>CM034536.1:5626101-5849740 GCA_020002185.1 Paraescarpia echinospica | reverse complement strand
AGCACATGTTGAGAAAGGAAAGTATCTTGAACAAAAAACTAAAAACTTGTGGTCCTCACTCCCCACACTCGGTACAGATTTCCATTGTATATGCCTGTGGTTGAAATCCCCCATAATAATACAGTCCCGTTTGCTTACTTCCCTTATAGCGTTTTGTATTTTTTCATTCCCTTCTATGCTTATGTTTGGACTTCGATAAACTAACCCAACTGTTAACGTTGAGTTTCCTGTAACTATGTTACACCAAACAGCTTCTTTGCAATCTGCTTCTCTTTCTAATTTCATTTCATAAGCCTGGATAGATTCTTTAATATATAAAATAACTCCACCTCCCTTTCTTCCTATTCTATCTTTCCTAAACATTACATATCCTGTTAGTCCCAATTCGGCATCTGATATATCAGTGGTGGCCCACGATTCGGTTATACCTATTATGTGAGGGTCAATATCTTCTACCATAATGTTTAGTTCACTTCTTTTGTTTACTATGCTCCTTGCATTTAAACAAATGCATTTATATCCTGATTCAGAACAGTTTTCCAGGCTGTTCTTTGCCGATTTATTTCTGCTGTCTTTATCTATGCCTCCAGTTTCAGGCTTCTCTGTGAATCCCCCCTGCGAATCTAGTTTAAATAGATGCAGCCTGTCCCACTGTCAACAGATTGCAGCAAGTTCTCTGAGAAAACTGCTGCCCCCTTTCCACTTAGATGTAGGCCATCTCTCATGTACATATCTTCCCTCCCAACAAAGTATCCCCATAAATCTACGAATCCCACCCCCTCTTCTTTACACATCTGCTCAACTAGTGCGTTGATCGCCATCCTCTTGCAGTTTCTATATGTCGGCCCCCTTCCTCCCATTACTGGCAAAATTCCTGAGAGGATAATCTGTTCTACTCTTGTCTTCTTTAACTTCTTCACTAACTGTCTGTACTTCTGAACTATCCCAGTTGTTCCCTCCCTCTCTGCGTTATTTGTCCCTACATGTACTAGTATAGACCCTCCCTTGCCATGCCCCAGTACCTTCTCTACCCTTTCAGTTACATGTTCTATCCTAGCCCCCGGTAGACAAACAACGACGTCCTCCCCTCGCTTAGAGTCTTATCTGTCTTTCTCATAATCGAATCGCCCATAAACACCCTCTCTTTCCTCATTGCCCCCTCAATCACTGCCTCAGTGTAGCTCTTTCTACGGTTTGCATCTGTCTGGTTGTAATCTTGTTCCCCTGTCTTCTGCTCTCCTGTCACAATCTCGTCCGTTCCATTCTTTCCTGACGCTGTTTCTCTTGTCACCTTTCTTCCTGTCATCGTCCCTCCCGACTTCTCTTCTGTCACATGTACTCTCACTTCCTTTCTTCCTGTCATCTTTCCTCCCATTGCATTTCCTTCTCTCCTCTCCCGTCTCTCTAGTTCCCTCCTACCTCTTTCTCTACGGTCACTTTCTCTCCTGCCACCTTCACACCTGTCACATTTCCTGCCGTCGATCCTCCACTTTCTTCCCCTCCGATCACCTTCCCTCCTCTCAGTCTCCTTTCCTCGGTCTTGTTGCCACTACTCTGCTCCTTCAGTTTCACAGTATTCCCAACTTTATCCCTGTCGTCTCTCTCCATTCCATCTGTCTCCTTGCTGATTCTCATCTCCATCCCCTTCACAATATCTACCAACCTAGCTACCTCTTTCTCCAGACATTTCACCTTCCAACACCCCACGCACTGAAAGGTGAATCCCTCTTCCTTGGTTTCTGTCCATGACTTCGTACAGCCGGATAAGGCAAAATCTACCCAACTGTGGCAGTCGTCGCACACCAAGTGTCTCTTTGCCTTGACTTGCCGCTTGCAAGGCGCCATATCAGAATTTATTTAATAATAATAATCTAATTAGCTATTTAAAATAGTTTTGTCAACTGTGTTTACACTATTCACTGTCTATGTAGTCTTTAAGAAGACTGTTTTCTGTGCACAAATGTTACACTTTACGTAAGATTGCGTACGCTAGACTGCCTTATTTATTTAGGTTATACAGCGCCCTAGCGAATAAGAGAGACACTAGCTACATAAACTTAGTTCGCCCGATTATCGCAAATGCTTAATTTTAACAACAAAGCTACCTTATCAAAATGTCTAGCAGGTACTGACTTACACAGATATTATCTTATGTAAGTAGTTTATGGTTGTTACTTTATCACCTATATATTCTACCACATAACGAGGTTTGTTAAATCTTGTTTACAAACTTATTGTAGCCGTAAGCTAACGTACCCTATTATCACTCACTAGAATAAAGTGTCCTAAAATACTTTATCTAACTAACTTTAAGCACAACTGCTACTCAATATATGTTTACTGCTACTTTATGAATGATATAAAGGCAAGAATAATACTTATCAATCAGTAATTCCACTTGCTTATGAACTTTGATACACCACCAATTTCAACAATCTATCTCCGCCAAATATAGCCTCGATCCTGCTGTACTGCTGTATCAAGCAGAAGCTTCCGTTGTCTATAATCTTTGATGTCAAAGTCAGTTGGGAAAAGTGTAATTTGTGTGAAGGACACGGAACTGAAAACAATTTATTCATTTGTCACGCTATAGTGCGATTCGCTCATATCATCCACCGATAGTAGTACAACGTGTCTGATAAACATGTTGCCCCTAATTAATTACTTCAATAGATAATAATCGAAAGTAGTACCATTATTGAAAATATACCAATATCACGTTTCCTTAAAATTTAAATACCTTTTGTGCATATTAAAACGTTTTTAAACATGCTGTATGGTCGTGGATTGTCAATAAACACGAATTATCGCCCACCGACGATCGATGCCGATTTAAGTTACATATTTACCTTAAACGCCGGTCCAGGATCACGCCGAATCATCGCCATCCACGTTAAGTATCTTTCTCGGTCTGTCACACTGTTCGGAAATATGTGAACACTTATAGGAACAGAACTTCCACTGCGTGGTCTATTTTTGTACTACAATATACCGTTTTGGTGTGATGTGTGAATTTTGTTCGAGTACTTTGTCATGGCACATGTTAGTCCAGTGAATACTGAATGTACTACTGCATTAGATCTTTCACGAGGTAGCAATAAATATACGCTAGTCGCTCGCGTATTCGCACAGTGGCTATTTTGCAGCACGGACCAATATTTCAAAATCCGTCACCAGATTGGGACGAAATTGAGGGGTGTAATTTTTTAGTGGATTTTTCTGAAAAATGAAGTACGAGAATTTTACGAGTTTTCCACAGCACTTGTGTCAATGGAGGTTAAATATGCTGTGAAATTTTCAAAAAAATCCTAAGACAAATTTTGCAGGAAAAGAAGGAAACGCTATAATGGCCGCCGATGAAAAATTTAAATGTGGTCTTACCCCGACTGGCAGCAATATTTTGATTGGTTTGGAATTTTATCTTAATGATGCGGGTATGCGCAAGTATGTGCGTAGTGTACGAGGAGCAGCCATGTTTGCTGCCGATCTGTTTTAATATCTGACAGTAGTGTCGTGCATGTTTGTGCGACGTTGCCTGACGTTAATACTTACTCGTTCTACCTGCCTGTAACATTGGTTATGCAAGTGTACACGATTTGTCTGTATTTACTAAAGATACGTGTCATGCATTAAACAATGAAGAAAAGAAAGCACCCACCACTATTCCAGTGTTTGCCTTTTGTGTGGGATTAATGCTGCCATTTACGTAACTGGTGTGCAGAGTTGTGTTCAATGTTTAATTTACATCTGTCTCTTCTTATCTTAAGTTCTGGTGTTGGGAAGTACTAATGCACCATTTACTAGGAATGCATCAGTTTGCTGTTATTCGCGGTCGTGTGTGCAGTGATATGAGGTTTGTATCCTGTTCGTATGGTGTACCTTGTATGTATTCACACTGTTTCCACCTCATTCGGTGCTATTTGCAATCGTACAAACAACGATATGTATGCATCCTGTTTGTATGGTGTAGCGTTTGTGTTTTCGCCATTTCACCAACAACACCAAACATCTCAGTAGTTAAATTTGTGTATGCATCAGCATTCTGGTGTATCCTTACCAGCTGTGATTGTAGCAGTTTGAGTCGATTCACGGTCGTGCAAACAGTGATAGGCGGTTTCCTTCCTGTTTGTATGGTGTACCGTGTAAGTATTCATACTGTGTCTACCCAACAATTCAGTGTTTTTTGCGGTCGTGCAAAGAGTGATATTATGTTTCTATCCTGTTTGTATGTTGTACCGTTCATTTATTCATATTGTACACCAAATAATTCGATGGATACACTTTGTTACGCGCCGGCATTCTGGTCTATCCTTATCAACTGTGATTGTAACAGTTTGGTTTTATTCGCGGTCGTACAAACAGTGATATGAAGTTTCCTTCTTGTTCGTATGATGTACCGTGTATGTATTCGCCCACTTGTCACATTTTCATAACTTTGTTTCCAGCAATCAGAGCATAATTATTCACTCTCATTATCTCACATTACAAACACATTTCTTTGGTTCATTCAATTGGGGTTGCCTGTATGAGCAGTTGTTGTCTCTGCTGTGGGGTTTTTGCCCCAGTTGTCACGCACTAATTGCATGTTATGACAGTTTAGATGCCCTGTCTGGTCTTCTGTTGCCGTGTTGTAGTATGCAGCAAGGACGTCCATCGACTGTGCGTGGAGCTGCTGCCCGACAGCCACCGCAACGTCGAGCTGCCATGCTGAAACGTGCCACTAAAAAGGATGCTGCGGTGCCCGAACCACCCTCCAGGAATCGTCGCCCAGTCAGCGCTGCTGGAGGTAGCCCCGATGCGATCGTCCAACCTGCCGTCCTTGAGGGGACCACTACCAGCACTATGGAGATGGTGGCAATTGTCACACGAGAAGTGCTGAAGCAACTTTCCCGACCCGGTCATGCCGTCATTGCCACGCCCAGTCGAGTCGTCAGGTGGTCTGATGAACAGTGCGGTTGCTGGTGCAATCAACTCCCTGCTCCAGGGGGACATTGGTGAGTCGCCGCTGCTAAAATCTCTGCCACTGCATTTTACGGCTTTGGGTGCAGATTTGCCTGAAAGGGTCAAGGGCAAGATATGGGCAAATGAATATGTTGATTTTTACGAACTAATTCTTACTGTGCAGCCTCAGCAGTTGTCTTTTACTACTGGATCTTCACACCAGGTACTTGCTTTGGTGCTATAGCCAAGTAAGGGAATGCAGATTTCCTCTGTTGACCAGTGGACTTTCGCCTTCTTAGTGTTTGGTGCCGTCTATACACAGCGATTCCCCAATGCAGCCACAGGTCTTTTTAAATATTGCGATGTAGTCCGGGATATTGACAAGACAGGCATGATGTTCGCATGGCGAGCACTTTCGGAAATTCAGACTGTCAGACCCCGAGAGATTCCCCTTGGATCAGTTCAGATGGGACTTGTTTTTTAAGTGTATGTGTGTGAAACAAGTCCAAGGGGTCTGATCGTGCTCCAGCCACTTCATTTCACAAGCCACCACGTCTCATGCAGCTCTTTCCTTCAGGGTACTGCTGGGGATAGCAGCGGGGTAACAAATGTACTGCCGCACAGTGCAAGTTTAAGCATGTCTGCGCCAAATGCCAGTTACCCCACCCTGCCAGTTTGTGCCGCAAGCACACCCCTACCCACAACAGTAAGCCCTGAACATTTGACACGGGCCCTAATCGGTTATAACCAGGTAGAATCGCAATTTCTCGTCGATGGTTTCACCTATGGATTTAAGATACATTATTTCGGTACACCATCTCTTTGGTCTGCCAATAATCACCCTGCAGTCTTACAATATAAGGAAGTAGTGGAAAGGAAATGATGGAAGCAGGATGGGAGCAGGACATCAGCGATTGTTTGGAAGATGACATCGTGAGAGCAGGGAGACGAACGGCAGACAGAGCAGCGTATCGTGGGATCTCCCGGGCAGCTACGTCTCGCAGAGATATGCTGAACTGAAGAAGATGAAGGAAAGAAAACTGTCAAAAGAGGTTTCACTTGGTCGTATTGCAGGTCCATTCCCATCGCCCCCATTTGATAATTAACAGTCATCCCCGTTGGGAGTGGTTCCCAAGAAAGAGCCTAATGCTTATCGAATTATTCATAACCTGTCCTATCCAGAGGGAGATTCCATCAACAATCACACCCCAAAGGAATTCACCACAGTTCGTTATAAAACGTTAGCTCATGTTGTAAGTCTGTTGACTCAATTTGGTCGCGGAGCATTGATAGGCAAGACCGACATTGAAGATGCATTCCGCATCATCCCCATTCACCCGTCATGCTACCATTTATTCGGTTTTATTTGGGAGAATAGTTTTTTCTATAATCGTTGTTTACCAATGGGTTTTGCGGAATCATGCAGGATCTTTGAAAGATTGTCTTGCGCCCTCCAGTGGGTATTAAAGAATAGGGGTGTTATGGCCGTCTCACACATCCTCGATGACGTCATCTTCGTCGCCCCCCCCCCCAATTCTTATAGCTGCTTCCAGGATATAAATCAATTCATTACACTTGCCGATGACCTTTCTATTCCAATCAAACATGAAAAAACGTCCTTACTATCTACACTCATCACCTGCATGGCATCGAACAAGCAGCAGTCTTCTATTGCTGGTATGCGTAAACGTCGTTCTGTCACACTACAGCAATTACAATCGGTCCTCGGTATTCTGTCTTTCGCCTCAAAAGTCATCTCCTCTGGCCGGCCCTTTCTCGGTCGCCTCACCAATCTAACGATTGATATTTTTAGACCGGGCATCATATTAGGTTAAATGCCGAAGCACGGACAGACTTAGCAGCATGGCATTGCTTCATTTTCTCCTTCAACGGTGTCACTATGATCATAAACAGTAATTGGATTTCATCTGATGCAATTAAACTGTACACAGATGCTGCTTCCGCACAGGGATTTGCTGATGTATTTGGTTCTCGTTGGTTTAATGGCAGATTTCCACAGGTCTGGCAGAGATACAACATTGCGGTATTGGAACTTTTTCCCATTGTAGCTGCATTGGAAGTGTGCGGAAGATATATGGCTAACCATTCTGTGTTGTTTCTCACATACAATCAGGCTGTTGTAGAGGTGATCAACAGACAGACAGCTAAGAATCCTCACTTGATGCGGTTAGTCAGACGACTGGTGGTTACTGCACTTAAATTTAATATTTATTTTAAATCCAAGCACATTCCAGACAAATCTAATGTCATTGCTGACAAACTGTCGTGATTTCAGGAGAGTGCAGCACGACATATGGCACCGTGGCACCATCTGCACCAAACAGAAATGCCAGCGTCATCACAGCCTTGGCACCAGTGATGACCAGTCTTCTCAATGCACTCAATGCAGCCATATCAATCAGCACGAAACAGGCATATATAAGAGCAATTTTATCTTACACAGATTTTAGCTAGACGCTTTTCCATCTTATCCAGTTTTCCCTGCGTTCACGTGTGTTTTAGCAGCATTTATAGCCAGTCTGCACTCTAAGAATTATGCCCTAGCAACGTTGATGACCTATATATCAGCCATATGATGCATTCATAAATTGGCTGGTAAAGTTGATCCAACTCAGCTTTTTGTTATCAAAAAGTTATTAGCTGGAGCGCAGGAGCTGCCAGGTAAACCCGACACTCGCCTCCCAATTAGCCCGGCTATCCTTCACAAAATTGTTGATGTATCACAATTTATTGTCTCATCTGCCTATTTGCGACGTGTGTTTTTATTGGCATTTCATCGACTAGGGGAAATAACCGTCCATTCTCGTCGTACCCGTGGTGACTCCATAATACAATTAGCAGACGTGACCGTTTGTAACATAGGCATTGTATTAGTCATGTCGCAGTTTAAACACAACGCTTCTGGGCGACCAGTCACTTTATCTATTTCACAGACTAACGATGACTATTGTCCAGTAGAAGCGCTATCTCGATTTTTAAAGATTCGGAGCACATTTAAAGGCCCACTGTTTGCTTTTGCTAATGATTCACCGGTATCCCGTAATTACTTTTGTCTCTATCCAATTAAAGCTTTGAAATGGGCGGGCTTGGGCCCAACTAAATATAAGGCGCACAGCTTTATAATCGGGGCAGCTACCACAGCTGCTGATATGGGAATGAGTGAAACCCAGATCCAATCAATGGGCAGATGGAAATCAACAGCCTTCAAACGCGATATTCGTATCTCCATGCTCCAGATGAACAGACCCTGAGTGATCAGATGCGTTTCTGTCTACGATGGGTGTTGCAGCATAGCTGGCATCCAGCGTATACGGGGGTATGCCTTTTATATCACTAAATCATTTGTAAATATTCTTATTCAGTCCGGGAATGTTGTTCCAGACAGTGGACGTTACAGTGTGACTGGCGTCCACCGTATGCTGCAATGTGTCCGTTAACAAGTTTGTCCTTATCCAAGAATAGTTATGTAATTTTTACATACTACCTATGTTGCAGCATGGCTGGCTTCCATTGTCTACGACTGCATTTGGGGAGCACGACCGATTTCACCCTGGCACCTTATGTATTCTCGTTTGTGGTAGTGATTACCAAGAGCCGTATTAATGGTTTGTGCAGTATGACTGACAACCATTTTGTAAATTGCTGAGTGATCACTTGTATTACTGGACCACGCCTTATGTTTCCAAGGCACATGCAAGTGCTAGGACACTAGTTATTATTGCCGTATGTTTCGCACTACTTATTCAGCAGAATTCTTTGGCAGAAGCCCTGGGGTGGGGGTTGGGCCTCTATTACTGAAGGCCTGGTGGGACATGAGACCGCCCCAACCTTTGCTACTTCTACTTTTGTCATTTAATAATTGTTTTGTTATGAGCAACTTTATATAGGCAGTTAAGCATTTGATACATACGTATTGTATTTTATTGATGACCATTTTTGTGCTGGCTGCTAAGCTATATTCTCATTGTATATTGTTATGTTGGTAGTACAATTATTAAATGACCTTTATCGACACTTACTCTTTGTGTGTTCCTGTAGCAAACAAGCTCATGTTTCTGCCATTGTGTATCAATAGGAGGGTATAAGCATTACGAATCGGCAAGGGATAAATCATTAATATACAAGATAAATAGTTTAGGTCCTAGCACTGAACCGCGCGGTACACCGCATGAGACATTTATTAAATCAGATGAACATTCACCTATTTTGATAAATTGTTTTCTGTCACATAAATAGCTCTTGATCCATTTCTCTGCCTCACCACGAACACCATAGTAATTGAGTTTTTCTATTAGTGCAGAATGGTTTACTGTATCAAAAGCTTTTTTAAAGTCGATGAAGACACCCAGTGGATATTTCTTTCTTTCCAGTGATGCACTAATTTTGTCTACCAAGTCAAGTAGTGCATGTGACGTAGACATTGAGGAACAAAACACATACTGGCTGTTTGACAGGACATCGTTTTATCATTGAATTGTTCTAGTCTTATTATGGAATTTTTTCAAGTATTTAGGAGAACTGACACAGTAGAGATATTGGTCTATAGTTACTAAAATGTGCTTTTGAATTTTTTTTAATATGGGGATAATTGTTTATACTTTCATGCTGGAAGGAAAAATTCCACTTTCAAAGGACGTTAAATATTGCTGACAGTGGTTTAGTAATAGCTTGTATGGTTTTCTTAACAATATTCATGATTATGCCATTCGCATATATTGAATTTTGGTTTTTACAGGTTCTGACAATGCCATTGATTTCTTCGTCATTGGGTGGGCTCAGAAACATACTATTTGTATTTCTGTCCTCGAGATAATTATAAATTGAGGTGCCATTTAATGGTGGATCTATTTTTGTAGCTAATTCTTGAACAATATTTGCGAAGAAGATATTGAACCCATTTGTTATGTCGTTCTTACTAGTATATTTTGTACCACCCGTTTCAAAACAATCAGGGTAAGAAGATTCACTCCGTTGTTTATTTATTATTGTGTTCAATATAGTCCATATTTCTTTACTACTCTGTTTTTGGTCTTCTAACAGTTTCCTGTAGTATGTTTTTTCGGCATTTCTTAGAATTGTGGTTAACTTATTGTTATATTTGTTGTAACAGTGTTCCGCTTGATTTGATCTATTTTTCAGAAATCTTCTATACAATTCGTTTTTCTTGAGGCAAGCATTTTTCAAGCCTGTTGTGAACAAAGGCTTTTCAGAATTTACATGTTTTGTGTTTATTTTCCTGACCAGGCAGTGTTTGTCATATTTTTAATAAATGCACTAAGAAATGTATCATAAGCCGTATTAACATTGGTTGTGCTAGTAACATTCTCCCTCTTTTCACAACTTAAATCTTCTACAAAAGAATTGTGTTGAGTTGTATGATTTCTGACATATTTGTGTGTTTCTCGATTCCTCTTAATCACTCCATATTCGCATAATATAAATACCGGAAATGGTGAGTTATGTCACTTATTAGAATACCATTTGTGGTTCGCTTATTTATGGCACTTGTAAAAAAAATTCAATAAGAGCTGTTGTATCTCTAGTTATCATCGTTGGTTTATCGATAAGAGGGTACAGGCCTATAATGTACATAGTATCAATAAAGTGTTTTGTGCCTAAGTGGTTATCTTGTTTTTGAGTGTCAACATTGAAGTCCCCACATAAAACAATGTCTTCTTAGTTGGGTTATTTCCAAACATGTATTCAACATCTTCACAAAAGGTATCAATGTTAGATCCTGGTTTACGATAGATGCAACTTACTGTTACATTTTTTTGTTTTCTATTATTAATTCTACTGTTACGCATTCAAGGACATCGTTTATTGATATATGTGAGGAGAAGTTTGGAGGCTGTAGGTGGTCGTTTTCATGGTTAGGTCAGAAAGTAACAAATCGCCCAGTTTTTTGACATGATATTAACACTAGAAATTGAAACAAGTGTGTTATGTTGTCATTGGTGATATTGGTATTTATCATATACTTGTGTTAAAAAAACATATTTCTGTTTAAACATTGTGATGTTTTCTGTTGATTTGCATGGTTTCCAGATCATGTTGAGATCCGCTGTCTGATATATATGTATATATTTATATGCTTATCATATGCGAACACTACATAACATTCAACATTCATTGTTCATAATATAGTACATTGTTCATAATATGAATACATTAAAATCAGGTTAGTTTTGTTTAAGAAATCTACATTATTTCGGAGGGGACATATTTTGACAGAACCTTCACATTCAAACAGTTCTCTGTCCAGCATACAAAAAATGGTGCCGGTATAAACCTAATGGATATAGCAACTTGATTGCAACATATTTAAGGTTTTCTTAGATACAAAATTGTGTATCTGTATTAAATTTAACAGTGGTAATCTGGTACTAATTTCGGAGGGGACATTTTTTGACGGAAAACACACACTCATTTCTGACAGTTGACAAAAACAACCAATCATATTTATCTTATAAGCTTCCGTATGAAACGGATATATCCAAATGGTTATTTTTGATTATCAATGTAGCTTAAGTGATATTATATTTGAATCAATAGCTATGTTCAAATGTTAATTTTGACAGACGAGACAGTGTTTATTGTCATAAAATGGTTCATATTTGCATATTTTCCATAGAAATTGTCCGAATATAATTATTTTTTTGGTGTGGTAGATAGCGCTAACCTGAAATATGGTTTTATTACACCAGAGTAAGTAAGTCTCAAAATGAATTCTTGAATGGTGTACCCTAACCGTAAAACAACCCCTAATGTCGTGTTCACATAGAAAATATTAAGAGACTTGACTGGTTTATGATGTAGAACGGTTGCTGTTGGCCGATTGAGGTGGCGACAGCTACAACGCAAACACACTACTATGACATAATAAGTAATATATGAATACTGCCTATATGTGTTAACTATCATGTTCAAAGATTAAATTACCTGTTGCATAAATGTAGGCTCTTAATGCGCATATGTACGGGCTGGTCCCGGATATATTTTGCGCTATGCAAATGTTAGTATTAATTATCATAATACATAACAAGTTGGTTTCATCAGTACGTCTCACAAAAAATAGTCAACGAGTAACTTAATCATTGGATATGCTAACAAAAAATATATTAATCAAAAATGAACTATCCTGAACAATATTTAATAATCTAATATGTATTGTTACGTATTATACTTCAATCTCCCCCATTTCCACGCGTAAATGTTTAGGTTATTATATATTGCGTGAACGTTTCTTTGTTTGTATTTTTTACTTGGAAATAAATGATATTATTATTACGTCCTGATCGGAATTCCATTTTGTTATATTTACATTATAGGGTATCCTTATAACAATGACAATGAATATAGTTTATTTTGGTCAATACGTACAAGAACCAATAGCAAAATAATACACATCATAATGTATATATTGAGACATAATATATGTACATCAACGTGAATACATTTATGGTGTAATTTGTTAACAAATGAAAATAACTAAATAACATAATAGTCTATATTTACATTTTATAGAAAAGAAAATTAGTTGATACGATGTTACTGTACTGACCAGGGAGACTCTCACTAAGACCGCAAGGTCGCTATCGTGAGAGCCATATAATTGATTAATTAATAAAAGAGTTCAATTCAAGGCTACTATTCATATTCGTCGTTCTTATGGCAAACTAAGAGAAAGAAACGAAGAACAGAAGGAGGGTTTGCACGTACGTACGAGTATGTATGTGTGTACGTACGGATATAAAATAAAATAAACATCATATGGCAATTGGTGCAACAATATAATATAGTCTAACAATTTCACATATATGCAATATATGTATGTATATCTTGCAGTTATTCATATATTCACATATATCTTTGGGAGTTTTGTACACATCGAGTGCACAGTAGGTACCGAGTTTTTTATGAGACAAATACCAATACAATTGAAAGTGATTATTAATACGTTATGATAGCAAACAAAGTTTTAATAATATATATTGAGGAATGAACCATCTCAACTTATTTATAATTTCAATTGTGCTTGATATTTTGGAAGCTATTTTATCGATGTTTGTTTATAGTTAAACCTAGGAAGTTGAAATTATCTGCGCACTCGACTGGCGTGTCGTCTATCTTTAAGGATAATCTTGGGATTTTCTTTTGTGGAGAATGGAATAACATGTATTTAGATTTTTTTAATGTTTAATGATAGTTTGTTAACTATTAACCACGCATTTATTTTGTCTAACTCAATACTGATTTCTTGGAAATTGTCATGTATATTAAAGGATCCCAATGTTCTTGTTAATACTGAATCATCTGCATATAGTAGTAGTTTAAAAACTGTGCTAGCGTTTGTAATGGCATTCAAGTAAATCAGAAATAAGAGAGGACCTAGAATGGATCCTTGAGGCACTCCAGTGGTAATGGGAAGCATATCAGATTTAGTGCCTTCAAATTCGACATATTGTTTTCTTCCAGTTACATAACTACGTAGAAGTGTGTTTCCATTTCCATTAATTCCATAGTATGATAATTTAGATAAAGATGTCATGATCTAGTGTATCAAATGCTTTTGATGAGGTTCGTGATATTGGTATGGATGCAATATGCGGTACGACTAGGGACAACTACAACAACAAAACACACGAGGACATGGAAACGAGAAATCAACAAAACTATCAACTTCAAGACGAGACAACCAACAATGCTGCGGGAACGTGTTGCTAGACTGAGGGTAACTCACTCGGGTGGTGTACAAGACTTGTGTGCCGCCCGCATTCGTCCTCGCGGGTCCTCGCTGCAGCACCTGCGTGTACTCCTAACTGAGCATATACAAAACTTACTGTGCAGCACTTACTTACTGATTGGTTCTGTTGAGCAGTAAGTGATCATTATCTACGAACAGTCAATCGACAAGTCAGTCAAGAAATACAAGAATAAAGAACATGAATTCAGTGTTGAGTAATAGAGAATGTCTGCGAGCATACTGATCTCGAGTCCCTTCCCTATCCCTAACGCGCTGCGCGATCGGTGTCGATTGTTGGAGATACGTAACCGTCAGGAGTGTCTGCATCACGGCGTTTCACGCGCCAACGTATTATACGTTTATGCCCTTTTCAGCTGGACACGTGGTCCTAATCACAAGCCCAAATGGACAGACCATACTGCATCTAAATCATTTTGGAATTGTGTACACAGTCATATCACAGCGAAGATAAGATGCACGGTTTTAAGGCAGGCGGCTATTTGTCTAGAAAAGTGTCATTTTGATATACTTGCAGTCGTCTGTGCACATTTTGTACGTAGAAATACGACTTTTTTTCCTACGAGTACACAAATTATATATATTCGCATGCCATATCAGATTATGCGCATATTTATAATATTTGCATTATGAGTGCTTACTTACCCCAGACGTATATGTTGAAGCCAGTATCGGAGCTGTACAACATGTTCACTGCCGAGAGTCCCGCTGCGGTTATCAGTGCTTAGTAGTTTGCAAGGCTGAAACCATTTTGGGCGAAGAGGCAAAAGATACACGAAAGAGAAACTTGCATCTGCAAACAACATGAGAACATTGAGTACATACATACCAGATTGAAGGACTTGGATCAGGTCACTGGTAGCACATTTGAAGAAGCAGTGCAAGATGTGGTCTGTGATAAAAATGCAAAAGACTGCATGTACCGCGAGTGCAAACAATGCAAGGAGAAGGTCGTTTCATTCACTTCTGATGAGCGTGACCAAGAGATGACTTGGTCGTGACAGTGGCAAATTGTTACAGGAACTTATGACGCTAAAACTGTGCACAAGACGCTGAAAACAAAGGTCCATGGCAACGTCGAGAAGCTGAAAGAAGAGCATTCCAGGAGTATCGAAAGAATATCGTGTCACATGTTTAACATTATACATCAGTACGAGTCCACCTACACCTACAGATAGACACTTGGCTGCACATCGACTTTGCTGAAAATTGGTGTTGCAAAGAACTGGCTGAGATACAGGCCGCACACTTCGGAGGAAGCCACAATCAAGTTATTCAGCACACATAGGCATCGTACATATATTGGAGCATCAAATTACACAAAGCATGCAGTCTAATTCTGTAGTTTATCGGACTCGATAGACCACAGTTCGAAGGCTATGTGGGGACACGTGAAACCATTCCTTGTCGAGCTAAAACTCGCATATCCTCAACTGACCGTTCTCCATTTCATGGGTGATTGTCACCCGAAACAGAGGCCGCGGCAACATGCACCTTCTGGCAAATGTGCTGTTCGATCTGGGCTTCCAGGAGGTGTATTGGAATTTCAGTGAGGTGGGATACGGCAAAGGACCCGCAGATGGCATGTGGCAGCTGTAAAGCGGATAGCAGACAACATGGTTCTTTCTGGCAAGGGAATACCATATGCTTCTGCTATGTCCAATAGCCTCCAAGACAACACGAATGTCAAACTGTTCTTAATGGAATACAATGCCATCGCCTAGCTCCCCAAACACCAGCTGCCTGCTGTTGCTGGTATAATGAAAGTTCACAAGGTTCACTGCAGTGAAAGAGGCGTCATTTCTGCCAGACACATCAGCTGTTACTGTTCCAACGGAGTTTGCCAGTGTTATTCGCCCAGCACTCATTACGTGTTGCTTGCGGAAAACGAGAGCCTGTCTGGGTGTGATCCGTCCGTCACAATGACCGAAGCACGGATGGATGAAGGCGACAGAATATCCGAAGTTGACTTTTATGCAAAGGTACGTTAATACAACAACTACATTCGATGATACGCTATAATTTACAATACATTATACATTTGAGGACCACAGTAGCTCAGTGACTAGACCATCGGATTCTCAATCTAGAGAACCTGGGTTCGAATCCTGTGCTGTAGTGTCGAACCTTAGGCAAATTTGTTCACTCTACGTTGCTCCAGTTCACTCAGCTGTATGAATAAGTACCTGGCTATAGACATTTGTTGATATTTGCGTACGAATAGTGTTCGCGCATTAATTGCAGCGTTGTTTAATGTTTCCCAGATAACTCAAGATAGTGTCCGTTTGAACAGGTCTGCCAGGGAGTAAAGTGTAACGCGCGTTGAGCAGCCCCTAAGGACTGGGTACTGCGCTATATAAGAACTTACCTTACCGTTACACCCTCGCCCACTACCAACACCTGAATTCACATCGCATCATTTACTATAATATGTTTTAGGTGGATGGCATCACGGAAGATGGACAAGTAGAAGTCACTTATTTGAAATAACACCGATTATATTTAGTGGACGGGTGTGAGGAATCAGAACAGCCCATAGCTATGTGCTAAAGATACTCACACTAGTGGTTGTAAACTCAAAACGAGGATATCTGCAAGTTCTCCCAGAAGAAGATGTTCGCGCGGAGTCATATTTTCGGAAATGAGTCAACAGTTAATGACAAATGAGATGACTTGCTAATGCATTGCTGCTAACCATGGCAGTCAGTTGACGTCACTACTGTTTGCATTGTTCAAATTGTTCATTTTTTTATCTACAATGCCTTTTGGAATATTATAAAGTGATCATGTTACCATCGGAATGATTTTGCCTTTTCATCAAAGGTTACCAATACATGCAAACACCACTCCGTTTGACGATATACGGCTACGTTTACAGTGCTATTTTTAACCCCTCCCATCCAACAGAAAGCTATGCTGCATATGGCAATCGATTACGATGCTACATTAGCCTAATATGCGACAACTTAAAAAATATCGGAACACTTTGACATTTTAGAAATTTGTACAGCCAAAATGACACTTTTCTTCACAATTACCCAGGCACCTTTTACGAGATTTGGATTTGCCTGTCTATATTCGTATGCACTTCACCCAAGACAACTTTTATAACAATTTATTTGCACAAATTTAACGAAATATGTGTTAGAGATTTAGCACGTAGATATCTTGTGGTAGAAATTGATCAATTTAGATTTGTGCCCCCACCATTAAAGGTCTTCTCTTAATTTTTTTTTCTTTTTCTGATGCATTAAACACAACATAAATTAAACCGAGGCGGCTAATCAGTCAAAACAGTTGTATGTACAATGTTGTCATATTGTTTACTTTGATTCATCCATAATTTGAACGTAAAATGGATAGGAATTGCGCTTACCGATCACCCCTGCCGGTTAGGTATTTACCTATCCGATCGACACATAACCGATTGCATAAACACAAAAAGCGATGACGTAGTACGTACAGCGCGTTAGGGATAGGGAAGGGAATCACACACTCTCTATTATTATGCACTACCTCTAGTCATTTTAATATTAATATGACAGGACATTCAAACATCATCTTTAGTATTTTAATCTCGGGCCTACATAAACAACGATTGTATTTTACATGCAAGCATGTAGTTTGCACAGTAATGCAGTTTGCACATTAATGTAGCCTACCTGTATTGTAGCCTGCATGTAGTTTGCACAGTAATGTAGCCTACCTCAGAATAGTTTATATTTACAATTTCCTTCTCAGTGAGTAACCCATAAGATGACGCAAGAGAGGGCTTCATGCGTATTATAAAGAACAAACCTCCCTCCCTGTACGACATCGCTTTTCTCCATCAGCAACTTTGTAAAGCTCTACTCGACAATCGTCTTGCCGGCGGTTCCATAAGGTGTATTTGAGTCTACTAGCCACACGACGAACGGAAGGTCTTGCATCTTTGACGTTTTAGTTGGGGTCACTCTACTAACTAACCTTACACAGTTATATGACAAAACGAACATATCGACGACGGAATATCACGTTATTAGACACCATTAGGTAACACAATTAAACGCTGTACGCGAAACCCGAACACAACGTCAGATTTGAAATCGACTGTATATTTCGCATCGGCGTCAAGCAGAACACCATCAGCTAACCGCTCAGTATGCGGTTCTTCGTTTGACTCCAATAAAACTCAACACAATCCCATTATAGTTGGAAATTGATGTGCATAGCTATATATAGTCTTATAATATTCACAGCTGACAAGGAAAATACACAGATATAAGACTAAGCTAAAAATGTCCAATAAATACATTTTATTTCCATGCCACACGATTGGCACAACGCCTGGCTGTTGCGCTGGCTGGTATTGTAAACTCAACTTTCTGTATACGGTTGTTTTCCTGAGATGTCGAGCTGTTACACTGCATAGTTATTTTTCAATTAATTTAACTATTTACATACGAAATAATGCAGCATTGTGCATGCGCCAAATATACTGTTCTCGCTTACGAATGTCTCGTCGAACCGCAAATCTGCGGTTGGTCTTTGATTTATTCGCAGAACCTGTGACGTAGCACTCAATAACATTTGCTGGCAAGATCGAAACTGGAGTCGGGTTGCGATTAATTGAGTTAGGTAATGGTGTATATGATTTGGCAAACGGGAGTTGGCGTTACGATGCCAGATTGCGGGCGGCGTCCTCAGCATACTGAAGTACAGCAGCTGGCGGACGCAGATCGTCACAACAGCCACAAGCAGCGATAGAAATAACATCAAGGAATCCATAGCTTTGGCCAGTTCCTAGAAGAAGACGACATTTTGCATTCAGTTCGTTTGCAAACAAGGATATCAACGGCAGTGGCTCTGGTTCACTCGTGTGCGGTGCGAGTGTGTGTGTGTGTGTGTGTGTGTGTGTGTGTGTGTGTGTGTGTGTGTGTGTGTGTGTGTGTGTGTGTGTGTGTGTGTGTTTGCGCGAGTGTGTGTGTGTGGCGCCACCTATCGAGTGAAACATAATAACTGTTATATTAATGCACGTTGACACTGTTCTGGATATGAGAATCGAGCAGCATGTTGAGTAGTGTGCTTAACAACCGTGTCAAGTTAGTTGAATCTGGCGGAGACTGGCTGTTGATTTGAAAGTCATTTTAGATCGCCCAGATTCAAATCCGCACGACTTACGTTGGGTACCGACGGTGGTTTGAGACAATACTAAAAACAATACGGTTTTTGGACTTTGTGACTTTATGAGAATATCTCTTAGTTTGCGCTGGTATGTCCAAGTGCAATATTAACAGTACGTTAACTAATACACTACACGTCGCCATACGGGCAAGTGCTGCATACCGAGACCAGTTGTGCAATGATATGATACCCTAGTAGATGACAATATTGCACTTGTTCTCATGTAGCCACATAAGTGATAGTCCAGGTGTAAGTTACATAAAATGCCCTGCAAAGGTATTTTTAATACCAAAAATGATAAGAAAAAGAAACATTTGCTTTGGTCTCCTGCAAAACTAGTTTTTTCACTGACGAGGTTTCACGACAACACCATCCGCTATCTTTATGCCTACCATGTCAGCTTAGTATAAAAACATACTGACATATCTTGAACGGCGCGAGTTAATTGAAAGAAGAACATTTCAAATGTGCATTGCTTATGAAAATGCATTACATACAAAAGTACGCGCGGGTGCGTGCGTGTGTGTGTGCGCGCGCGCGCGTACGCGAGCGTGTGTTTGCAACTGGCACAGAATATCCTACACGTAATTAAAGGGGTATAGCAAATTATCCAAACATTTATATACATAATGCATATAGAATACACCTGGAGTTGTGGTCCAACTGTAACCACTGTCGCCAATGTGAACAACACACACGCACACACGCACACACGCACATAACGACCCACAAGCATTTGGGGGACTTCCGGTGGTGAATTGATTTGAATTTGGTGCAGCAAACTTGCGAAAATATAAGGATATTTGATCAAGATAAGTGATATTATTGAGCGTATAGGATACATAACGTAATTATAGATATATATTAAGCAATATTTTTTTTTTAAAGTTAGCTAGAGGGAGTAATCTTGGGTAGATTAAAAGTAGGCGATTTGCGAGCGATAATTGGGGACGTTAATGTAATCGGAACGTTGTTTACAAAGTAGGTCACTAGCGAAGTTAGCGTACCGTGAACGACAATAGAATAGCGTTATTTGAGATAATCGGTGTAGTTAGATGAGTAACTAAAACCTGAAATAGCAATCTTTTAAAGTGTATAATAGTACACAGGAAACAGTCTTTGTAAAGACTACCTTGTATCTAAGCCTAACTTGAATACATTGTCATCGACATCGTAACTAGGTAAGGCACGGTGTGTCACTGTGTGTTAACAAATATAACTAACTATAACCTAAACAATTTGGTGTAAATTGTACACAGAAAAGTCTTTTCAAAGACTACATAAAACTACTTTGAACATAAATAAATTCTGATATGGCACCTTGCAAGCGGCAACTCAGGGCAAAACGACACCTAGTTTGCAACGACTGCCAGAGCTGGGTGGATTTTGCGTTGTCTGGCTGTCAAAAATCATGGGCAGAGACCAAAGATGACGGATTCACCTTTCGGTGTATGGGGTGTTTGAGGGTGGAATGTCTGATGAAGGAGGTATGTAAGTTGACGGATATAGTGAAGGAGATGGAGGCGAGACTCAACATAGAAATAGATGGAGCAGAGAGGGATGACGCGGAGAGAGTTGAGAATTCTATAACACAGAAGGAGCAGAGTTGTGACACGGAGACTGAAGAAAGGAGACTGAGAGGAAGGAAGGTGACCGGTGTGAAGGAACAAGACATTGAGAAAACAGAGGGACGGAGGAAAAGTGTTCGGCAAAGGAAAAGAAAACGGGTCAGTGGGGATAGATCAGCAGGTAGTCAGACTGTAGAGAACGAGGAGAGACACGACAGCGATACAGGTGGTGAAGAGGTAGATACCACAGAGGCAGTTGGTAAGACTGTGAGACAGAAGACTGATGGAAGACAGTGTTCAGCAAAAAACAGAAAACATGACAGGCGTGAAGGTGACAGGGGAGAAAGTGGAACAGGATTTATTCTTTCAGGAGATTTTACTTGGTAATGCAGGAGGAAGAGGGGCAGATACAGAGGGAAACTGTAAGAGGATGGCGATCAACACTAGTTGAGCAGATGTGTGAAGGGCGTGGGATTCATAGATTTATGGGAATTGCCTTTGGGGAAAGATATGTACATGAGAGATGGCCTCCATCTAAGTGGAAAGGGCGCAGCAGTATTCTCAGAGAATCTGATGCGATCTGTTGACAGTGGGACAGGTTGCATCTATTTAAACTAAATTCGCAGGGGGGACTCGCAGAGAAGCCTGAAACTGGAGGCATAGATAAAGGCAGCAAAAATAATTCAGCAAAGAACAGTCTGGAAAACTGTTCTGAAGCCGGGTATACATGTGTTTGTTTAAATGCAAGGAGTATAGTAAACAAAAAAAATGAACTAAACATTATGGTAGAAGATATTGACCCTCACATAATAGGTATAACCGAATCATGGGCAACCATCGATATATCAGATGCCGAATTGGGACTGACAGGATATGTAATGTTTAGGAAAGATAGAATAGGAAGAAGGGGAGGTGGAGTTATTTTATATATTAAAGAATCTAGCCAGGCTTATGAAATAAAATTAGACAGAGAAGCAGATTGCGAAGAAGCTGTTTGGTGTAACATAGTTACAGGAAACTCAACGTTAAAGGTTGGATTAGTTTATCGAAGTCAAACATAAGCATAGAAGAGAATGAAAAAATACAAAACGCTATAAGAGAAGTGAGCAAACGGGACTGTGTTATTATGGGGGATTTTAACCATGGGCATATAAAATGGAAATCTCTACAGAGTATGGGTAGTGAGGACCACAAGTTTTTAGTTTTAGTACAAGATAGTTTCCTTTCTCAACATGTGCTAGAACCAACCAGGGGAGAGAATGTGTTAGACTTAGTTTTGTCCTCACAGAATGAATTAGTTGACAATTTTAAATTATGTGAGCCTCTGGGAAGTAGTGATCACAACCAGATACATTTTACCATCAAAGTAAAATCAGAAAGAAATAATAAAAAGCAGTTCAGGAGAAATTTCCACAAAGGAAGATATAAGGAAATGAGGAAATATTTAGCAAAGATAGACTGGAATAATACACTGAAGAATAAGACAGCAACAGGATGCTGGAATATCTTAAGAATGAAATAGAGTGCATCGTAGATAAATTTGTTCCCCTTCAAAACAAGGAAACGGACCAGAAAGAAATACTTATCAGAAAGAAGCCATTAGAAAATTAAGTATAAATATAAAATGATGGAAGTCTTATAGACTGATACTGGCAATGACGAAGACTACATTTATGAAGCACTAAACCAAGCTACAGCTGAGTGGAGAAATTCAAGAGAGAAGCTACTGAACATAGAATTAGCTTGTAATATAAAACATGACAGCAAAAGAGTTTTTATGCGTATGTTTAGAAGAGCAAACAAGAGAAGTTTAGAGAAGATAGTGCTGGAAATATAATATCAGAGGGATTCTTAATGGCAGAAGACCGGGATGAGTATTGTAGTTCTGTGCTTACCAGGGAAGATAATAATCCACTGCCATTACCAGAGGCTAAGTTCATGGGGGCGGAATCAGACTATTTAGGACAGTTAATTGTAACCCCAGACATGATAGTTAAAAAAATAAGGGCTATGAAAGATAATAACTAACCTGGTGTGGATGGGATTCCGCCCAAACAATTATTGCAAATTGTAGAACAAATTACCATACCGCTTGCAACAGTTTTCAAATTGTCATTAAAAGAGGAAGTGGTTCCTTTAGAATGGAAAGAAGCAAACATTATAGCGTTATTTAAAAAAGGTTCGGTAAACAAATCAGAGAACTGGGTTTAATATGGGTGATTTGCAAATTATTAGAAACACTAATTAAAGAAATCACATTCTCGATAAATATATTCATCAAAATATATTTTGCTGGAAATATAATATCAGAGGGATTCTTAATGGCAGAAGACCTGAATGAGTACTTTAGTTCAGTGTTTACCAGAGAAGATAATAGCTCACTGCCAGTACCAGAGGCTAAGTTCAAGGGGGCAGAATCAAACTATTTAGGACAATTAATTGTAACCCCGAAAATGGTAGCTAAGAAAATAAGGGCTATGACGGATAATAAATCACCTGGAGTGGATGGGATTCCGCCCAAACTACTATTGGAAATTGTAAAACACATTAGCGTACCGCTTGCAACAGTTTTCAATTTGTCATTAGAAGAGGGAGTGGTTCCTTTAGAATGGAAAGAGGCAAACATTATACCGTTATTTAAAAAAAATGTTCGGTAAACAAATCAGAGAACTGCAGGCCATTGGGTTTAATATGGGTGATTTGCAAATTTTTAGAAAGACGAATTAAAGATCACATGCTGGATTTTCTTGGGGTTCTAAAAGCGACGTCATGCTTAACAAATATGTTATGTTTTTTGGAAGATATCACTAAGTGGGTAGACGAGGGATCACCAACAGATATCATCTACTTAGATTTTCAGAAAGCTTTCGGCAAACTGCCACATCAAAGTTTACTGCTTAAATTAAAGGCCCATGGCATAGGAAATGGTATAATTAACTGGATAGTTAAAAGTGGCTGATTGACAGAAGACAACGTGTAGTAGTTGATGGGGAGGCTTCAACTGGAAATCAATTTTGAGTGGGATACCACAGGGATCAGTACTGGGACCTATATTGTTCTTAATCAAATGGTCTGAAAAATGTTGTTCAATATTGGAAAATGTAAATGTCCCCACACAGGACATGGGAAAGAATATGTACACTATGTGTTGGGGGATACTGCACTAAGTACTACTGTAAAAGAAAAGGACTTAAGGTTAACCATTAGTGCTGATAGGAAGGTTTCAGAGAAGTGCGGAATTACACCTTCAAATGGAAATCATATCTTTGGATTAATTAGCGTGTAAGGAGAAATCACTAATAATACCGCTGTACAAAACAATAGTTAGGTCTCACTTAGAATAGTGTATGCAAGCGTGGAGGCCATGTCGCAAGAAGGAATATATATGCTAGAAAGAGTACGTAGGAGAGCAACTAAAATGATACCATATTGAGGGATCTTAGTTACGAAATATGCCTAAAAGAATTTGGTTTAACAACACTAGAGACCAGGAGATTGATAGGAGATCAGATAGAGGTGTTTAACATATTTAATGGTTATGAAAATATACTAGAGGACATGAAGTTACATTAGTAAAGGAGCAGTGTAGATTAGATGTAAGAAAGTTCTCATTTTCACAAAGGACTGTAAATGCATGGAGCATATTATCTTCTGATTGTGTGGGTGCTAGTAGTGTGAATATATTTAAAAATAAAATCGACACATCTATCAGAAGGGCGGGATACACGTAGATAAAAAGGGTTGGATTCTCGATAAGGCAGAAGGCTTCGTTGTCCACCTGTCATCTAGAGTTAATTCTCTGGGTGGCAATCTTGTTAAATCTTGTTAAGATCTCCCAATCTCAAATAGCAGACACAGGCTGCTGCATTACAGCGCTTAGTGCATTCCGACATCGCTCTAGTCGATGTGTTGCGTATACATGCGTGTATGTGTGTGTGTGTGGGGGGGGGGGTGTGCGTGTGTGTGTGTACATATGTATGTATATACGTGTGTACGTGTGCATGTGTATGTAAGTATGTATGTTTGTATGTATGCATGTATGTATGTATGTATGTATGTACGTAAGTACGTATGTAGGAATACATACACCTGTGTAAACATAAGTACGTGTGAATATATACAGTGTACATATATGTACGTACTTACCTGAGGAGCTGTCTACTCAGACTGCTTGCGTCACCACCGTCTCTCTTGATTCTGGTCACTTTGTGTTTTAGCGCGAAGTACGATGAGACGATTTCGTGACAAGGGTTCGTTATATTGTTTTGTCAGACGAAACCTACGTCTGCAGTGGGACATTTTTGTTATACACGCTGTGAACAAACGGTTTTTTGAATGTAGGTGTAGAATGAAACAGTCGTCAACCATCAACAATTAGTTTTTTCTGATAATATTGATTTAGTGCTCGTTTTTATTATGGTCAAGTGAGTCGTCTGCCTCCAGGATGGGCTCTGACGAATATACTGCTAAAAGCATGTCTTGATATATAACAATATCATCGACGCATCACTGTGCTCTGGCTTCTTTCCCGATGACTTCAAATGTGCTCATGTCAGTGTAGTTCTTAAGAAGTCATCCGTGCCTAAACAAGATCAAAACAGCTTTATTTCAAAAATACTAGAAAAGCTTGTAACTAGCCGACTAAGGTCTCACAATTAGCACATATGTCTTAACTAATGTGTTATTTTTATGCGGACAATACACATGTGTATATTTCTTTGACTACCCTGGATACAGATGGCTCCCTTAACCAGCTTAGTGATTGCCTCCAAGATATATTCGACTGGATGATAGGCAGCAAATTAAAGTTAGATGCAAATAGAACTGAATTTCTTATAATTGTACTCCGATGCAGCGTGGTAAACTTGATGGTTTTTCCCAACGCGTATTTTGACTCAGCATAGCATACCTGCAACATTGGCGCGGAATCTAGGAGTAATCTTTGATAACAATTTCAATTTTAGACAACATATATCTCGAACGTGTCGTTGCTGTTTTTATCATATCCGTGATCTTCGCCGTATTCGTCGGTATATGTCATTCTTGTCTGTTACTGAAACTATTGTAACAGCTCTTGTTAGCAGCAAACTTGACTATTGCAATTCCCTCCTTTATAATATCGCTAGCAAGGATATTACAAAACTTCAACGTGTCCAAAATTGTCTAGCAAGGGTAATTACAAGATCTCGTTTTTATCGCTAAATACCACTTCTAAAATCACTGCATTGGCTACCTGTGCGATATCGCATTAATTTTTAAGATCTGTACAATTACTTACCAAGCCCTATCACCCAAACAACACGCATGCCTTCTATGCTTACTTCAG
Organism: Paraescarpia echinospica; assembly: GCA_020002185.1. Taxonomy (NCBI): domain Eukaryota; kingdom Metazoa; phylum Annelida; class Polychaeta; order Sabellida; family Siboglinidae; genus Paraescarpia; species Paraescarpia echinospica. The sequence goes on along the minus strand of CM034536.1, from coordinate 5,823,957 downwards.
CAAAGAAACCTAAACAGCTTCGGTCGGCAGACTTTGATCTACTTTTTATTCCCATAGTTAAGACGAATGCTGGAATTAGAGCCTTTTTGGTTGCTGCACAAACGTTGTGGAACTTACTCCCGATTGGTATTAAGTCAGTAAGAAATACATTTTAATTTCCTCGTCATATAAACACATATCTTTTTAATAGTTCCTATTCTCTTTAGCTTCTTGGCAATTCCATCCATCTGTTGACGACTTTTTCTCCGTACTTAATAATGAGAACGTTTAATCCTTTGGATTTGTTGCGCCACTGAGCTTGGAATATCTTTCATTTGTAGTTGTTCTATTAAACATTACGTTTGCCAGAACAGGGGAGTGGAAATAGTGGTCTGCGTCCTTTTGGACTTAGATGACCGTGATGGCAATAATACTTACAAGTGCCCAGTAGATATGGCGAGACAAAACGGTACAAATGAGTAAATAAATATTCTCTTTAAAAAAAACCCGACAACGTGTATAACAAATGTCCTACTGCAGACGTAGATTTCGTCTGGCACGACAATGCAACGAATTTCTGTCACGAAATCGTCTCATCGTGCATCGCGCTAGAACGCTTTATAGTGACCAGAGTCAGCGAGACGGTGTTGACGCAAGCAGTCGAAGTAGACAGCTCCTCGGGTATGTACGTGCATACACACATACACACGCGTACGTACGTACATGTATACATATGCACGTGCGTACGTCTGCATTCGAACTTATGTACGTACATCTGTACTTAATTTCGTACACGCGGATACACACATGCGCTCGGACACTCGAGGATACGCACGCACGCACGCACGCACGGACGCACGGACGCACGCACAAACTCAAATGATGTGCATTTTTGGCGTTTTAAAACATAATAATATGCATATATGCGAATAGTTTATGCCAAATGTGGCGTACAGTTGAAATGCCGTTTGATATTACATTACACAGCGTTTCAAATTCATGCAACAATTTATTATACTTCTCGCATGCATCTGATAACAAGTACGGCAAGCTAAACAAAAAAGGCACGTTCGAATATTCATTGGATACTTTTGCGACCCATTCAAAACTTATTGGTAGAAAATGCAACACGATTTGCAACTTGTAAAATATAGGCATACATTACTGACCGTATGTTGGAAAGGTGACTAACATAGTCTAGATGTCATACTTCCATATTAATTCTATCAACGCAAACGCTTAAGACACACGGTGATAATTGGCTTTGTGCTACAGTTCAACGATGGCGTTCTTCAAGTCAGTTCTCCTTGTGGCGTGCGTTACAGTGGCTCTCCAAGGCGGTTCAGGTATGTGTCTGTTGTTTGCCTGCGTAACCGGTGATTTGACAACATCTTCGTTTGCGAAATGAAATCAGAAATAAAAAAATGCCTACTAATGTGTGAATCGCAAACACACGTTTCTTTTACGAAAACTTGCTAGATTTGATATCATATGTGCTACGGTATATATATACATGTGTGTGTGTGTGTGTGTGTGTGTGTGTGTGTGTGTGTGTGTGTGTGTGGTTGCGTGCGTGTGCGCTTGTGCGCTTGTGCGCGTGCGCGTGCGTGCGTGTGCGTGTGCGTGTGCGTGTGTGTGAAAAATCGTTAACTGAACAGAGCAGGCAGTGAATACGGTTCAAAACACAATTTACATTTCAAACATGAGGAATTTGGCTGATCCGTCGAGTGTTCATTTCCATTGGAGTCCTTTGTGAACATACTTTCTACTGTCCAATGTTTACTAATGCGAACAGTAGGCATACTTCTTGAACATGTTTTGCTGTGAATCAGTTCGTAGCCGTTTAATATTAACTTAATATTTTCTTAATTAGAATCCTATTTCTCTAAGCAAAACATATTTCAATTAGGTATACCTGTTAAGAACCGTTTCTTCATAGCTACATTATTCATGTAAAGTCACACGCAATGGCAGCGTCAATAAAAACAATAAATAAAAAGAAAAATGTTCAGTGGTTGATGACGTGCGCATGTCACTGGCGTTTACACACACACACACACACACACACACACACACACACACACACACACACACACACACACACACACACACACACACACACACACATATATATAAAATATTATATATATATATATACACTATATATATATGTATATATATATATATATATCTAGCAGCGATATACATATATATATATATATCGCTGCCAGGAGACATAATAATTAGTTGGACATTTTAATATTAATAATATATATCACATGTCGTGTGTAGTTGACCTATCCACCACGTGACCCGTTGCCTAGCAACGCCTCCGTCAAACCGTCAAAAGAATGGATGCCGAACACGTGGTGCATTCAGCCGTATATTTTGATTAAATTCCTGCCCCAGAATATTTCTTTATGACAAAAACATATGGCAAAAAAGTTTTTATTGTGAAAAATTGTGTGCGGTTGTGTTTGATCTATGAGATGTGATGCCGCAATAGCAATGTAAGTCGTATATTTAATCGTTATCAACATTGTTTGGCAACGGCAAAGCTTGATGGAGGTCACGGACAAAATTGTGTGACTTGTACACACTGCAACGTATTGGATACATCAATTGATATTTGATCAAACAGAAGCAGTCCGTGAGATTACGTGCTTATCGTTTGAGAGCGACTGCCAAGGTTCCCGAGGCATCTGGGTATTAGAACGGAACGTACAGCGAGTTAGCGATGACTGTCCGTGTGGTGAAAGGTGTGCTCGATTTAGCCGATTACCTCACAGTTCCCTCCTCTATATCCCTCGTTTCGCAAAGTCATTCAACGCTTGGAGGTCGTTCACATTGAGTTTCTGGTAAGTCCGCTGCATGTATAACTATGTTGTGTATGCACGTATTTGTAATAGACGCAACTAAAACGCTTGACATTCTTTTATTATCTAACGTAACGCTACGTTGTGACGTCACATTAGTACAGCGTTCTACGACCATCCAATATTAAATATCTTACCGTTGTTACTGTTTATTAGCACCTCACTCTTACGCTTTCTATCGGTATATATTATAATTTATAGATTATTATTATTATCTCCTGAATAATGACATGAGTTTACGTTAAAATACAAGAAAACACAATTACAATTAACTTGGTGATGGCGTACCAATTTGCCTGCGAGTACTTCGGCTACGATGGGGATAACATGTGTCACTAAAACGTCTTTAACAGTCAAACTCATTACAAAAAACCTTTTTATAATTAATGGATGGGTGTCTGGAGTCATGACTTTTGACAAACAAGCAGGCTTAATACAACACATAAAAAACAACAAAAAACATTCAGAAATTATAACTGTTTTAGCAGGTCTGCCCGCCAAGTCACGGTTCTGCAATATATTGTTGTGTTATGTTTGGGAAGGACTGTTGGGTGATTTATCGCTGCCAGGGTCAATATGTCTTATGGCAAGGGGTTACACAGTTCCTCAATGATTCATCTCGAACGCTGGTTGTTGTTTAGCTGGTATCACAGCAATGGCGCTGGAACGAAATTAATATTGAGAGAGCTGAGAACCGGAGCTTCAGCACCACGTGGCTACGCTGTCGATCATAACACCGGAAGACGGGGACTTGCCGGGCTGCTGGTGAAAATTGTTCGCTGCCTCAGCAATTTCACCTCTTCCGCTGTTTCGCTGTTTCGGCTCTCAACTTATGACATCGGAAGACGGGGAGGGGGGAGGGGGAGGGGGTGCTGTTGTAATTGTTTAGCGGCAACGTTCAAAGGCTAAGATTTTCTGGGGGAAGAACCATGTCTTTCCCCAGCAAAATTTCTGCGGGGGCAGCTGCCCACGCCCATTTGTCCGATCCTATATGGTATTCAGTATAATTCTGTTTGTCTTAATCAGGTTTAAAACGGCTGATGACAAGACATCCTTGCTCTTCCACAATGACCATTGTCAAGACCATGGCTCGGTGACTGTTACTCTCTTCAACTCAGGCATGTTGGTTGCCGAGATGGAACTCGATAACCATAAGACTGCGATGACCGTAGCATTTATGGTAGGTTTGAATGGCGTTCATCTTGAGATTATGGGGACATAGACAAACTGGCAGACAGTATTCGCTTGTGACGCTCCAGTTAGCTGGACAGTGCTATCGCCACAAAGAAGAATGAGTGTCAAGATTCCTCTTGTGGTCACCCATACGTGGCAAGAAATTTTGAGGGGGGGGGGCATACACTAAGTTAGTCTATGAAAACCTTTATGTTGAAGTGGCAGACTGGCTTCCTTATGAACAACCGACCCATATGTAAACTGTCGTCAATGCTCCGACGCCGGCCGACCAATGATGACGGCTATGACGTTGAGATTATTCCTACTTGCATCCAACAAAAATAATATTACGCACTTTCAATGCATAACTACCGGTTTTTCACTAGAATCTTCATTCATGGTTTAAAGGTCCTTAATCGGTTGGTTTGCCCATCGCCAATCCGGTTCTTTTAGGTCCAGGGGCCGGTTTCATGAAGCGTACTTAAAGTTGCGCAATTACTTAGCGTCACGTGTTTGCGTAAACTCCTATGTTCGCTTATATTAAAAAAATCAAAAAGACAATTATGTTAGCGTTAAGAATGTTCTTAGCCGCTTCATGAAACCGGCCCCAGATGTGTAATACGTGAATAATTTAACTGGTGTTGAAAGTCGGTTTAATAAAAAACTGCGTACTTGTTTTTTAATCGTCAAAAAAAGATTTGTTGTTATACCGGGTATAGCTGGTGAAAGCCAATTGCGCTGCCGACCTCCCGCGCTATTTCGGTCACGTGCTTTACGCGAGATCGGCATCCCACGCATTCGAAAACAATAACAACACACACGTGCTTTGGCGTATCAAGATGAAGATTCCAAAGTGATTGTACGAAGGTACGTATTACACTATCGCAGTTTGCAACAAGGACGTGTAACTGTGTATTAATTCAACGAGAATTGCAACTTGCGAACGTTTACACTAGACTCGAGGCTGACTCTAACTTCTAACTCTAAGCCAGTCACCATATCAGCCAGATATTCAGTCAGAGAGTGGCAAATAGCATAATATTTGATATGTATTGTATTGGTTGCGTAGGATCTTGTTGATAAGAAGCTATGTTATTGCGACAATACATATAGAGAGTAGATGGCGTGAGGGTGCGAAATGACAAATAACATTGGTTTGGCATTAGGCCACTGTTGATCGTGCAAGTAACTTAGTCAGGGAGTATCCGTAATTTCGTACAATTTTTATATGACAACCATGATGGTGATGACGATTTTATTCAATGTAAAAATGTAAACGTGTAAATACATAAAATAGAAATACAGCTAGAGTACATATGAGGATTACACAATAAAATAATCGCACTTGTTTCCATTGTGGTCCTTGATGCCTGTCCATAGTCTATGTAATTGGTATCCTGTGATACCTTTCAACTGACTTGTGCCAGCTATCCTTATGTATTTACCAATATGTGTATATATTCTCACCACATCTATATATATATATATATATATATATGAATGCATAATACGTAACTTGAATTATGATATCGCTTGAGGCCACACTGCAACCCAAGAATGGGAATGAGAGGAAGCAGACGAGGGACTAAGGCGGTCACCTGGGTCAGGCAGACACAGGGAGGATACGTAGTCTGCGGGAGGCCCACATTTGATCAATCCAGGTAATTTCAAATTTATAACAATCTACCACGTAGAAGTTATCAAAAAATTTTAATGTGCACATTTAAACATACATTTGTTTTAATACACATTTTAATAATACAATTTTGACATGGAAACTAGGTTGACTTCTGCACTTGTATATTATTCCCACATTGTATCAACACAGACATATTAATACACCTTTAAAACAAAAGTACTTATCATACGGCGATGATTCAGATATAAGTTTTTAAAATACATTATTCATTTTTGATGGTAGACATACAAATTATGAACCTTTGAATATTTGACGAGGAAGATATTCTGTTAGCATCACAAAAACACCTCATTTTGTCATTTCCAACATTCACCTTGACCATTCAACCTCAGGCAGAACCTTAAAATGTCAAACATGAATATGTGTAGAAGTTACACATGGCAGACACTGACATGAATTTGTATATTGTATACTAAAAACAAAACAAAAAACCTAAATGCACTTTACTGATGCTTTACTGATTAGCAGAATTCAAATCAGTCTATAATATTGACTACGATCAGGCATCACTGTAATGAAACTGAACAATTTTAAATTCATGTAATGACAGTGAACACATTGTAAAGAAAAATAATTAAAATTTATCACTGTTTTGAAAAAGAGCATATTCCACTAAAGTCTGCATGTTGTATCAACCCACTCCCTCCCTCCCCCGGCACAACCCCGGTAAACACTGACTGTTCCTGTTCCTAAGATATCAACATGTATAGATCAGCTGTAGTAGAACATTTCTTGGAGCCTTTTTTCTTGTGAAATGCTGCAAGTCACACATGAAACATAGTTTTATATTTACTGATTATGACAATGAACACTCCATTCCTGTTTACTCCCAGCACTACTACGATGCCTGTTTTTGTATGTACTGAATATGCCTTTCTTTACAGGAGATTGAACGTTTCTGCTTAGTACCACTAGTTCTTCAAGTTAATATGGCATACTGGGCAATTGCATTTGTTCAGGATCTCGTACAAGATTCTACAGCCATGCACCATGCTGCATATTAACAGTTTGTCATGTAAATGTCCACCGAGTGATCCCAATTGTGTCGTGTGTTGCATCCGTGCCGATGGGGTGTACACTGGCTTCCAGGTCAGTCAGTTAGCTTGACTGACTAGAAACCAATGTAGAATGCAGGTTGCTCGTTATATGAATATGTTGACGCCTGACTAGCTCTGCAGTTTGGTGAAGGAACGGTGGATGCCAGGGTCTGGCAGATATGGCATTAGTCTTCGGGCAACAACTCTCGACGCTGTGAGACATGTTCAGTGTCGAGCATTCATCAGTGAACTACATCAGTTTGGATATCGATGACATCACTGTATGTGTTCGCTGTCTTCGATGGTACTGCATACCAGCTTCCTGACTTTTTGCTGTACATCCGCATCTACCTATACCGGAGACAGTGACAATTAGCATGGCTCTGACATGTATGATATATTTATATGTGACGACACATTTATCAAAAGTCAATAATACACAGTATTTATATTCAATTTAACTATAACTTTTAGCAGTGTCCATAAAAAAATACATAAAATATCCTTGTACTAGTACTTGTTATGTACAACACAAGTTTGTGATGAAGTAATGGTATTGAAAGCTTTTTCACATTTTTCAACAACAATCTGTTGATACGCTGACAACAGCATTTTACTTTTTTAAATTCTCTATGTATCATGAGGACTGTTATACATTTTCATGCCACGTTTCATTTTTCTAAATTATTCTTTTTTATCACTGGTTTATATTTTCACAAATAATTTACATTACATTTTCATTTCGAATGATGATTATACACCTGTACACATTGTACTAATTATCTTATAAACAACACTTGAGCAAATTTATTTCTGATGTGGGGTAGTATCCAATCCTCAGGATTGCTCAAAGCGTTTTACACATTACTCCCTGGCAGACATGTTAAATCAATCACCATCTCGACTTATGTGGGAAGAATTCAGCAACACAGAAATTAATATGCGAAGGCCATTCGTACAAGACTATCCACCACTGTCTGTAGCCGGTACTCTTCATACAGCTGAGTAAATCTGAGCTACATAGCATGTAGTGATTGTACATGTAATTCTCAGTCACATGGCGATGAATCTGATTAGTTTAGTCGCTATTTTTGTCAGTTGTAAACATACCAAGCATTGCACAAACTACACAATTTTCGAATTTTATATCATATAGATGTTTTTTTTAACAAAGAATCATAATGTAGTTATGTATATATGTACATTTTACATCTGTTCAATTAAACATCTTTCAAGGTAATTTTTTTCTCATTGGTTTACAAGTTATGAGCATGTGATATTAAAATTGTTGTTAAGTACACATAATTGTTTAGTCAATAATTTTGTGAGTTGTAAACATACAAGGCATGTATAAACAACAAAAAGCATTTGACATCACATGTACTAGTGTTGTTTTTTGTAACGAAGAATCGTGATAAAAGTAACTGCTTGTTTTGTATATGTACCTGAAATTTTTTCAGTCTCTTCCTAATTTTGTTTCTATTGTTGCTTTGCATTTTATCTGCATGTAATGTGTATGTGATATTAAAAATCATTCCATTATACACATCAAGTGCAGTGATTGTACCTGTAGTTGTATTGTGCTTTTCATTATTTTGTAGTCAATCTCATCAAATAGTTTCAATAAAATGTTTGTACTTTACATTGTCTTTACTTTAATTCACAAACATTTCTAACAACAATATGCAATTTAACGAGGACACGCATTACTGCAAAATCCTCATGCAGACAAACACAATTATCACATATAGGGGCGGATCCAGAAATCGAGTCTGGGGGGGGGGCACAAAACCTCCCCTGGCGGCTGAATCAAATGGTGTAGTCTCAATTTTGTCGCGCCGACATAGCTTCAGTCACTCCGCTGTCTCGGCTGGCGTGGTGATATCGAAAGACGCCATAACTTCAGCTTATTATTATCACCTAAACTGGGGCACATTTTAAACGGTCTGGGGGGCAGTCGCGTGAGCCCGTTATAAAAGGTCTGCAGACACACCAAATGCCTAAGGTCTAGGGGGGCACATGCCCCAGGCCCTCCGGATCCGCATATGATATACTTGTGTATTGCTTGTATTTATAAGGTTTGGTGACAGAGTAATTTTATCATAACACTCGTTTACCTGAAAGTGAAGAGCTTTGACGCATACATCTGCATGTGGTGATGACACACCTCGAGTTCTGAGTGTTGATAACAATAATAATTTTAATGTACTTGCAAAAGTTACAATGCCATGAACGAACACCTGCCGAATGCAACCAATGCCCACGGTCAAATGCTAGTATAGTACAGTAGTAGGCTAGTAGGCTAGTAGCCTAAGTAGGCTTGGGATAATAATAATACAGTAAATGCATTATAAATGGTCCGTAACGATCATAATTATTTAACTAATAGCAATAGATTGAACAAAAACAATATGTACATAATTTACTAATAACAGTAATGCAACAGTAATATAAATAGTAAAGCCTACTACTATATTTGACATATACATAATATAGTCATATTATCATTGACATAGGTATATATGCCGTAGCGCCGTACTGTTAGCTGATATTAGTCTATAGTAAACAGGGCCCAGCCAGGCCGCCCATGCCGCCATTGCCATTGGCTATGACTAAAAGGTAAACAATCAAATAAATGTACTACAAGCAACATTAATAGGTTTACTCATACGCCAAATTATACGTGATTATAGCCGAATAATTCGAAATTACTAACTTGTCTGGAAGAACCTTTGCGAACCTCTGGTTTTTTTATGAAATTACAAAGAAACGCGAGGAGCAAAACAATCGAATTGAGGGAGTAGGTTTAAGTATTTTAACAAAAGGGCGTAATAATAATAATAATGCTTTCTCATTCAAATGCACTGTTGCGTACAAAAAACACAAATCAACAAACAAAATAAGTGGGCCCCTATAGTGTTATTCCAATCGCAGTGCAGCAAACACAGCTATACCTTTTTAAACACATTGGACACCAGGCCGAAAAACGCACCAAAAACCCATGCTACGGGCATGATGACGTTTGCTTCCGTAAATGACTCAATTTAAAAGGGTACATATAATTTTCACCGGTAGGTGGCAGCACATACTTTCATACGCACCCCAAATGAGGCGCCATTCATAATGTCACCACTGCCAACACTTGATCATAAATCATACCTGTCAAGTCCTGTGAAACAAAACAGTACTCACAAAAACCATAAATTATCAGTAAAAACCGTAATCTTTACACGTAAATGCCCATTGACGCACGCAATAAAAACAAGTTTGTAAGTACAGGTGCATAAGACATTTACTTGTGAAGTGTGTTGTAATCGACCGTGGCGTGCATCGCCAGTGTCATCATCTCGTCAGTGACAGCTAACTGGTAGCAATGAGCGTCAACGTTCATCTTGCACTGTACGAGTACTGTCAGTGTGTCGGCGTTGAGGCTCTGACGACACTCGGTGTGCACCTTCCGCACGACAAAAAAGGAACGTTCGCAATCTCCTGGACAGGCTCAAAATGCGACCATCACCGGCGTGAATAAGAGAAATCTCAGCTCGCCCATCGCCGTCTTCACTTTAATGACATCCGACCGAGGCGGCAATCTTCACTTCTCGAGCACACACAGTGCACCGCGCATACTCCGAGTCGCTCTTGGACGCGACGATTACAACTTTAAATTGCCCAATCCAATGTTGCTGGAATTTTCCGTAGACTTTCTTGTTTACGAATTACCACTGCACGTCAGAAAGATTAAAACAGAAACAAACATACAGGTTTCTTGTCAAGTTGTCAATAAATATAGCTTAAAACGTAATATTCGCGTATTCGTAATCGATTTTCATTTGAAAATAACACATTGATTACTTACATAATTAATTTAGTTACTTATTGAGTGCTGCTAGCGTATCTGTTTAGTTGACTTATACATTGAAGGCGTCGTCTTCAACGTTCACACGGGAGGGCGAATGGAGATTTATTGTTGCCAACAACAAGTTTGCCTTTGTTTTGTTTTGACACAGTCGCGGAATGATTGGCATCACGCGGCCATCGTGTGGACCGGACGTGACGTCTACATGTACTTGGACGGCGAGCGCCAGGATTCAGCGCCGCTGTCCGGTGAGTAGTTATCTCACGAGCTAATACTTCATAGCTTGTGATTGTTCAAGAGCTAGACCTACTAGTCTAGAGGGAAGCGAATGTGTAGCTGCCGCTCAAAGTTGAATTCTGAGTTCCTTCATGTTCAAAATAAAAATGTCCAGCGAGTCAACATATCTCATACACTACATATCACTTTCCTCAACTCCATATAAACTTGTTTTCACATAATACGCAATTTTAAGGTAAAACAGCGCAAACAATTATTTCCGCTTATCAAGTTTTATTAATTCGCTGACTGGCTGGACATAATCGACAAGGGAATCTTGCAGTCGAGTGGGTGAGGTGTCAGACATGCGTAATAGTAAATTCTAAAAGTACGTTTGAGGCGTTCTGCGGACACTTTCTTTTGCGTTTCATAAACTGTCTAAACAACAAACTGAAAAGTATCATGACTGGTTGAATTTTGTGGTTAAGGTAAATGTCAAAGGTATTGCTGCAAAGTGTCTGTAATGGATTTTGTAAGAAACATCAAAAATAGCGAATGCCGTGTTGTCTTGTTGACATTTTGGGGCGTCTGTAAACTGCGGAACTCGGCGGCGCAACACTGCACCGATGTAAAATCTCTCTAGCATTTGGTGTTGGCTTTGAATCAGTTCACGCACAGTTAAGTACTCGTGTAGCACACCCTGCCCGACAATATGAAGGCATAATATATAGATTAAGTTACACTTTTATGAGACGGAACGTCGATGGAACGATTGACACCTGCCGGCGGTTCCGGCATTCACTAACGAAATGTCACCGTCGTTCCGCGACGTTCCATCGCTTATACCTTAATCTCGATGCTATGCCTTCATATTGTTAGACAGGTTGTGTTACATGGATATTTAAGTATGTACAACGTATCAGGCTGTTGCGAAGTACACATCAAATGTTAGGGATTCTTACATCGGTTCCGCGTTGTTCCGCGGTTTACAGAGCCCCAACATTTTGGAACGTCAACAATAACATGAACACATGCATGTCACGTCGATGCTGTCTAGGCAAAGTCAAGACGTTATTAATCGTGACGTGAATAATACTTTGAGCAAGTTTGTGAAAGAGTGCCTACTGGCCCATTCATATAGCCCAGGTTGTCATAACATTAATTTCGATTTTTGTTTCGTTTGAAGTTGTTTACTGTTAGTGCATTGACACATTGCATTTATTGTACATTGTCTATAAAATATAATTTTACTTGAATACAATTAGTGGAAATAAAATACTAGTTTTATTTCATTATATCAATTATATTATTGAATGTAACCAAGACACAACTTGATAATAAGTATCAAATCCAAGAAATATATAAATAAAATAAATAAATAAAATAAATATCACATTCAATAATCCAGTGTATAAAAGGGCACAAGTCACAAACAGGCCTGGGGTAATAGTAATATGTAATATCAGTAACGATTACAAATATTGCTGTAATAGTAACAGTAATAGGTTGAATAAAAACACAATGCAATAGTAATAGGAAACAATGTAATAATAATTGAGCTATTACTTTTATATTACTATTGGACATTTCAAAGTTCAATTTGATTTACGGTTATTTGTAGTTTGGTTATTTAATAATTTACAAGGGAAAGAATATTCCACTAGTTTCACCAGGTTTTATGACTGTTCCTCTGTGAATCATGGCCCTCAGTCCGTTTCACCCTGGAGGTGAGAGTTTACATACCACTAGCAGACATTGGGACAATGTGACAGCTGCGTGGCTAAAGGATTTCGATAGTTCTTTGAAATTGGTTATCATGCCAACCATCCTTTTCACACAAGCCCGTATGGGTTTAGTGCCTGTCAGCACATTACTAGGCGACCACAACAGAGGTGGGAAAACATCGTTATGTATTTGTACTTGTGCCAGTAATCAACTGTCCACCAAGCAGCAGTAGTTACAGTATGGTTTAATTACACTGATTATAATTCAACTAGTTAAAGTGATAGCGACATTGCTTTTGTGTTTCATTCCTATATAGTATTGAAATACAAAATGAAAAATGTATTCTATCCATAAACAGTGTAATTAGTAGATAATCCTAAATATTATAGTTATATTTTGTGGTACATATATGCATACCGCGTATTATACTATATAATTCCAACAAAAAATGTCACAGTAGTAACAGCTACAAATGTAATAGTAATAATAATAATCCAAAACTCGTGATCCAGCCAGCAGCATTTAATTAATATGTCACAACTCACAAGTACATCAGTTAGGGCTTAGCAGAGTGAAACTCACGAAAGACAACTGGTCACACATCCAGTGTAGTGGATATATGCTGAAGGTTCCCGTAAAAATCATGCTGCTTGGAATGATTTATCTCCTACCCAATTCCTGTCTTGCATGTCACAAGATTAACTGCATTGTGACAATGTCTTAGTGTCAATATTTCCGCCAATAACGCATTGTTTCTAACTTTGTGAATTTCTTTAATTACAATAAACTGTACTATTATGTGTTATAAAAATAAACATATTGATTGATTGATTGATATATCGGCTTTATAAATGGTTGTGTTATGCAAGACACTTTGGTCCTGGACATTCAAGTTGGTCGACCTCTTACAAACGGGATGACGAATTACAGCAGAAGCGTAACAGGACCCAGACATTACTCAGCCAAGAAATGATTATTAATATGTTTATATTGATAAATTGTACCATGCAAAAATCTCTGTGTAGAAACATAATGTTATTCAGCGAACGTTTCCACATTGTTCTGTTCTTTTTCCTCTTCTCGTACCACGTCCACCCCTGATATATGTTTTGAAAACAAAATGTTTACACACCTGGTAAATATTATATTTGCTACCCATATTCCAAGACATTAATATTTTCGTAATGTTCATTATATTTCATAAGTTGGAAAGAATATACATTATTTACAGAAAGAGCACTATTTTTTTTAAATAATGCATTCCATCATGGGGTGATTCCACCAAGGAATAACCCCTCTACTTTAGTCAGTTCGTATTTTGGTACACGTATCATTGTACTATGCATTGCAGGATCGATGAACACATTTATTCTAGTGATCCAATTTCGTGCATCGCGTAATCCCGTGGCAAGGTGGTATTATCGCCGTTTTTTGTAAAACCTAAGACGTTTACATAAAATGATGGTATGCCAACTACGTTTACTTATTGCTGCTGTCGGTTTAAACCTTAACCGATGGAATCAAACAGAAGATAACAAATGACACGAAAGGCTAAGCCCAAGGCTTAAGTCAGTTAAGAGGCACTGAACTGTCGGAACAGGACAAAACACGAAACACGTAACCCAGACAATACTGTAACCAGTTCAAAATGTTTTCAGTGCATGTATATGGAATGTATAATTAACTGGTTAGCACGTGTCGTTGTATCTCTAAGACATAATCTCAAATGTTTTTGTTAAGGTGCTCCCCGACTGCATCCATTCCATTCCCGGAGCGGCAGTGCCAGTGGCCAGCGCCAGTACTAGTGGCTACACACGATTCGATTGTCGTTAGGCAAATAACTTTCTTTTAACAGCATGGTTGACATAATAAGCAAGCCTATTTGCAAACTAACTATGTGTGCACGTAGGTCCATGTAAATGTTTTTATTTAATCAAAACCAAACTTTAACCTCCACACACCTCATTTGTTTACCCTGTCTGCGAGTTTAGTGTTCGCAACATGTGCGAGATATCGTTTATAATTTCGTTTGCAGGAGATTTCGATCGGAAGGTAAAAATAGATCAACATCTTGGGAAACCCCATCTTCGTTATCTGTTAGCAAATGCTTCATTTATAAAAAAAATAACCTATCAAATCACACAAAGTGACACTCATGTTGGCAAGTATGCTAATAAGCAAATATTGTAACAGGTGTACTGTTACTTTCCTAAAATGCGTTACAAATGGTAATTAACTCAGAATGCAACTTTAATGTAACACGCAAAATCATGCGCGCATCGATGGATAAAGAACACGTAATTTAATTTTACTTCTTGCATTAAACATATACGCAAAATTCGACGTTGCTTGCCAAAACCGCTGTTTCCGAGGTTTACAAAACCGCTTTTTACCGCTAGGAACTCCTGAAGAGCTTGGCTGTGGCCTACGCGCTCGGAAGGGGTCGTTTGACGTAGATTTACGGAACTTGGTACAATTGTAGTGCGTTGCGAAATATTGTACGTAAATACAACAGCTAACAAAAATGTGCTGGACTCGGGTCGAAAGTACCGAATCACACAGACGCACGAACTGGCCTTTTTGAACTCTACATTTCAGGAGTCCATTTTACAGTACTGGTGCTTAACCGATGAACATTATACAGGAAACGTAAACCTCGCATTTGACGAGCTCCCCGTTATTAAATTGTCATAGCGCAATATTGATTATGATATTTACCCACCTATTGCTACAAATGTTCGCTAAGTTGTGTACACAGTTAAAAAAATACATGTATTTTCATTCAACCATAATGCATACAAACATTTAGTTGACGCTATGAGTTGTAAGCGTTTTCCTGCAACATTGTTGTGGCTCGTGCTGCGTGGAATGTAAATCATGTGTTCTATATCTTTTTATAAGTTTCATTTTTGTTTTCCTTAACGGTTGCTCTGATCCGACAAAATTACTGCAGTATGAGCACATATTGCGAATATGGAACTTGTTAGTTTGTATTTTGCTTCCGCAAGAATATTTTTCGAAGTGCTATAATGTCGTCTTTGAGTCTACATTGTGAAGTTGTAAATATTCTTCGCTCGGCCATCAAATATAATCGTTTAGTCATTATCCGTCTTTTGACTGGGGAGTAGACCTACAGCAGTGCTATTGACTGACTAGCATTCGTAATCACGTTTGCAGGCGGTCGCATTTACAACACCGTGTGTCCACTGGTTGTGGCGGGTGAACCCAAGAAACGGAGCGATGACGTGGCCCCATATATGGGATACTTGGACCAGGTAAGGTACCATAATCCTCTATCCCTCATAGCCCCTCCCAACCCAAATGACACACGAAACGAAAGTCGTGTGTACACTTGGTACAACACAAACATACAATAGACAATATGTATATGACACCAATGTGCTAGGAAGCTTTGGCGTATCGAGAGTGTATCAATTATTTAATTAGTGGAAGCCCTTCTTTTGAGAGATTTGTATTTTTTGTTTTAAAAGATAAGAACTCTTAGCATTTAAAGAATCAGTAAATAATCTGTTCCATTCACTCATACATTAGTTTTCTGTGAGGTATACCCTAAATACGTTCTTAATTGAGAACAAATCACTTTGAATACGTCAAACATTTTAGCTGATCTCTTAGTCTTCTTGTCAACATTCGGCATAAACTAATGAAAATATTGATTTTCAGCTTCTAGCATGAAAAGACATCCTGCTACGCGGGTTAGCAGAAATAGCAGAAACAAGTAGGCCTATATCAATAAATAAGTTAAGCCATGTGGTTTGTAGCAATCAAGACCAATTAGATAATAAATATAACTTGAATCAGGAGAGGCAACTATGAACCGCTAGTCCTGTGAATGGCAAACACATTTCCAGACATATGCCTTACGAATGAAGATCGGTAATATTTCTCATTATCATTAGCAAGTCAGAGTAACTCGGATTTCATTAATAGTTTTGGTTTGCCCTTGTGAAATTATTTCATTCACCTTTATTGAGACGGTTCTGAAAGTGAGTTTGTTTTTATTTGCGTTTAAGAGATCACCGCCAGCCTCGCACTAGTTGGCCTAATGCAAAACCCATTAGGTGACGCGAACGCATGTGATGCAGACACCCCATAAAAGAATTGCATACAAGTTGCATTGATTCAACTATCATTGACAATTCTGTCCCAGTTTTTGATAATAAATGTCTACATTTTGGCTGGCCAGTATCCTTTTGTTTTGCCGTGTTCAGTGAAGACATCGTCTCAAGTAGGCCAGCTCAGCTCTCTCTCTCATCATTGCAGGGGATTCCATTGCCGTGAAATGGCAAAAGGGAGCAAGTGGTGTCTGCGTAAAACATTAAATTAGTAATGACACTGAAGGAAGCGCGTGCAGCGTCGTCACTTATTAAAACAGTGTTTTTATCGTGTATTTTCCACACCTGATATGGTATCAAGCAGCAAGTAAAATTGGAATGGCATGTTACCATGACATAATGGAGTAACTGTGCATTACCAATAACATCGCTTGTTTATTTAAACAGACATCCATTTAGGTCGCAGCACTCATGCCCAGAACAGAGCGTTAATCATGGAATACTTAATTTAATATATATTTATCAATACGTATATCTCACACAATGGTGCAACTATATGTGCGTTGTATTGAAACACAGTAAGGTTCATGTATTTATTTACATACTGTAATAATGTGAGCATTAGGAGTTTACCAATTGAAATGAAGATGTGAAAAATGTGCACACCCTTACATAATTTTGTAAACCCCTTTGTTGTTAAGATATATCTCGGTTTCAGTTGCATATATTTGTGGATAGAGTTTGTGTAGTCACTTTGACTAGATGCACGCTAATGCTCGTGTTTCTTATTGAAAGCATGTTAACTATGTCACCAAGCCAAAATCGTCATATTACTCATTTGTATAACTGCATTGATCATTTACCATATTGTACTTTAAAAGTCTGGCTGTGACAAAGTAAAACAATTTTGACGCATGCGCGAAGGTTGGGGCATGTTCACGACGGGACAACGCGGACTGTAAAATGCATATTTGTTCCCTATGATGTTCAAAGTGTCTCGTCCTATTTGGTGGTATTCACACTATATCTGGTAAAGTTGCAAAACGTATTCAATATTCGCGTTGTGGCTGCTTGCAGATCTGTATGTACGGACGAGCGCTGAGTCCCATGCAGGTGAAGAACGTGTACGAAAACCGGAATGCGTGAGACAGCAACAGTGACAAGCCACGCGTGACGTGAAACAACAACTGTGACAAGCCACGCATGACGGAAAACCCACCAATCCCACGCGTTGAGACCTAACGTGCATTGATTTCCAACCTGCATGTTTCGAATTGTGTGTGTTCATTGCCTTAATAAAATAGTGTAGATCACATAAGGATAAATGGTTAACACTTTTATTTCTTCTACCCTAAGCCATAATGAACTTATTTTAAAAGTGGTATGTGCGGATGGGCCTTGTCAAAATAGTTGGAAGGAAGCATTTTATACACAATGTTACTAGTAATAACAATACTACATGGCAAGGTATATGGAAAGGTCATATCATTACGGCAGTCATTTCTATAATTAGTACGCGGACTTTGACCACCCTCCTCCGTTAGGACACTCAATAGCAATAAGTAAATGTTCACAATTATGAACGACTCCTAAAAATATACAATACCATAAAAGGTCCATGTTTATTTACGTTAAACAGGTATAGTGATATACACTCAGGGATCGCGGTAAAGGGTGTGTAGTTATTGCGAACTGTCAAGCGAAAGCACCGGGGTTCGAGTCGCTGTATCCCTTTTTCGAGACGTGGATAATTTCGCTCACCCCAATTCGGCTGTGTTTCCGGAAGAGGCACTAAAACCGTTAGCCTCTTCTGCATGTTGTCGATGGCAAGGGAAATAAATGATCGTACATCGGGAAATGGAAACACTGAAGGAATGCATAGAGCCAATGATATCGAGCTACACAAATCCACATGGGCAATGTTTTGGCTAATGACGTAGAAGCACCACGACGTCGTGTCACTGGCGCTATATATATATATATATAAAACCTACAAGTATCACACTTGAGCCACTGGATGCTATGTTTGCAACGACACAGTCATTACACTTACAGGCACACACTTCTGGTGGCAATTGGCACTGTAATTTATGCTGTTATTCTGATATCGCCAACTAGTCGAGCTGATTTCTGGTTTTAATCGTTACTTAATATTTAGTCAGAAACCCACACCCCATGTAACGCTGACGCAGAGAGTCCACTAAGCCCGACGTACTTTGTGGATGACCCATAAACGTAGACAAACAACATAACTTAACGCACCGTAAGATTCAAGGCTATATTTGGCGGAGATACATCGTAGAAATTGGTGGTACAGAAAAATTAATAAACAAGTGGAATTATTGATTGATAAGTATTATTCTTACCTTAATATCATTCATAAAGTTGCAATAAACATATATTGAGTAGCAGTTGTGCTTAAAGTTAGTTAGTTAAAGTATTTTAGAACACTTTAGTATAGTGAGTGATAATAGGGTAACTTAGTCTTCGATAAGTTGTAAACAAGATTTAACAAACCTGATTATGTGGTAGAATATATAGGAGATAAAGTAACAACCATCAAACTACTTACATAAGATAATATCTGTGTAAGCCAGTACTTGATAGATATTTTGATTAGGTAGCATTGTTGTTAAAATTAAGCAAGGGCGACGTAACCTAAATAAATAAAGCAGCCTAACGTAACGTAATTGATTGTATTTAAATTAGGTCACTACCGGTAATGTTAGCGTTCGTGACATGATAAATAGTCGGCTGTGTAATTGAATTCTGTAACATCAAGTGTGCTGTAGTACACAGGAAACAGTCTTTATAAACACTAAGTTAGTTAAGTTATTAAATAAATTCTGATCGGGGTATGGCGCCTTGTAAGCGGCAAGTCAAGGCAAAGCGACACTTGGTGTGCGATCACTGCCACAGCTGGGTAGATTTTGTATTGTCCGGCTGTGGAAAGTCATGGGCAGAAACCACGGAAGAAGGATTCACCTTTCAGTGCATTGGGTGTTGGAAGGTGGAGTGTCTCCAGAAGGAGATAGTTAGGTTGACAGATATTGTGAAGGGAATGGAGATGGGAATTAGCAAGGAGGCAGGTCGAATGGAGAGAGACGACAGGGAGAGAGGTGAGAATACTGCAAGACTGAAGGAGAATAGCAGTGGCAAGAAAACTGAGAGGAAAGGAGATTGAGAGGAGGGAAGGTGATTGGAGGGGAAGAAATTGGAAAATCGACAACAGAAAACGTGACAAGCGTGAAGGTGACAGGGAAGAAAGTGACCGTAGAGAAGGCGGGAGGGAAGATGGAACGGGAGATGAGAGGAGAAAATGAGGTGGGACGAAAGATGAAGGGACGAAAGGAAGTGAGAGCAGAAGACAGGGGAAAAAGACAACAACCAGACAGAGGCAAACCGAAGAAGGAGTTATTCTAAGGCAGTGATTGAGGGGGCAATGAGGAAAGAGAGGGTGTTCATGGGCGACTCCATTATGAGAAAGACGGACAAGATACTGAGCGAGGGGAAGGACGTCGTTGTTCGTCTACCGGGGGCTAGGATTGAACATGTGACTGACAGGGTAGAGAAGGTATTGGGACATGGCAAGGGGGGGTCTATACTGGTACATGTAGGAACAAATAATGCAGACGGGGGGGGGGAACAACTGCGATAGTACAGAAGTATAGACAGTTAGTGAGGAAGCTAAAGAAGACAAGAGTTGAACAGGTTATTCTGTCACGAATTTTGCCAGTAATGGGAGGAAGGGGGCCACGTATAGAAACTGCAAGAGAATGGCGAGCAATGCACTAGTTGAACAGATGTGTGAAGAAGAGGGGGTGGGATTCACATATGTATGGGGATACTTTGTTGGGAGGGAAGATATGTACATGAGAGGTGGCCTCCATCTTAGTGGAAAGGGGGCAGCAGTTTTCTCAGAGAACCTGCTGCGATCTGTTGACAGTGGGACAGGTTGCATCTATTTAAACTAGATTCGCAGGGGGGATTCACAGGAAAGCCTGAAACTGGAGGCATAGATAAAGACAGCAGAAATAAATCGGCAAAGAACAGCCTGGAAAACTGTTCTGAATCAGGATATAAATGCAAGGAGCATAGTAAACAAAAGAAGTGAACTAAACATTATGGTAGAAGATATTGACCCTCACATAATAGGTATAACCGAATCGTGGGCCACCACTGATATATCAGATGCCGAATTGGGACTAACAGGATATGTAATGTTTAGGAAAGATAGAATAGGAAGAAAGGGAGGTGGAGTTATTTTATATATTAAAGAATCTATCCAGGCTTATGAAATAAAATTAGAAAGAGAAGCAGATTGCGAAGAAGCTGTTTGGTGTAACATAGTTACAGGAAACTCAACGTTAACAGTTGGGTTAGTTTATCGAAGTCCAAACATAAGCATAGAAGAGAATGAAAAAATACAAAACGCTATAAGGGAAGTAAGCAAACGGGACTGTATTATTATGGGGGATTTTAACCACGGGCATATACAATGGAAATCTCTACAGAGTATGGGGAGTGAGGACCACAAGTTTTTAGTTTTAGTTCAAGATACATTCCTTTCTCAACATGTGCTAGAACCAACCAGGGGTGAGAATGTGTTAGACATAGTTTTGTCTTCACAGAATAAATTAGTTGACAATGTCAAGACATGTGAGCCACTGGGGAGTAGTGATCACAACCAGATACATTTTACCATCAAAGTAAAATCAGAAAGGAATAGTAAAAAGCAGTATAGGAGAAATTTCCACAAAGGAAGGTATAAGGACATGAGGAAATATTTAGCAAAGATAGACTGGAATAACACACTGAAAAATAAGACAGCAACAGAATGCTGGAATATATTAAAGAGTGAAATTAAGTGCATAGTCGATAAATGTGTACCCTTCAAAAAACAAGGGAAACGGTCCAAAAAGAAACACTTATCGAAAGAAGCCATTAGAAAAATTAAGTATAAACAAATGATGTGGAAGTCATATAGATGTACTGGAAATGATGAAGACTACAACAGTTATAAAGAAGCACTTAACCAAGCTACAGCTGAAATTAGAAATTCAAAGAGAAGCTATGAACAACAATTAGCTAGTGATATAAAACATGACAGCAAGAGTTATTATGCGTATGTTCGAAACAAACAGAAAGTTCAAGATAAGGTCGGTCCTCTAGAAGATAGTGCTGGAAATATAATATCAGAGGGATTCTTAATGGTGGAAGACCTGAATGAGTACTTTAGTTCAGTGTTTACCAGAGAAGATATTAGTTTACTGCCAGTACCAGAGGCTAAGTTTAAGGGGGCAGATTCAGAATATTTAAAACAATTAATTGTAACCCCGGAAATGGTAGCTAAGAAAATAAGGGCTATGAAGGATAACAAATCACCTGGAATGGATGGGATTCCGCCCAAACTACTATTAGAAATTGTAGAACAAATTAGCGTACCGCTTGCAACAGTTTTCAATTTGTCAATAGAAGAGGGAGTGGTTCCTTTAGAATGGAAAGAGGCAAACATTATGCCGTTATTTAAAAAAAGTTCGAGAAACAAGTCAGAAAACTATAGACCAATGAGTTTAACATCAGTGATTTGCAAATTATTAGAAAGACTAATTAAAGATCACATGGTGGATTTTCGTGTTAAACAAAACTTGATAAACCCATCTCAACACGTTTTTTTTTAAAGCGAAGTCATGCTTAACAAATGTTATATTTTTTGGAAGACATCACTAAGTGGGTAGATGAGGGATCGCCAGTAGATATCGTCAGTATGGCTTAAGAAGTAATCATAGTATGGCTTCAGAAGTAATCACTCAACTTCACTAGCTTTAACAGAATTTGTTGAAAAGATTACTTCCACAATGGATAAATGCCAAAGCACGATTGGGGTCTTTATCGACCTAAAAAAAGCCTTTGACACTGTTGACCACAACATACTGCTAACTAAATTGCAATGCTACGGAATAAGGGTTCTGGCTCTGGACTGGATAAAAAGCGGCTTAACCAACCGTAGACAATATGTATGCTACAACAACAGTAACTCAGAACAAAAGGAAATCAAGTGTGGAGTCCTGCAAGGTTCAATCCTTGGCCCGTTATTTTTATTCTGTACATAAATGACATGTGTGAAGTCTCAACATTGCTTGATATTATTTTGTTTGCTGATGATACAAACATTTTTTTATTCCGCTAGTAACACAGATGATGTAAGCACTGTTGTTAACAACGAACTAAAAAAACTAGACCTATGGTTCCGAGCGAACAAATTATCGCTTAATGTGAACAAAACACATTTTATAATGTTTAATAATAAAAAACAACCTAGAACAGATGTGAATATAGTTTTAAATTGGACAAACATTGAGCAGGTATGACATACAAAATTCCTTGGAGTAACCATTGACGAAAACTTAACATGGAGAAAACACATAAAATGGTTGAATCAAAAAGCATAGCAGTTTTGTATAAAACTAGGCGTGTTCTTGATTGTCAAGCGTTACACACATTACATAATTCACTTGTTGAACCACATATGTCATATTACTGTGAGATCTGGGGAAATACTTATCGATCTAGACTCAGAAAACTATTTATGTTACAAAAAAAAGCTATACGGATTATTTATAACCTAAATTACCATGATCATACATCTGTATTTTTCCATCTCTCAAACATGCTTAAATTTCATAATTTAATTAAATACAAGACTATGATCATACTTTATAATGCAAACAACCACTCTTTAAATGGTCGTGTTCAAGTATTATTTGAACCAACCGTAGCTATACACATACATGATACCAGACAAAGCAAACTGTTCTATGTAAGAAAGACAAACACCACACTCCGACTGCTGTCAATCACCGTCATGGGTATAAAAACCTGGAACAATTTACGTAATAAATTGACTCAGCTTCCAAGTTTAACACAATTTAAAAAAGCAATCAAGTTGTCATTACTTTATACATTATTTGTGAATTTTTAATTGAAGGTAACGTTTTGTTAAACCTATGTAATAGTAACACAAACACTAAAAAGTTTATTTATGAGTTGTGAATATTATTTTGTAATTTATTTATAATTTGTGTTGTATTTATTCAGTTTTTTAGTTCGAGAAGGGCATAGCAACACATAAGTCTATGACCTCAGCTATGTCCTTTCAGCAGCAGCAGCAGCAGACCAGACTGTGCATGTATTATGTTGTTGTTGTTGTTGTTGAATAAACGTTCATTCATTCATTCTACTTAGATTTTCAAAAAGCTTTCGACAAATTACCACATCAAAGATTACTGATTAAACTAAAGGCCCATGGCATAGGAAATGGTATAATAAAATGGATAGAAAAATGGCTGATTGACAGAAGACAACGTGTAGAAGTTGATGGGGTTGACTGGGGTACCACAGAGATCAGTACTATGACCTATGTTATTCTTAATATATATCAACGATTTGAATGATGAAATAACAAGCAAGGTTTTGAAATTTGCGGATGATACAAAAGTGTTTAGAAGGATTAAAAGTGATGGAGATAGACAGCATTTACAAGATGATCTTGACAGGTTGATCAGATGGTCTAAAAAGTGGCAAATGCTGTTAAATTTAGGGAAATGTAAATGCCTCCACACAGGACATGGGAACGAAGAGGTAGAATATACATTGGGGGGTACTGTACTAAGTACTACTGTAAAAGAAAAGAACATAGGGTTAACCATTAGTGCTGATATGAAGGTTTCAGAGCAGTGCGGAATTGTAGCTTCAAAGGGAAATCAAAGAAAGAGAGAGAGACCAGGAGATTGAGAGGAGATCAGATAGAAGTGTTTAAAATAATGAATGGTTATGAAAATATTGATAGAAATATTGTTTTCTCAGTTAAGAAAGATAGAAGGACTAGAGGACATGAAGTTACATTAGCAAAGGAGCAGTGTAGATTAAATATAAGAAAATTTTCATTTTCACAAAGGACTGTAAATGAATGGAACAGATTATCTGCTGATTGTGTAGTTGCTAGTAGCGTGAATATGTTTAAAAATAAAATCACCACATACCTCAGAAGGGCGGGATACACATAGATAAAAGGGTCGGACTCTCGATAAGCCATAGGGCTTCCTTGTCCACCTGCCACCTAGAGTTAATTATCTGGGTGGCAGTCTTGTTAAACCCACACTTGTAATTATCGATATGAAGTAGAACTCCACCATTGCCTGATCCCATGTTCAGGTGGAGAAAGAAGGGTGGTTGTGCGTTGGGCTAGCTACCCACCACGTAAAAACAGCTCGTTACAGAAACGCCAACACATTCAAACGGTCAAAAAGTCTTGGGTGTCCAACCGTGGGCTGAGGCAACTATGTGCTTTTGACGAGCAGGGAAGAAAGCCGAAAGGAAGTTTCTGTTCTGACACAGTCACTGGTAGTACCCACGCAAATAGTGAGAGTGGCAGCGTGGAGTGTGCGAACGATGTACGATACAGGACGATTCAAGTTTCAACTTGTTTGACGTTGTTCACATACACATTATATACATTTGTAATATGAATAATATATGTATTGTCGGGGAGACTCCCGTTAAGACATATATTGTTGCTAGCACGGGAACCACCCCACGAATGTAAACAATAACAACATGTACATAGTATGATCTGATTAGTAAATTATAAACTTTGCTTTAAGAATTACAAATAATTATAGCAATAATGGATAAAACAGTATGATTCATCATTAAGAATAATGTCATTTTTATCTAACTTTAGACTGTGTGTATACATATTCTGAATGATAATGTCTGGTGTGTTATTATTAACTGTCTTAACTACGTGATATATAATGCTTTTTTGGCAAATTCCTATTTGACTCTAGGCATGCGCAGATCATTTTGTTTACGTGTGTTGTGTTGAGGAATGTCATAGTTGTGTATGCAAAGATTAACTTTGAGATATTTATATCATAAATTTAGTTTTTTATTTTATTTAGTGAAAGTTGATTTGCTTTCAAGCAATCGCTAACCTTTGTGAGTTCTTTGTTAATATTTCCACTTTGCATTTGACCTTCTGAAACTTTAAATTACCTTAGTGTACTAGTAATGGTTGTGTAATCTGCATAAGCTGCGAATTTAAAAAGGTCACTCGAAAATGCTGTGTAATTGATTGTCAGTTTGAACTGCACGAGTGATTAGTGAAATGAAAAGAAACAACATCAATGTATTGGGGCTGAGTGAGGTGAGCTGGACTGACTCTGGAAAGATGACGCTTTCCTCAAGAGAAACCATGCTATTCTGGGCGAACTGATTGGCAACACCAAGGAGTGTCCTCGTCATGGATAAACCCGCCAAGAAAAGTCTGATAGAAAGGGAACCAGTCGATTTACGTATCACCAGAGCAAGGTTTTATTCTTAATTAGTCAAGACTACCATCGTTCATCGTATGTACCAAACGACCAAGCAGATAAGCAGATGAAGTATGCATTCTACAACCGCCTGCAGGAGCAAATTGACAAGACAGCACGACACAGTATCCTGATAGTCAATAGAGATATGAACCCCAAAGTGAGCGCGGACAACGAAGGACATGAACCATGCATGGGAGTACAAGGTGTAGGTGAGAAAAATGACAACGGAGAGCGCTTTTCAAACATTTGATCAGAGAATGGACTAGTCATTGGTAGTACCATATTTCAACACAAGACAATCCACAAGTTAACGTGGACCACTCCTGACGCAGAACAAGCAACCAAATAGATCACATCGCAATCAACCAGAAGTGGAAGCGTCAAGGTGATCAGAGGTACAGGTGCTGGCAATGATCATCATCTTCTCTTATGTAAACTGCAACTAAAACTTAGAGGAAAAACCGAGAAAAAAAACAGAACAGCTTTTCAACTTCCAAAGACTGAATAATCCCAAGGTGAAACAACAGTTCACTCTGGAATTATTCAACACGTTCCAAATCCTAAGTGACATCCCAGTAGATGACCTCAATGATCAATGCCAGAAGATCCAGGAGGTTTTCTTGGATGTCAGCAAGGATATACTGGGATACAGCTGTATGTGAAACAAGGACGTATCAAAGGAAACGGAGCACCAGGAGAGGACAGAATCACAGCTGACATGCTGAAGGCAGACCCCCGCCTTAGTGCAAATGCACTCGTTGAACTGTTCAACAAAGTGTGGAAGAAGAGAGAGTACCAGAGGCATAGAAAAAGGGAGCCATCGTGAAACTACGCAAAAAGGCGACCTTACGGAGTGCGGCAACTGGAGGGACATAAATCACCTGTCTGTACCAGGCAACGTTTTCTGCAGAGTACTTCTACAAAGAATCAAGAAAGGCACCGAGAAAGGATTTCGGGAAGAGCAGGCAAGCTTCAGAAGCGGGCGATCATGCACATATCAGATCTTTATAATTCGGACTATAGTTGAGCAGTCATTGGAGTGGAATTATTCCCTCTACATCAACTACATCGACTTTGAAAATGCCTTTGACAGCATTCACCATCCATCCATGTGGAAGATATTATAGGCATACGGCTTCCCACCAAAAGTGATCAACATCCTGGAGGCCATGTATGCAGACAACCAGTATTAAGTGGGGGATGGGGTATGACATCAGAGTGAATGGTTTCATGTGAGGACTGGTGTAAGACAAGGATGTGTCATCTCGCCAGTACTCTTACTAGAATTCATCGACCGGGTCATGAGAAAAGCCACCAGTGATCAACCAAGATGACTCATATGGGGACTAACGGGATGACTCGAAGATACAGATTTTGCAGATGATATTGGCCTCTTGTCACACTCTCAAAAAGACATCCAAGAAAAAACAGACAATGTAGACAGGACAGCAAGAACAGTTGGTCTCAAGATACATCCAACCAACAAAGACCCGAAGCGCAAGAAAGACAACTGTGAGAGGGAAAGTTCTAGAGGAGGAGAACGACGTCAAGTATCTTGGCAGCTTTATCTCAGCAGACAGCAACATAGAAAATAAGATTTCCATCAGGATCGGCATGGCAGCACAAGCCTTCTACAAGTTCACCAACATTGGGAGATCCACTAGCTTGTACACGAAGACAAAGCTAGAAATGTACAGATCAAACATCCGCTCAGAGGTTTTGAAAGAAGGTGTCTCAGACATCATGTGACAAACAAGAGCATCTAGGAACGGACAAACATCAACAAAATCGTTGATGAAGTGAAACAAAGGAGGTGGAGATGGCTTGGTCATGTTCTTCGCATGGACATAAATGAACAGCCTACAACACGCCGCTCTAAAATGGACACCACTTGGACAACGAAAGACGCTGACCACAGGGAAGAAGAAATGAAGCTGGTAGGGAAGAACTGGCAATGACTGAGCTGGCTCGCCCAAGACCGATCTGCTGCATGAAATTTGTTGACGCCTTATGCTTCAGTGGGAGCGAAGAGGCTAGGTATGATACGGTAAATTAAGTAAATGACATGATATAGCAGAACTTATTAGAGCATACTCTGTACAGTAATTATGTTTGCTATGTGCTGATACTCATCCGTGATAAACAAGACATTTCAACGGTGCAATTGAACACAGTTGATGCAAGGATTATTAAGAGACAAACCAAGAGGATGATATTTTTACCATACTAACAACGCCCGTTGGCTTTATATGTTCCGTTGTTGTGGTCACCCATGTACATAGGCGCAAACAAAACAGGAAGATGCAAGTGAACGTCTTATGTAATACCACCTATTTAAATTGCCCACAAACGTACACAAGTGACCGTACATAAAAACATTGTATGATCTGAATCAGCAACGGCAGGAAAAACCGAGAATGTAAAAACAATTATCTGTCACACCCTAACTTGGAACTTCAACAGCACCAACTAACAAACAGTAACAATGTGCCTTTCCGCCGCTGCTAAATTCAGCCAAACACAATTGTTCTACTGGTTGGCGGAAATAGTGTCCTACAAGACGGTGTACTTTTGCGCTGAATAGCCCTGCCGTTCTTTCAAAGTGAAGCTTTCCCGGAAACGCAGACACTACAGCAGCAACACTCGACACATTAGGTCAACAACCAAACTAAGCAGTGCGGCGCCGTGTCCAACACTCACCGACCTTGTAGTTTTGGCATTGGTGTCGGTGGTGTTACTGGAAGCACTGGTGGTAGTGATAAGGGAAGATGTGCATGTGCGGTTAATATTAACAGTAGCATCCTTAAAGTCTGGCGAACTGGCGAAGAACTCAAAGGCACCGATTAACTTTGCCGGTGTCGAGGGGCATAACTGCATCGTTAGTAGTAGTTAGGTTGCTCAGACTACCGTACACTATACAAAGATCAAAGGACATCAAAGGGTTTTAGGGGCAGCCACACTACGCTGAGGCTTCTTATAAAAAATAAATGATGGATGACCTGTCATAAAAACCTACTTATAAAAAATCTCTTATCTTAATTACTTGCTGACATCTTACTTATAAAAAAGTATAAAAAAGTTTTGATTAATATGTTTTTTTAACCCTTTTTTATGATCACCGCGGGTTCATGTAAGTGCAGTTCGTGTGTGTGCTGGCCTCTAGTGACTAGACGCTAAAATAAAGTACACAGTAGCGCCTCTAGTGCGAGAATGAGTAATCAGACACTTATGTGTAAGGTTATATAGTGGTTAAGCGTGAGGTGTAGTCAGTAGCGTCTCTAGATCAGCGATATGGAGCCTATACGTTTCGGAGGGTCGGTGTCGTTCCTGTCGAATTTATATCCGTGTCGAGTCGCGGCGTGCGGTCGGGACTTCAGATCCGTCGAGCGCGTTTACCAGTTTAGAAAAGCGATGTTTAACGAAGACGAAAAAACGCGGAGTACATCAAAGAGGCGTGGTCGGCCTATATAGTGAAGCGACGAAGTTACGGAATCAGAAAAACGAGAACGGGAGCCGAATGGGACGCCGATAGGGTCGAGTGTATGAAGAGCCTGTTGATGAGTAAGTTCGGAGCATCGAAAAAGTTGAAAGACGCCCTATTGGCTACCGGGGACGCCGAATTGGTGGAGTGGGTACCGTCAAAAGAAGCCTTTTGGGGTAGCGCCCACGGGAATAAAGAAGGTCAGAACATGCTCGGTAAATTGTTGATGGAGGTGCGCCATGAATATAGAAGAAACGAATAAAAAGTCATCGCTCGTTCCCCGCGCACCAGTCGTCGATATGGACACGTCGTTGAAGCATCCTTTTATGTGTATAGTGGCTGGCCCTACGGGGTGTGGTAAGACTACTTTCGCCACTCGTCTACTACAGTTCGCTTCTTCTATGATCGAGCCGCCGCCAGAGAAAATCCTGTGGTGTTACGGTCAGTGGCAAACCGCCTACGCCTCTATGACAGCCGATATAGAATTCGTAGACGGTTTGCCGGATCCGAAGATTGTAGATGCGAAAACGAGGACGTTTCTAGTACTCGATGACCTTATGGAGGAAACCGATAGTCGGGTCACGACCTTGTTCACTAAAAAAGTCATCACTGCAAAACATCCGTCGTACAACTTCTGCAGAATCTCTTTCCAAAAGGGAAAGAAAACCGCACAATCAGCCTAAACGCGCAATACATGGTGCTATTCAAGAGTCCCCGGGACGCGGGACAAGTAGGTCAAAACAGATGTATCCGGGTAGAACCAAATACATGATGGAGGCCTTCAAAGATGCTACGTCATCAGCCTACGGTTACCTGCTGGTGGATCTGAAACAGGAAACATCGGAAAATATGCGCTTGCGTACGGCCATTTTCCCCGACGATCGCGTTCAGTACGTCTACGTGCCGATGAGAGTATAAAAAGGGGAGCGCGTCGCGGCGGACGTCACTCGTCAGGATGACAGAGCGCGTCAAGAGGCACATCCTAGCTCTGCAGCTGTTTCGTAGATACAAGAAGAATAAGGATCTGAGAAAAGTCGTACTCGGCCACGCGGATACCGATCTCATCTGTAGTCTGTGCGACTGCGTGTACAATATTCTGAGAGGGAACGTGAAATTGTCGGCGAAACAGAAAAAAGTATTGGCAAAATACAGGAAACATCTGCGTAAGCTAGCGACGAAAAAAGTACCCGTCAAACAGAAGCGGGCCATCCTGCAAAAGGGGGCGGGCGGTTTTCTGACGGCGATCATGGCACCGTTGGCGAGCACCTTTCTGCCCCTCCTCAGGCAGGCTATAGGTTGATGCAGCACGCGAAGAAGATGGCGTTGATAGACCCCAGGATATTGGAGCGTCTACTCCCGTTACTCTACCAACCGACCACGACCACGGCGCCTGTGATGAGTAGCCTGGACGACGATATGAAAACCGTTCTCGAGCGTACGGATTTGTCCGAACGAGAAAAGGTAGCGTCGTACAATCAACTGCTGAGTCGCTACAATACCATGGAGACGTCTCGTGCGCAGCAACCGATGCGCGTGTCCGAAGTGAACGGAGAGTCGACGACCGACCAGCCGCCGCCGCCGCCGCCGCCGCAGCCGACGGATCCGAACGATATAGAGAGCGAGATCGTGAAAACCATATCGAAAAATCTGAAAGAAAAGGCCCGCCTCCTGGTGGCAAAACTGAAATTCGACCCGCTGATCCGCTGGAACGATCGATGGGAGTTTGTGTACGACGGAGCGCCTATCGCGGGAAGTAACATGGTAGATCTAGTGAACGATCTCATGCGACAAAGGAAGAAGGTGCTCCCGCCGGTCGGCTGGGAAGCGTTCGGGGACCGTATGTGGCGGCTGAACGTCCCTATGGAGCTCGTCGGTAACTCCCAGCGTCGAGCGTACATACAGCGCGCGCCGAAGCGAACGGCCAAACCCTGCACTCACTCTCTTGAACGTTCGTGGGTCACCTATTAAAGAGGTTGAGAAACACTCGAGCCGCTCACAAGCTAGTATGTTCCCTCGAAGGTCGGTAGTCGCCGTCGTCGGCCTCGCCGTAGTCGCAGCGGTCTTCGCTTTATATATCTGTGTATTATTTTTCGTAAATCGATAGGACTCGCCGTCGCCATGGTGTCCCGGCGGTCTCGTGGTACGCAACGAAAGCGCCGCCCTCAACAACAACGGGACCGCCTGAAGCGCGCGTACTTCGACCCGAAATGGGCGGGCAGTTACGGCGGCGTCGACGCGTTGCACCGGGCGACCGTAGTACCCAAGCCGGTCGTCAAGCAGTGGCTATCGGAACAGGACGCCTATACGCTTCACAAGCCGGTCAAACGACATTTCAAACTACGTTGCGTTATCGTAGGCGGCCGAAACCAGCAGTGGCAAGCCAATCTCGTCGACGTAGCTAAACTGAAAAAGCACAATGACGGCATAGGGTTCCTATTGACGGTCATCGATGTATTTTCGAAGCGGGCGTGGTGCGTCCCGTTGAAGAGTAAAGCCGGTCCGGCGCTCGTTACGGCCTTCGAGAACCTGCTGTCGCAGGAGCGACCGCCGAACGCGCTGCAGACCGAAAAGGGGACGGAGTTTCTCATCAGACCCTTTCAGAAAATCTTGAAGGAACACGGCGTCCACCATTTCGTGACGCACAACGAGGAGACCAAAGCGAGTGTCGTGGAGCGATTCAATCGGACGTTAAAGACCCGCATGTGGCGGTACTTCACGAAGCATCAGACGTTGAGGTAAGTGTAGGGGTTGCCGAACTTTGTGCGGTCGTACAACAACGACTACCATCGAAGCATTGGTACGACGCCGGCGAGTGTCGACGCTTCGAACCAGAAGACCGTGTGGCAGCGGCTGTACGGCGGCGGCGAGGGTCGGGGTAAGCCGAAACTGCGAGAGGGAGACCGGGTACGCATCAGCAAGGTAAAGGGTCGCTTCAAGAAAGGGAATATGACTAACTGGAGTTCTTCACCGTCGTAAAAACGCACCCGTCAGACCCTCCCGTTTACCGATTGATGGACGACGCCGGAACGGTACTAGACGGGACGTTCTGCGAACCGGAGCTACAAAAGGTAACCGTTGCGAAGGATAAACTGTATCGCGTGGAGGAGGTTCTACGACGACGACGGCGGCGTGGTAAGAGCGAAGAGGTGCTCGTGAAATGGTCCGGTTATCTGTCCTCCTTCAACAGGTGGATCGACGCGAAGGCACTCGTGGACTACAAGGGGTAGGCGGCGGGCGACGTTGGATGCGACACTCGGGGTGCTGGCGACTGCACGATGCGGGGCTGTGCAACGGCTCTTCATCCTTTCCTACGATTAAGGTAGGGTGCTGTATTAACAGACCGCAGTCGCGCTACGATGACCGACGAGGTGACAACGGCGTCGACGCTACCGAATCCACCGACCTCGAACACGTTCCATGGCGTCTCTGCGGTAACGAATGCCCCAAAGCCGAGATCGTCTTCCTGTGTCAGATCGTTGTCCTGTACACGGTCATCGTGGTCAGTATATACAATCTAACGACCGGCCACGGCGACTCCAACCTGTGGACGGCACTCCTTCTATGAAGCGCGATGGCATAGTCTGATTTTTAACTGACGTTACCGAGCAATTCCTCTATGAAAGCGCACCCCGAAATCACGCTGACTCACTACATCAAGAACCTGCCGCAACGCGTCGACCTATCGGGCCAGTGGTAATGCGGGCTGGTGGCGCTACAGTTACCGCATACCTGGTACAACGTGAGAGAAGAGGACGCGCTCTTCTACGTGGGTTGCGAGAGGGAAGACGAACCGGGGTTTTACCGCACCGACGACGGTGCGGCAATTCACGCCATCGGAGCCATCCCTTACGGTCATTACAACAACGGCTACCAGGTGAAGAATAAAATCAATGAGGCGCTGTCGAGGCTGAGCACCAAATTTGTCAGGGCGAAGCTGCAGTACAGCCCGATCTCTAACCGGATGACGCTGCGTATGTCGGCGGGTGTCGATTTTATCATACCCGGAGAGAGCGGCCTGGCCGGTATACTAGGATTCGACTCGAACGTTATCAGAAGCACCGACCCGCCGGGTAGAATACAGCTCGACCCGCACACCACCTTCTACCCCAAAGACCCCGGTGCGTACGTCTTCGAGGGAAAACACACGGTGGTCATGCATCGGGACTTGGTGCAGTAAGTGTGGAATGAAGGTCATCACATAGTGATGAGTGTTCAAAACAGCTCCATTCCGCAAACGTTGTACAATTACAATGTTTGCATAATTATTTACTTTGTCTATATACACTGGGTCGCATTATAAACCTATGCGTATTTTATCCCCAACAAAATGAAATTGTAAAGTGGTGGTCTAACTGTGGAATGAAGGTTGAACAAGGTCACTATGAAAAGATACATGCATTTATGACATTCTGCAGATTTTAAGTGATGTTATTCTTCTACGGCATATTTGCATCACAATGGGATGAGAAAATAGATGATGGTGGATGTCACCGTCAATTTTGAATGTCATTTTGAGGGTCTGTCACGGATTAGCGAGGTCTCCGTACACTAGATGGCTCAATCTAGTAGGGTTCTTATATATCAAGGTCAACGCATATGAGAAAGAACGGTTATCGTGAACAAGCAACAAAGAACGAGGAAAATTTAATAAACTTTATTACAAGATATCTACCTTTTGGTAAATATCTCGATTAACTAAATAAACAGAATAAAGAAATCCTGTAACCAAATCTTAATAGAACATAATAAACAATAACACTGAATCTTTCGATTATCAAATTCCACTTCCTTTCTAAGGTGGATTATACCGCTATACGACCATACACTAGGCGCCAAGTGTTATCTAAGAATAACTCCCATAATATAAATACGCAGTATAAGCTAGTCCTCGCGGACTCTCATCACAGAAATCTGTTACAACACACACATATAAATATATATGTGAATACTTCAAGGGTAATAATACCTCACTTCAAAACACAGATAACTACCAATCATAATACAGCAAATAATAGATACATTCAATCAGAAAATAGACATTGATACTGGGCTAGTCCCATCTCGAATATATACGAACGTTTGTTGAAGTCAACACGCCGAGCTCGGAACACAATTAGAACGGTGTATCTCGGGCGCACGAGTGATGATGCCGGGCACTTGACGATTGCCGTCGTACGCCGCGAATTCTCGAGTCGCGTCCGTTCAATGATCGCACGGTCGCAAACGATTGCGAAGTCAGTTGAATACGTTCAACTGAAAGACGAAGCCGGGCAGTAGACGCTTACCGCCGGCCGCTACGAATTCGATCGAGAGGTCATGCCCTGTCGCAAACGATCGAGAAGACGGATGAACGGGTTCGCGCGAATGACGACGCCTGGCAGTATACGTTTACCGCCGGTCGCTACGAGTCGCATTCGGTCAAGCTTTCTGACGATATCGCTGTGAGACCGCTGTTCGAGGATGGCCCGTGCTGGGTGAGCGCGTCGCGATTATCGCTCATCGACGCAAATACGTTGGGGCCGACCGGAACGTTGTCTCAAAGTACTGCTGACGTGGCGGCATGGTTTCTTCGAAGTTCGATCGAATAGTCACTCTGGACACTGAATATTACACACACACAAAAGCTTGGGAACGTAACCCACGTTAACGATTCCCACCACGCTTTACGACTTTCCTTGCCATTCTCTTGGCAGCAGGGCAACCTGTCTCGTTCAACCCTGGATCTGTCCCAGTCCTTCGCCAGCGCCCAGATCGCGAAATGCGTATACCAAACGTTTATATAAGCAGACCTAATGACACATCATATGACAGGTTTCCATAATTTCTATTGGCTAATGTAATATACAATTCAAACTAGGCATTGTGGAACACCCTCTCTACGATTACAGCTTGCCTAGAAACACTAGCAACAGAATACCACGCTTCACTGAGCGCATCTGCAACCGAGTTGCCGTAATTACGTAACCAGGGCGGTTGGTCAACAATATGTCTATCTACTGGCTTAACATTCCTCATTTCCCAAATTATACCTCAGGCAAGTAGATTTAACCATCTAGAAATAGCAGAAATGCTACAGGGTCACAAACTCAATCTTGTGTCTGTCACAAAATCGAGTGTAAGTATTAATAAATTAATAGTTGTCACAAAATCGAGTGTAAGTATTAATAAATTGGCGGTACCCGATTTGACATAACAAGTTATAGGTTCAGGTGCACTAGAATTCGGAGTGAACGAGAGACATAACGTGACATCAGATATGTATGTACGAGAAACCAACTGGCATTCCCATTTAATACATCAACAATAAATAAAAGCGGTTCAGTGATAGTTGGCCAACGGATACTCTGCTATGACTTTATATTTATAACACCATACATTGTACTCGACGAGTATGCATCCAAATACGAAATTACATGGGAGACAATTTAAACAGCTGGTCACTTACATAAAGACGGGTATACACCGTTGTAAAATCTATGAACTGTAACCAATGAATGTCTCGTGATGTGTGAATGTCAACGTTCGCATCGGTCGCGTTCGGCGAGATGTCAGGACGAAGTCGAAAGTCGCTCGGCGTTCAGCGAACGAATTCACGTAGATGAAAGCAGGCGACTCGGGAGATCAAGTAGACGGTAAATTTGCCTTGTCGATCCCACGCGAATCACCAGGCGACAACGCGGAAACGATGTCACGACATCGGCGATGTCTAGAAGGTCTGTCACGGAGTCTGTGTTACGACAGCTAGCAGACGAAACGGTGGTGGCCTTGCATTCGAAGATCACATCAAAACGGAACTGCAGTCGGTTATCGCTCAGTCTTCTTCAACGCGTGAGAAGTGCAGCGTCACACAACTAATCAGTACTGTTGAAATCGTAGAAGTATTTACTACAGGCGTTGGGCGGACACACGTTTCAGCCCAATTCCTGGAGACGAGAGTGCAACACTTTCTTCTGCTCAAATGTACGTCTGGCCACGAATGGCCGTCCGGCCCTTATATAACTTGACGACCGGAAGTTAGTCTGACCAATTACAACACTTAATACAAATTAAAGTCGCTTCAAAAACTGGTTCCCGAAACCATTCACACTTCGAAGCAATCCATTAAACTCGCTGAGTTTAAAATAGATTTTGCGAGCTAAACGTATGGCTATATAAGTGCTCATTCAATCTTTAACTTACGTGAATTACTTACATAATTAATATCACTGGATTCCCTGTATCGATCCGGATACCACAATATTCATCGTACATTCCAACTCTCATGAATTAATCCATAATTTTAATAATACACGCACTCTATTCATAAGCTACGTGTGACCCTAGTGTTTTTCACACCTACATTTCTGTAAACAACTTTTGTAAGTTCATAATATAATCTTTTTATAACCAAAACATAAGTAATTTGACAGGTCACCATATTACCAGTCATGTTACATAATTTCTACAGGTACCAAATTTGGTATACCTAACCGTAGAATTAGTGGTGTACGATACAAATTAAATTAATTAAATCTGACTCGTCGGCAGTTAAAACGTTACACGCCTTAATCGCCAGAGGGCACCAGCACATACCTCCGCGACAATACATACCAGAGATGGCAGCACCATCCCATTAACTATACTTTGATACAAAACCACTGTTCTAAAGCCTGATTAAATTCTATACAAACCACTTTGTGACAGTATCAAAATATTTGTAATAATTAACTGATATGTTCTTGTGCACATGACAGCCTCTTCACATCATATGTGCATCCCCAGCCATCTGGAGTGGGCATCTGCTGATGAACCAGTTGACTGGTAACCAAATAATAGCTTGTTACGCTATGCGCTCTGAATACAGCTAAAGAGTATCCGGGGTTATTGGACACCACGCACGCTTAAACCCTATTTACAGAGAGCAATGGTGATGCATTCCAGGAGTTTAAATGTCGCGAATCCAGATCCAAATGGATGTGTGAATGCTGTGGTTCCTTCGTGGAACGACGGCTGAGGTGTCTGAAGTGTCAAACACTTCCTTTCAACCTAGATAGTGGAGCTTTGCAACCTTAATGGAGAGAAATGTAAATAGCTCCTGTATGTTGGTAACATCGCGATGAAAATATTTCCGTTTATTGACACATTGTTGTCCAATGTTACTTTCCTCAGAATCCCGTTACTACGCTTTTCTCTTATAGATTATTTGATCCTGCTGACGAGGTACGCGTTCCGATCGACGCCAATATTGTTGGAGTGATTTAAGTGCTTCAAGATGTGCGGAACGAAAATGTCTGCATACTCATCAAACGTGATGATGTTGGTTGATGCATCTTTTGACGGCGATGCTGGCTGATGCATCTTTTGACAGTAACATTCAACCTTCACTCCTCAATTAGACCACCACTTTACAACTCTATGCCATGGCTCATTTTGACGGGGATACAGCACACATATAGATGTATAACATGGCCTAGTGTAGGTAGACAAGGTAGATATGCAAACATGGTAATTGCACAACGTCTGTGGATTTTAAACATTCATCATTTGGTGGTGTATTTGCTTGACCTTCACTCTACACTTAATGCACCACTTCCAAAGGTATATGATGTGGCTATGAGTAGATAGGTAACGTATATAAGCCACCATTGGTTCTGTATAACGTTTACGGAATG
Organism: Paraescarpia echinospica; assembly: GCA_020002185.1. Classification (NCBI taxonomy): domain Eukaryota; kingdom Metazoa; phylum Annelida; class Polychaeta; order Sabellida; family Siboglinidae; genus Paraescarpia; species Paraescarpia echinospica. The sequence continues at coordinate 5,785,811 of CM034536.1, read as the reverse complement.
GGGTAATTTCGAACATATATTACTTGACTGTGAAACTGTTTGATCGTCGCTCCACAGAAACTCCATCAACTAACACATTCAAGTCATATCACATTTTGACGAGAAGAAATTGTTCTTTCACAACGTGTATAACATGTCCATAGAAACGAAGCAGATGCATAGTTATTGTAACTTTATAAAGTGTGCCAAATTGCAGAAGTTCGTATATTCATAATTTCACGGTGACTTTGTTTGACCTTCGCTCCACACTTACTATTCCGGGAAACAGTTCCATGTCGTATCTCATTGAGACGGGGATTCAATAAGTTTTCGAAAAATATATGACATACCCATTTTGTTTTTAAATAAAGTATATATGCAATCATTGTAATTTTAATACGGAAGCGCACAATTTCGAAACAATTTTCATTTGACGGTGACCTTGTTTGACCTTGTTGTCACGCTTACTGCATCTCTTGGCAGTTCTAAGACAGAACTCGTTGTGATGGTGATATCTTGCTTTTTCAAATGAAATACCATTTGGGCGTTTTGCACTTACGGGGAGGGGGACATTTAAGTTGGTGCGTTAGGCAGTACCTACCACTTGCCTACTGAGGAAATATACACGAAAAGCGTGAGGTTATATTGGTCAGAGCTAATTTGCATATTCATATGACAAATTTGCATACGATGATCTGTTCACTGACGTAATAATAACAAGAGACCATGAAAACATTCGCTTGGACACCTTATTTTGATTGTTTTGGATGTTTACTATTCGATATATTCAGGAAAACAGTATTTATTTTAATGGCGATGACTAACTTGCATAGTAATGGGTTTATACAAAAACGCTCAAGGGTGCCTGAGTGGCACCCGTCGGATTATTGACCTAGAGGTGTAGAAGGTCACGAAAATTAAAAAACATCATGCGGACCCTAATGCTCTCGAGAGAGAACATGAGTTGTAAAATTACGGGTAAATAAGTTGGTAAAGCAAACGCTTAGCAAAAGTCCTGAAACCTAAACGTACTGAATAAAAAACAATAACTACAAATGCAAAGCTAATTACATTAAACAAAGGTGAGTAGATACTAAAATGCTACACAAAATATTAAAACTGTATGTATGAATAATATAAATGTCTGACTATGTTAGTTTAATAATAGAAATGTCTTCAGTAATTTTCCAAACTGCCTAGAAATAGCTTCTGTAATTTACCAAACTGCCTAGTGTTCTCTACTGTACGTAGTTCCAATGGTCGAGAGTTCCACAATGTCGCCCCAGCGCAAACAAACGCCCCACGACCATATTGCTCTGGGTTCACGAGTTGAACGTCCAGAAGCAAACCACCGCCATAGATGGAGTTGTACGGCGACAACATTAATTGGCCCCTCAAAACAATGTTTTCAAAATTGTCATATATTGAATATATACATTCTGAAGAATAGATGCGAAAGAAATGTGTTAATGTCATGGATAATAATTAAAATAAGTGGCGTAAAAAGTGGAAAATCGCAAAAGATACGCTTTTTCAGAAGCTATATCTCAAACATTATTGGGCAGTTGAAGTAGATGGAGTATGCTTCATTCGGATAATTGGATTGCATTTGACCAGCACTTAAAGGGATGGCTGTACGATCATTTCTGTGGTGTATAGCGCTTGCCAAATTTTGAATTTTTTTGAGATAATTGTAATTTAATTAATTTCTAAGCCACAAGTCTGATATGCCTGGGTGAAGTGCGGTATGAACACTAGTACGTTGTCTGATATGCAGTGAAAGGCAATGTCAGTATAGCCACCAATAGAGATGAATGTCGCGAGCTTCCTTCTTCAACATTTCAAGGTATCTAGTGGCCTGCATATGTCGACTTCATAAAAATCATGAAAAAGTTGTTGTTGTCTTCAATATCTTTCAAGATGTAGTGCAGTCGCTAAGAAAACCCACCATAAATTGAATGTCATATATATATATATAAATATATATACCACACAAGATGCCTGGTAAGCAAATAATAGTGCTTCACGGATATCCTTTGAAACAATATAGCGAATGATACTTGGTGTAGTTTGTACAAAGCGTGAAAGTATGTAATGCAGAAAACCATGCTATCATTTGGAGTTCAGTATATGTCACGAAAGCAAGAATACTAGTAATCCCACCCGGTTTTTCCACATAGGTAATAGTATTGGTAGCATTCACTTGATTCAGCATTAGACACTTTAATATGTTTAATGAATTTTTACATCAAAACAGTGTGATTTGTTACTAAATGTGGCAGTTGCCGAAAATCACTAAAACGTTTTCAAACAAATATGATTTTCTGGCGGACGCCTCATAAAAAATGGTTGAAGTGGTGTTCATAATATTTTAGGTCTATGAACTACACCATTTTAACTAAATGAAAACAAAGGAAATATTACAGTTTGACCCCTTTTTGTTTCATTTGTCCAGTTTGTCAAAATGTTTGCCAATATATGTCATATAAACGCTCTACGGAAACAATTCTCTTACACTCTTGTACTTTTTGTTTTGGTTTAATATTAATAAAGCTATGTTATACATAGTCCTCATAATATGCGATATATATATATATATATATATATGATTTCACGATAAAAACGAACGGATAACATCCAATTGTTATTTGTTGTCGTTTTTACCATTTCTCGATAAATATATTCATCAAAATATATTTTGCTGGAAATATAATATCAGAGGGATTCTTAATGGCAGAAGACCTGAATGAGTACTTTAGTTCAGTGTTTACCAGAGAAGATATTAGTTCACTGCCAGTACCAGAGGCTAAGTTCAAGGGGGCAGATTCATACTATTTAGGACAATTAATTGTAACCCCGGAAATGGTAGCTAAGAAAATAAGGGCTATGAAGGATAATAAATCACCTGGAGTGGATGGAATTCCGCCCAAATTACTACTGGAAATTGTAGAACAAATTAGCGTACCGCTTGCAACAGTTTTCAATTTGTCATTAGAAGAGGGAATGGTTCCTTTCGAATGGAAAGAGGCAAACATTATACCGTTATTTAAAAAAGGTTCAAGAAACAAATCAGAGAACTATAGACCAGTGAGTTTAACATCAGTGATTTGCAAATTATTAGAAAGTCTAATTAAAGATCACATGGTGGATTTTCTTGTTAAACATAACTTGATAAACCCATCTCAACATGGTTTTTTTTAAGCGATGTCATGTTTAACAAATATGTTATGTTTTTTGGGAGACATCACTAAGTGGGTGGACGAGGGATCACCAGTAGATATCGTCTACTTAGATTTTCAAAAAGCTATCTACAAAGTACCACATCAAAGATTACTGCTTAAACTAAAGGCCCATTGCATAGGAAATGGTATAATAAACTGGATAGAAAAATGGCTCATTGACAGAAGACAACGTGAAGTAGTTGATGGGAAGGCTTCAAACTGGAAATCGGTATTGAGTGGGGTACCACAGGGATCAGTACTAGGACCTATATTATTCTTAATATATATCAACGATTTGAATGGTGAAATAACAAGCAAGGTGTTGAAATTTGCGGATGATACAAAAGTGTTTAGAAGGATTAAAAGTGATGGAGATAGACAGCATTTACAAGATGATCTTGACAGGTTGATCAAATGGTCTGAAAAGTGGCAAATCCTGTTCAATTTTGAGAAATGTAAATGCCTCCACACAGGATTGGATTAATCAGGCGAAACATAACGTATAAGGAAAAAGAGCTAATGATACCGCTGTACAAAACAATAGTTAGGCCTCATTTAGAATATTGTATTGAAGCGTGGAGGCCATATCGCAGGAAGGACATAGATATGCTAGAAAGAATGCAGAGGAGAGCAACTAAAATTATACCAAAACTGAAGGATCTTAGATATGAAATACGCCTAAATACGCCTGTGGATTAACAACACTAGAGACTAGGAGATTGAGAGGAGATCAGATAGAAGTGTTTAAAATAATGAATTGTTATGAAAATATTGAGAGAAATATTTTTTTCTCAGTTAAGAAAGGTATAAGGACTAGAGGACATGAAGTTACATTAGCAAAGGAGCAGTGTAGATTAGATATAAGAAAGTTCTCTTTTTCACAAAGGACTGTAAATAAATGGAACAGATTATCTGCTGATTGTGTGGGTGCTAGTAGCGTGAACGTTTAAAAATAAAATCGACACATACCTCAGAAGAGCGGGATGCACATAGATAAAAGGGTCGGACTCTCGGTAAGCCAAAGGGCTTCCTTGTCCACCTGCCACCTAGAGTTAATTCTCTGGGTGGCAATCTTGTTAAATCAAAATTATTTAAAAAACACATTTGTAAGATGCACAATGAAAGGGGTCTTGTCAAGGTAAGCATGCTAATTAATGCTAAATCAAAACAAAAAGTGCAGCTATAAGAGAATTGTTTCTGTAGAGGTTTATTTATTGTTTGACTGCGAAATGTATAGTTTTTGCGAGAATAGCCAATATATAACAACTTGTATTTATTGCTGCCCTACGAATCAAACCAATGGTGATATTTCATACTATTACAAATTATGTGATATTTTCACGCAGTAGGGTGTTGTTTTAAATAATCCAGCATTCCCAGTACTCCATACAAGAAAAGAACAGTGATGAGTTGTATCCTTACTTGGATGTCACTACACATGGCAATTAGGACGTAGCGATCTGAATGATTCGTTCGGCTGGGCGAATCTCGGTCCATAATAACTACCACGTAATAACTCTGCAACAATAACATACATACGTGTGCACATCGGATAATTATTTTCAATAAGGGTTTATCATGTATTTGTAAAATCAATATTTAGTCATGACTAAATATCAGACAATCTGTAACGCGTGTTATCTTAACTTACGTAAGTAGTAATTTTAACTACCAAAAGTTTACAAATTATATTATTCCCAAAACTTGCTCCTATAAAAGGATACCCTGATACTGTAGCTGCATGACATGTGCAGCCATTGTTTGACTAAAGACTAAAACTTCGATGTGCATCCTGACCAGTGTTGAATTGATTGATTCATTGATTGACTAGCCTTGGCGAGTCACACTTGAAGTGCCTTGTAACTACGCAACTGATGATTCTAAACATAGACAAACCTAATACTTTAGAAAACCACCATATCACGGTTCTTGCCAAAGTAAAAATGAACTTTATTTGAAATAAAATATTATAACATGGACACAATGAACAAAATATTAGCCTTATTAGCTCAAATATATTCATACATAGTTCAATTAGACGGCCATTTTGTAATCACGCGCCACAAATGGTGTTTGTCAGTCATTCCAAGCTAACGTATACATCATACCAATATTTTTTCAAATATCATCTTGGGTTGAAAACTGGAACTTTTACAAAAATATATATTTGGGGGTAATACAAATAAAATATCACATGGATATGTGACTTCCATCGTATCACCATGGTCCACGACAACACACTCCTAAAATATAACCATTGCTCACCGTTTTTGGACAGTGAATTTTCCATGGATAGGTTCATCTGGCCTGGCTGAAATTGGCAGCTAAAATAGCAAACTGGCAACACTATTGCAACAGAGTGCAATTGATTTGATAGTTGTTCACAGTTTCTTGAGCGTCAACTCTGGTGATAGTTTTGAGAGTCACAGATCCGCATTGTAGTGTGTTGAACTCTATTTGCACAGCTGTCGGCGCATCGTTGAGTTCCTCGTAGAACGGATTGGTAAATAAAACAACTCCTCGCTGCTAGACCTAAGATTGCAAACACACTCAGCCTTGCGTTTCGCAGTTGCGTCTCCCACATAAACAATGTGATCTCGGAAGCGTAGATGAACTGGAAAGGCTAACTGATACTTATGTTCTCGCTAATCCATCTGGAGTCTGCAGATTCCGGTACTTCTGTACCCTATAATCCAATGTCCCAGCTCATAGGGCCTATGAGCGGAAGAGGTATTGATATTGCGCAGTCAGGTGTTGGAACTGCCGGTGGCTTAGTCCACCAGCACGAATGTAGTTCACGGTCTTCACGATGCCGCTCATTGTGTTCTGCATTTCCATTTACTTGGCATTCAGGCTTTCTTGAGGGATGATGGAGAAGTTCTTCCATCCATGGAAGTTGTAACTGCTGTTGTCGTCCCGCGGGCCGCATTGTGGACAGGTTGCCGACCCCTAAAGTAGGCGAAATATAACACAGCAGTTTTCACTGGTGTCGAGATCATCTATTCGCAGTAGCAGAATCAACTAGTAAACTTACAGTCTGAAACAAATGCGACACATGTCCGAACGCGTGAGCTATTTTTAGAAGTTACGCGCGACAAACGTTTAGATTACTCAGAACGCGAGTCACAGAAAGGTCAGTCGCGGGACCTAGATAGGTTGCGCGATAAGATATCCTTGTTCTAAATATCTACCAAATGCCTACTGCAGAGCTACCACGTCTTATTCGTTTGGCGTGAGATTCACGCATTTAGCGTCCAATTCACGGCCACGCTCATCAACCAGCAAATCTCCGGAATATTTGTTATTTCCAAAATATATCATGCAAACAGGCTGATTTCCATGTATACGTTTATATATTTATTCCTATGCACGGACAGATAGCACAGAGCGTCCATATATAAGCGAAGTTATTATTACCAACATCAGTGACGGGTATAAAATGTTATTTACCGGAATATTTGAATAACTAAAAGTGCTGCCACCTAATGGTCTGTAGAGAAACTACAATGCTGCCACCTGGTGTACTTTTAGGCAACTGGAACTCACGCATATTTTCCCATGCAACTTGGCAGCTCTGCCATTGGTGCACTATCCAAGATAGCACTACTCAAGAACGCCCTATGCTGGACATCGGGCGGAAGACGATACAAAAATAGTAGTTTCCCTATGGGTAACACATAGGGAACGGCATGCAAAACGGGCCATTTATGCAAGATTTATTATAAAGTTGACATTTTTCATTCTAATAAATAGTGTTCTACGGGATCATCTTCTCCACTTATCTGCATACGGCTGTGCTAAAACTTAGCGTATTTCTATTAAAAATTACTGTATCTACGGGGTGTAGAACACCACCCGATTTTTGATTCGCTAAAAAGGACCCAAAACTAGCCCTCTGCACATCCACTTGTATTATTTAGAAATCGTCACACATTTTGTAAACATATTATGCATATTCGGACCCTGGCCAGTCATGGTGTGCCCGTGGAGCATATTATCCTTTCTTCTCCGTCCTTACTGTTCAACAACATTTGGTGCATTATTGTTTCTGCACCTAGTTGTCTCACTTGTTTTCGAAGCTACGATATATCGCAGTGGCATGGCAAGCGATATCTTTCTTCACGTGTAGTTTCACTCGTGTTGGTTTGACGCTCATTCTGCGTTGTTTTTGTCAGATTTTGTTCTCAATCGAAGTTGACGTTTATATGGGTTCAGCGTGGTGTTATTCAAAACAGAACTATATTTTGAAAAAAATAGTGTTACCATTTTAAGAAAGTTAAAAAAAAATATTTTGAGCTCAACTCTTTGAATATGCGTTTCGCATTTCCAACCAATGTTCATGAAGGCCCCTTTATGGGTTACTTAGCAGTGCCACCCCAAATTTAGCTGTATATACTACAATAACATATGTTGTGGGACATCACAGTAGGCCTGCTTTAAATGGCCTGATGTTCTGATCGAAGCCAACATCACGAAGAATGAGTCAGCAGACACACTATGCCTTTACAAAGTTATAGTTGTTTTACTGGATAATCTTATAACGCTGGTGCACACGAATAGTGGAAGTAGGTTGCCTCTTGAAAATAGGATCGCCATGGTTGCACGAGAGAGTTCTATAGTCATACCACGCAAACAATGGTGCACAGGTTCCAGCAGATCATCTTAATGCTCGTCCGAGCACACTCAAGCTATGGTTGACAACTTGACACACTGAAGCAGCTCTCACCTCTGTTCTTTTCTCTCGATCGCCATAATTATGTCCGGTGGATTTCCCTCTTCATTCGAGACCACAATGTGGTTCTTCTCAGCACGCATAATGAGTGAAACAAGGGTCAGTAGACGAAACACGAGGAGCAGTCGACGGTTCTCGACCATACCAATTGGCTAAGCCCGTGAGCATGCCAACACAAGGGAGTAGTGTAATAGGTGGTACAGCGGGGACGCAATCCGTTCCATGGAGGAAATCCCATGTTAAAAGATAGGGATTTTGCACCAGGGCGCTCCCGGGTTAAAAGATGGGCCATTTTTCCCCTATGTTAAAGCATAGGAGCTATTATCGTAAACGTATACGACGAAATTTTGAATTTTCCCCATGTTAAATGATTGGGAATTTTCCCCATGTTAAAGGATAGGAGCTATTATCGTAAAGGTATTCGCCGACTTTTTTGAAAAAATAAAATATACCAAATAGCATTTGAATATGTCACACACAAGATTGATTGGCCCGTAGGCCGAGGCTCCGCCAAGGGACCGAGCCCTTATTTGGTTGACGATGACATGTCTAAAATGTGGTGTTATAGTAAGGCGTAATTTATAATAAAAGGATTATAAATTCAGCGGAGGTCGTTTTATCTGAAGTAATGTATACGAAATGTAGACTACATATAGGAATATGTTATACCAGAACCTATAGCCTCGTTTTTTCGAACAGAGTGACCATCTTGGAATTAGACCTTTGGTGTCATTTCCGTACGGTAGTACCTAAATTCGTGTCTCTTATAAAACCCGTACTCGAGACGTGTCTGGACATGTTTGTTTGTTGCGAGTGTGAGCATGCGCACCCTGTATGACGCCATCAAACTGCTACGCGCAGTAATTTTGTACGCGAGGTGATTTGGTCAAACAGGTAGTGATTTGGTTAGCCATCGTTTTGAACTTGTGCGCTTGAATATAATTCCATTATGTGACATCATCAACAGTAATGTCATGGTACGCGCAGTAATTGTGTGAGTGTGTGTGTGTGAGTGTGAGTGTGTGTATGTGTGTGTGTGTACTAACTACACCATCGTCGACACACTTCCAGGAATGTTAGAACTGTAGAGTCAGCCATTACAGTCACATGACTTGAGGTGTGACGGAATTTCTAGCATAGCGCTTCATGTCTATAAATAGGCAGGCACCATCTAAAGGGTAACCAATTCACTAGTCGGAACTTATACTTAGACTGACAGTCAAATCCCTCCTCTTTCAGGCAAGTCAACAGTTTATCGCATGACATCTCACCTCTTTCAGGCAATTCGACAATTTATTGCGTGACATCTCACCTGTTTCAGACAATTCGTCAGTTTATCGCGTGATATCTCTACCAAACTTAGTGCACGAGACTACGGCCGAGAAATTGTATGAGACTACGGACGAGACATCGCATGAGACTATGTGTTCCAAGAACCATTCCGTTCTTTACATTTGAACAGTAAACACGTACATCATGAGCTTATGGACTAGTCTACCAGCTACCAACAAGCCTACATCATCATCCTCACGTGCAGCCTTCCAGTACCCAGATTACAAGAGACATTTCACACATCGAGACAACTTGAAACAACACAGTATCCTCAGTCACTGTGCACTGTCGACAAACGCTACGTTGCTGAAATCACCTGTCCTGATGCTCACTACGACGTCTGTGTATCACCAAACACTTATACCAAAGAGTGACAAGAACCAAACTTGTCGGACAAACGAAACACCAAACACTTAGATCAACGAGCGACAAGAATCAAACATCACATACCTTCATGTCAAGAGACGATCATCTGTTCGGATTCACATCCAACGAGACGACCATAGGACGATGAGGTATCGCTTCTTTTAACGGAAAACATATGTATATGAAACATCCGTCTTTACAACGTAACAATTATATATTTACAAATAGTGCGAGCGATCAGACACGATACGACCTTCTCGAGAGCGCAAATTCAAAACAAGGTCTAACCGAAGCACTACCTGCTTGAACAACACACCTCGCATATAGAATTACTGCGCTTACCATGACGTCACTCACTGACCATGACGTCACATGATGGGATTACATTCATGCGCGAAAGCTCAAAACAATGGCTAACCAAAACACTACCTGTATAACCAACTCACCTCGCATATAGAATTACTGCGCATACCATGACGTTACTCTTGATGATGTCACATAATGAAATTATATTCAAGCGCGCAAGTTCAAAACGATGGCTAAGCAAATCACTACCTGTTTGACCAAATCACCTCGCGTACAAAATTACTGCGTGTAGCAGTTTGATGACGTCATACAGGGTGCGCACGCTCACGCTCGCAACAAACAAACATGTCCAGACACGTCTCGAGTACGGGTTTATAAGAGACACGAATTTAGGTACTACCGTACGGAAATGACACCAAAGGTATAATTCCAAGATGGTCGCTCTGTTCGAAAAAACGAGGCTATAGGTTCTGGTATAACATAGTCCTATATGTAGTCTACATTTCGTATACATTACTTCAGATAAAACGACCTCCGCTGAATTTATAATCCTTTTATTATAAATTACGCCTTATTTTAACACCACATTTTAGACATGTCATCGTCAACCAAATAAGGGCTCGGTCCCTTGGCGGAGGCACGGCCTACAGGTCAAGCAATCTTGTGTATGACATATTCAAATGCCGTTCGGTATATTTTATTTTTTCAAAAAAGTCGGCGAATACCTGTACGATAATAGCTCCTATCCTTTAACATGGGGAAAATTCCAGATCTTTTAACACGGGGAAAATTCAAAATTTCGTCATATACGTTTACGATAATAGCTCCTATGCTTTAACATAGGGAAAAAATGTCCTATCTTTTAACCCGGGAACGCCTTGTGCAAATCCCTATCTTTTAACATGTGGAAAAAAATGTCCTATCCTTTAACCCGGGAGCGCCCTGATGCAAAATCCCTATCTTTTAACATGGGATTTCCTCCAGGGATTGCGTCCCCGCTGGACCACCTACTATACTACTCAAGGGCAAACGTTTACGATGTGATCGGCCTTATGCATGCCAGGAACGTTTTCAACGCCACCTTAGGAATTTGTTGGAAGGCTTGATGAACAAAGATTGTCATTTAAAAAAAGTGCTTGAGGACTCAATTACTTTGGACAACAATGTGTATGTTGGTGAACTTGAATCGACGGCTTCATGGAAAACGTGCTGAATTCGAATGCCTTGTATCTGACCATACCTGTGAAGCAAAATAACGTATCCAATAACACAGATAGCAGAAAGCTTCAGCGACCAAGAGGAGAATGCAGCACTTCACTGAGCACGTTAACCACAATACGGGCAAATTTGTATTGTGCCGATCGAAGAGAAGACATGGAAGAGTTTGTTCTATTCTGGCATCAATCTTCCCCTACCTCCTGCATTGTCCTGTCAAGGGAACCTCAATGATGTTCCAAGTCCGACTTTTTGGCATGCATTCTCGAAACCAGTAAAAGTCGCACCTGTGCATATGTGACCGGATTCTTACAACGTTTTGTCATCTATGGTTAAGCACTGATCCACTCATTCGCTATCTAGATGAGTGGCTTTGTTTCTGAGGCAGGTTGATCTAACTTTTATTTGGATTGCATGTTTAATATGCAAAGCATATATATATGCTATGACACAATATATAAGCGGGACAAACTCAAGCACCATACCATCCGAAATGTCATGTTCTTTATGTTTTTCAAAGAGAAACAAACATCAGCATTACAAGATATTACAGCTTTTCGCAAATAACATGAATACGATTGAATGTACAAAAATGCATAGCACAAAGTTGCTATTCCTCGTGTCGAACCTCTAGATACATGATACGTTGATGTAGGATGATCGGTTCATAAGTTATGGCCGTTTCAAGATTGTTGCTTAAAGGTGCGCCCCCAAGGGGGATGATCGTCGTACACTCAGGCCAAACATTTTATTTATGCTCCAACCTATCAGACGGTACCGAAAGGTAAACCTTTACAGCAACTTGAAATGATAATTGAATTTAACACTGAGCTGGTCCGCCACTGTCATTACGTTAAGTGTTATATGACGTTATACTTAACCACGCAATGCATGGTTTGGTCACTATCACAATTTTATTTGAACTCGCAGGAATTTCCCGGCTGTCAGTACAGTCTAGGATCCGTATATATATATTCACACACAAATAAACAAAACAGAAATGTGTCAACGCCGCCCAGCCTGATATGTCCTACATCGCCACCATAACATATCCAGCGTGATAGGCATGCTACACACATTAGGATAGAGACCACTAATAGACCGACGAACCGACGATAGACTTTGTATGATGTACAAGATAGTTGATGCCATGGCCTAGGACTAGTCAGAACACAAATATGGAAACAAATCGATACCTTATTCCTATAAATGTTGTCACTGCACAAAAACATTCATTAGCATACCAAATCCCTCACTACAACTGCCATTTACATTATTTCCCCCCAGACCCAGTACCATTCGCATTTGCCTTTGGAATGTCCTCCCTCAAAAACAATATCCGGGCATTGACATACCCAACAGTCTTAGCAACAAGCTCTTCTCCATGTATTCCCGTTACTTGCATGTTACTTGTGTAAAACAATTGCACTCTGTCTCTGTACATAAAAGCACTGTTCCTGTTTCGTCCACCAACCACCGCCTGTATCCTCTGCACGTTGAGGTTAGGCGGAAGCACGGACGAAGAAGTAACATGGTCTTGACGACGATCGTGCCAATAATATAAACATGCCGTTTTCATAAAAATCTGAAGAAACATTTCCGAAAGATATCCATTATAATCAATGAAAAAGATTATGTTGATGCACGTGACTTAATTGCCTTGGGAAGTCACGCTCAATTCTCACACACAGAGAATCAGCGACTAGATCTCGCGAAATTCAACGCGATTTCTATTACATATGCTTCCTAATCTAGGTCCTAGAGAAGTCGAGATGGTGTTCGATTGAACAGGTCTGGGACTGCATACTTCACTATATAAGAGCTTACCTTTACTTTATTACAGTATTAGGTAGGCCTGGCCCTAAGGCTAGGGCTAGGCTACGCCTAACTAGGGTCCCTTTTTACAGGAGAGTTACGACATGACGTGTCCCGGAAAAGCGGGTCACGTGACATAAGGGAGCGTGCGCAAATCGGACAGAAAAGTTTTTAAAATGTATCTAGATTCCGAGGAAACACCACATGGAAAATAATGTGGATGAAGAATGTCAGGCGAACAGGATGGAAACCGACGCGTATTCTGTCCTGTGACAGTGTCAGGTAATATTAATGATAAGGGGTGTCATTTCACATGGTTGATTTATTTTGTTTTATATTTTTATCAAATAGCTGTTGCCAAGGCAAAATGAAATGTGAAAGAAAATGAAAATCGATAAAGTACTTTTCGAGATATGATTTTTTTGAAAAAGTAAAGTTTAATGCTACACCTGGCTTACGGCCTACACCCGGCTACGCCTAGTTTGTTTATTTCGTTGCGTGTCAGACTGCTAATCTGGCTATGTTCGTGCATTACTCAATTAAGTTTTCCTTTTTGAATGCATCGGTGAACGTTTTTGCTGACCTGTCAGCTCCAGTGGTTAATAAACCTGGTTGGCATTTTATTATAATTATTCTATGTAAAAGTTTGAGGAAAGTCAGGTTTGCTAAAAAGTACACAATACTGTGTTGCCACGGAATTTAGCGATGCGCGAACTTGGAACACTAGTAGATTTGCACATTAGTTTACGTAAGTTTTAACATGAATTAATACAATGATGAATATATATTTTTAAAATCTACTAACAGTTCAGTCTTAAGCTTTATTGCTTCATGTATGAAGTGCATTTGATATTAATGGTATTATCTAAAAAAACATACAAATTAAACATTTATATTGACAGTTATCAGAAGGTCCGCTTATCAGGACCTGGGTTTTAGAACCCTATACGCCCACGACTGAGAAAAAGATTCTATTACATGAAAATCAACTTAATGCAAGTTCGAGTTATCTCGAGTGGATTGTACACGAGTTATCTCGAATGCATTGTATGCGAGTTATCTCGAGAGCATAGTATACGAGTTATCTCGAGTGCATTGTATGCGAGTTATCTCGAGTGCATTGTATGCGAGTTATCTCGAGTGCATTGTATACGAGTTATCTCGAGTGCATTGTACACGAGTTATCTCGAGTGCATTGTATACGAGTTATCTCGAGTGCATTGTATACGAGTTATCTAGAGTGCACTGTACATGTCTAATGTATAGTTATGTAGAAGCTTAACAGTTGGCCACATCGTAACGGACAGCGATTCTAGTCTGACTGAATCAGCATTTCTAATAAAGCTCTCCTGTATTTCCTTTCTATTTAGCCCCTGATATGCTTGTTGAGAAGTCCCATTCCCTAACACGTAAAGTAAACTAAATGAACATGTTTCAAATGGATTTGTGCAGCTGATCGATTTGTGCATCTAAGTCTAAGACTAAATGCACAACACCTCGTCATATCGTTGCACATTAGGAGAACAAAATAAAATTCAGTTTTTCTCTTTATGTTTTCTTCTTTTGATATTTGCATTTAAAATCAATTTAATAACAAAATGTTGTGCCAAAAATGCAACTTGGTATTTCCACATTAGGTACACGTAGTTGTTAATAGTACTTAATACTATTCACTACAAAATAGTTTAGGCCTTCTTAATATTAGAACTGAAGAGCCAATGACGAAAGCCAGCCAGGGGTTTTCTTTTAAAACGGTTTTAAATTACATTTAGGCAATATGAAAATAATTCGTGGTATATCATCAGAGCACACAAATAAATTACGGCGGCGGTTTAAATGTATAGCTTGCTGGTGGAGGTATTAGTGACTGCCATAGCAAAGGGCATATTTTTAATTAATCAACAACTTCATATGTGTACCTAGATCTAGTGTAATTCTTGCAAAATAAAGGTTTACGGCACCGATTACGTTAATGCGTGCATCGCTTAGTAAACAGGAATGTTAGATATATTTACAACCATTATAAATCAATTAACAAATGGTTATACCGTAACATCAATCGTCGATCCAGGTGGTGGTTTGATATTCGGTAAACTGTGCAAGCTTTTAACCGTGACGGTAGATCCGCAAGACAAAGCCGTTTGATTTCCTGCCAGGGTAACGATCAGCTTGTTGGCTGTGCACGGACACAATTTAGGCATATTGGTACACATCATCGTATAGACATCTTCGTTAGTTGTTTGTATTTTTTCCGACGATAGGTACGGTCCATAGCTAAACAAACAACCAGTAATCAGGAGGAAAATTAGTTGCAAAAAATGCATCACTTCTAAGTTCTAGCTATACTTAAATGACGAAGGGTGTGTACGTTGAGGAGATAATGCACTCAGTAAAATATATACTACTAGTGGGACTAAAATGTGTGCGTCGTAAAGTTGGCTTTTAAACAAAACATGAATAATTGTTTTTTCTGTAAGAGATATGTGTGGTAAATATCTAACACGTATTCCGCTGTTTGTTGAAACCAGATGTTAGAAAATGTGTTTGAGTGAAATACTTGCGAATATAGACCGCCTATATCCAAATTTCGTAAACTAAAGTAGTAAAGTAGTAGTGACACGACAATTGACGGGCGTAACTATAAACTTTTATTATGGTGGTAAACATAGTATTTATGTGATGAATTTTATCAACGTTAGTTATTAAATTGCAAGTATTACCACACTATCATCGCGCCTGGAGAAACCGTGGTCTTGCGTTAGGGGCAGCACTTGCTTGTGTTTACAAAGTTAGGTCGGCAAACAAAGGCGGATCCAGGGGGCCTGGGTGGCACGTGCCCCACTTAGACCTATGGAATTTGCCAGGAGATCTTTTTGAATGGGCCTTCGTGAGCGTTCCCTTTGATCCCAGGAAATAGGCCCCTGTTCAGATTAAATAAGCTGAAGTTACGCGACGCTGCTCTCTACAGCAGCCCCCCACCTCACCCCACCTCCGGCTTCCGATGTCACCAGTCGAGAAGCTGACGAATCGGTGTGCGGCAGCGAAACATTTTCTGAACGTTTTTGTGGCCTTCCCATTCTACCCTCTCGTATTTTCATCTTGTTTATATTGTAAGTAGGGAAAAACGAGCAAAACGAGCCCCCTAAACAAAACGTGCCTTAATTGGAATTAGTAATCATTAGACGGAAATTGCTTTGTTTCTCTCCTCCTTGTTCCCTGCTGTACAGGGTCAGGTACAGTAAAGCTGAACCACTCTCTGTGTCTTTTCCTTCCATAGTTTTCTGTCCATCGCTCCCTCTCTCCATCTTTCATCCTCCCCTGATCTCCTCATGTCCCTCCTCACGCAGTCCTCCCATCTCAGCTGTGGCCTTCTCCTTTTCCTGTGTCCTTTCTGTTGTTCCGCCTCTGCTCTCTTCGCTATTTTTCCGGCATCCATTCTTGCCAAGTGGCCTGCACATATCATCCGACTTCTCAATAATCCTCCTGTTACACTACATTGCTTCCCAATCTCTTTTCTCAGGTCATTTGTCCTTCTTCTATCTATCCTCTTCGTTCTTGTTATTATTTTAACCCATTTGTTCTAAAAAACGTGCAGCCTCTGTTGTTGTTGTTCTGCCAGCGCCGACGTCTCCAGATCACATAGGCTTGCCGGTGTAACACACACTCTCAGGATTTTCCCTTTAAGCTTTTTTGAGATTTTTCTGTCCATCATGACTCCCTCTACCTTTCTCCAAGCATTCGCTCCTGTTTGTATTCGGCGTCGCACCTCCACATCTGAACACCCATCCGCCATAACCATTCCTCCAAGGTACACGAAGCTGTCCACTTGGTTAATTTACTTTCCATCCAACCTGATGTCTAATTCCTCTCTCTGTTGTCCAACCCTCATCATTTCTGTCTTCTCCAGGCTCATTCTCAGTCCGTGTTTCTTGAACACCATGTTCCATTCCTCCAACATGTCTTGTAGTTCTTGTTTGCGTTCTGCAACTAGGGACAGATCGTCTGCATACATAGTTTTTTTCTAAGAACATCCTTCGTGCTGATCGTCCTGCTGATTAGTTCCATCACCATGATAAATCGTAATGGGCTTAGGGCACTTCCTTGTGTCAACCAGATGTTTACGGCAAACTCTTCCGACATCCCAGACCCAGCCACAACTCTTCCTGTTGTTCTTTCATACATTGCTCCCACCACTGAAGAGTAAAACCGGGCCGGCTCTCATGACGGCCTTCGAGAGTTTGCTGCAGCATCCACCGACCGTGCTACAGACCGACAAGGGTACGGAGCTTTCCAACCGCCCCTTTCAGAAACTCTTGAAAGAGCACGGTGTCCACCACTTCATCACGCACAACGAGGAGACCAAAGCGAGTATCGTGGAATGTTTCAATCGTACGGTAAAGTCCCGCATTTGGCGGTACTTCACGAAACATCAAACGTTGAGATACATGGAGGCGCTTCCGTACAACTACACCTACCATCGAAGCATCGTTATGGCTTCGGCGAGTGTCAACGCCTCGAAACAGGCGATCGTGTGGCAGCGGTTGTACGGCGGTGGCGGCGGTCGAGGCAAGCCGAAACTGCAAGCGGGAGATCGCCTACGCATCAGCAAGGCGAAGAGACGGTTCAAGAAAGAGTACATGGCGAATTGGAGCAAAGGGTACATGGCGAATTGGAGCGAAGAGCTCTTCACCGTCATAGAAGCACCGTCCGATCCGCCCGTTTACAGGTAGATAGACGACGCCGGAACGGTACTAGACGGTACCTTCTACGAACCGGAACTACAAAAAGTATCCGCCTCGAAGTATAAACTTTATTGCATGGAGGCGGTTTTACAACGGCGCAAGGTGGGCAAGACGGGGGCGGAGGTGCTCGTGAAATGGTGCGGCTACCCGGCGTCCTTCAACAGTTGGATGGAAGCCAAAGCGCTCGTAGCGTGTAAAGGCCAGACACATCGACCCGCCACCGGCAATCGCATATTGGCTGACGAGGTGTCAATATCCGTCGTCGACACTACCGACGCCTCGAGCACCGACAACACTCCTTGGCGTCTCTGCGGTAACGAGTGCCCCAAAGCCGAAATCGTCTTCCTGTGTCAGATCGCAACGCAACGCTGAAGAAGATGGAAAACCCCAAGGTCAAGGCGAAACTGAGCTACAGCCAAATCTCTAACGGGATGACGTTGAATATGACACCGGGGGTCGAATTTAGCATACCCTGGGAACTATACTAGGTTTTCACTCTCCCATCATCACGAAGCGAGGGACGAGTACGTACACCCGAGGCTAGAGGGCGACCGCCTAAGTCTCAAGCCGTCGGCCGCCGTCTACTACCGCGTCGGTGAGTACACCTCCGAGAAAGAGGCCGAATCCACGTAGGGCATGCATCAGGGACTCGACACCATATCGATGCACACGGGGTAACGTGGTCGAAGACCTTTGACTGCATCCAATACGTACCTCTGTTGCGGAAAGTGTTCGGCGTGGTCGATATCGATATGAGACGACCTCGGTAGATCGGTGCCATTCGAGCAGGGGAAACTCGTAGCGACGCTTCACATCAGACGCTGCAAACCAGAACTGTTTTGATGGCTAGAGCCGGCAGGCACGTATACGAGGACTACTACACTCGATACGTAGGCGGCAACCTACCGGTATTCGTCGGGACTAGAGTACAGCGAGGTCACGGCTTGGAAAAACTCTTCGGGAGCCTGTTTCGAAGCGCCATGCCTCTTATGAAGAGGGGGGCCCGTGGTTCTGGGAAAACGCGCACTGAACATGCGTGGTATAAGACGTCGCATCAGGTAAGAATCTGAAACAAGCGGTCAAAACACGTGCGACAGAGGCGGGGCCGACCTTCTGGACGGTCTGCTGAATACACCGGGCCGGCGGCCGGTGAAACAACGACGCCGTTTTATAAAACCACCGGGCGGAGCGCCGACGGTCAGTATGTCGAAATGCCGTCGTAAGGAACGGACGCGAGCGATATATTCACCAGTTAGAATGGCATTCGTGCATCGACAGTGTTGCGAGGGAATTGGAGCGAACTGGACCAGTTCAGCGTACCGACGACCCAGACGAGCATCTAGAGCGGTCAGTGGGCCAACCACCAACCGCTGACGTCTCTTGACTGAGGGGGTCTTATCCAGCTCGGGAGACAGCTATCTGGAACTGTCGAGCGTTATACTGTACGCGCGAGTCAAAGTGGTGAAGGCGGACGGCACGGACCTCGATGATGCTAGCCCCGAGTCAACAACTGTTTGCAATCGCATTCAGTCAAATCGACGTGGCGTTGAAAGGCACGCAGGTGACCCCGTCGACCAACACGTACCTTTACCGAGCCTACATCGACATTATTGAGCTACGGCGCGGACGCCAAGAAGACCCAGCTCGGGGGCGGCCTGTGGTGTAAGGATATCAAAGGGTAGATGGAGACAGTCGGGGGCGATAATGCAGGGTATCAACATCGGCGCGAATACATAAAGAGCAGGCGCGAAATGGGGCTGTTGGGACGCCTGCACGCGGACGTGTTCATGTAAGACCGGTACCTGCTGAACGGCGTCGACGTAAAGATCCGTCTGGTACGAAGCAAGGACGCGTTCTCACTTATGGCGAATGGCGCCCACCCGGGTTTCTAAATCTTGCTGACGGAGACGTTCTTGCAGGTGAGAAAGGCCAAGGTGAACCCGGCCTTCCAGAGATTCCGCAGGGGGCTAGGTCTCACACTCACGAGAACGTCTACCTCGGGGTGCTGCCGAATCGGGTCGTCCTGTGCTTGTTCGACAACGACGCTTGTAACAGTACCTACAATAAAAACCTGTTCAACGCGAAGCATAACGACATAAACTTCATCGCGCTCTACCTCAACGGACGTTAGGTACCGCGCAAACCGCTACGACCTGACACGTGCCGATTTTGGCTTTGGCTACACATTCTTTGGTTTCGACCTGTCCCCGGACTGTTGCGATGATGACCATTTCAACGTCGTGCGCAAGGGCAACCTGTGACTGGAAGTACACTTTGCCACTAGGGAGGACGGTGAACGTCGTCGTGTACTGCGAATTCGAGAATTCTGAGAATAGACACGTTACAGTTCATGCGCCGCCTGGTGATCGACGCGTACACTAAACACGTCGTCGTCGGCGTAGTGGCTAAAGATAAGTTACCGAGAAGGCTCACGGTTACTCGACGGCCTTCTTGTGCAACACCGACGACGGAGACGAACCGGGCGAACACTGGATCGCCGTCTACGTGAGCGCGACCCGTCAAGGCGTGTATTTCGACTCGTACGGACTTCCGCTGCAACACGCCGCCTTCCGCATCTTCCTGCGCCGTAACTGCGAGGACTGGACGTACGATAAGAGACTGCAGAGCGAGGTGACTAATGTATGCGGGCAATATTGCGTCGCTTACCTGCTCTTCCGATGTTGCGGTGTACCGTTGAAGGCCTTCCAGAGCATGTTCGGATACGATACGGTGGACAACGACGGTCTTGTATTCGATTGGCTAAAACCGTATTGGGTAGAACCTTTACATGGAATACGGTGTAGGTGTGGGTAGAGCTTTTACATGTAATATGGTGTAGGTGTGCGCAGAGCTTTTACATGGAATATAGTGTGGGTGTGGGTAGAGATTTTATATGGAATATGTATGGGTGTGGGTAGAGCTTTTACATGGAATATAGTGTGGGTGTGGATAGAGATTGTATATGGAATATGGTGTGTGTGTGTGGGTAGAGATTTTACATGGAATATGGTGTGGGTGTGGGTAGAGCTTTTACTTGGAATATGGTGTGGGTGTGGGTAGAGCTTTTATATGGAATATAGTGTGAGTGTGGGTAGAGCTTTTACATGGAATATGGTGTGGGTATGGGTAGAGATTTTACATGGAATATGGTGTGGGTGTGGGTAGAGCTTTGACATGGAATATGGTAGAAACAGTCGTCTATTAACTAGTTCGCCTAGTTTCAACATTATATGCTGCACCGATATCGACAATTTACACTCAACGTATTACGTATGTATAAAGTATTCTGTTTAGAGGCCCAATCGTTTGACCAATCACTGTAAAATATAATTGTTGGTCCATGTATCGGTGCTATGAAACAAACAAAAAGCTGTATTCCACATATGTGTAATTTAATAGATAGTGTGTTGTCAGTTGTTAAACTTAGGAGCATTGACATGGGCTATGTCTATCAGTTACGGATTGTTGTACAATTGCATGATTTCTTCTTCCTCCAACACTTTTCCGTAGATACATATCTACAACAATGAGAAGAAATGTACTTGTTTTAGAACAACCAAATCATAGAGGACATGACTAAATTGTGGAGCGCAGTGGAGAAGTGGCTTGAGCTTCGGACTCTCGATCGAGACAACCCTGGGTTCGAATCTTATGTTTTTGTATAGAACCTTGGACAAGTTCGTTCACTCTACCATGCTCCAATTCATTCAGCATACGAATGCATATATGGCTATAGACAATGGTGGATATTTGTGTACGAATAGTTTTCGCGCAGCGTAGCAGGATACTACCCAGAGAGGTCGAGATGGTGGTCGATTGGACAGGTCTGCCAGGGAGTAAAGTAAAGTTTCTTTTCTTTTTGAAATTCTCTGTGAGTTAAGTGTTCTTTCCAGTTAAGTGTTCGTACTCGATTTCAGACGGATGTCAAGCAATTGTTCGCGATATTGCGTCTGTTTTCTGCCACTGTACTGAGCCACGTGAACCGACCATAAATTAGTTGGGGAGAACCTATGTAACTTACACCAGTTGTAGAAAACATGCGCAGTGTTCCGAAAACGGGTCAAGTTTATTTCATAACAGTTCTTACGTTCAGTACTTCGGGAAACCGCCTTCTGCATATGCGTAAATGTAGCACAATCGAGAGGATGGGCGTTGTTGCTTGTTTACGTAATGTTTCTTAAGGTCGGGATACACTGGAACGTTTTGGCCGACTAGACCAAATCACATCAGACCATATCAGACCACATCAGACCATATCAGACTAAATCAGACCAGACCAAACCAGACTCCCTCCGACTGCAGAGTATCCACTATGCCAACCGACACCAACTACGCTATACTGGACGTCGGCGTGACGTATTAATCACATCACGTCAAGTTGACAACTTTAGAATACGTCATACCGACACCGACTAGTTCCGACGTAGTCGAAAGTTTTCAAGTTTAAGTGAGTACGACATCACACCGGATTCCATCACAGCGCGGGCAGTCAGTGTCGGTCGGTGAAGTGAATACACTGCAGTGGGAAGCAGTGTTTGGTTTGGTCTGGTCTGGTTGGGCGAAGAGTGGAAGTGCATCTCGGCCTTTAAATGTTTGGTACGACTATTACCGTAAACCGTGTTATGAATATGCACAATTTGTCACACTCCCAAGCAGAGACGCCATATCGCCACGGCCACATGGATTTATTATAAATTCAACGTGGATGGCGACCCGAATGCCAGCAGTGTAGTACAAGCTATTTGTAGACATGGCAACGTCATTGTTATTTACGCCATTTTAAGTGTGAACTTTTGTAGGTATTAATAAAAAAACGAGCGTTATTGTGTTTGTGGTCAAATAATCTACACCGACACTATTCACAACTCTATAGGTAATTTAGATTGGGAAATATCTGGACAAACATACGGAGTTTATCAACTGAAATGAAGATTTGCAAAATATGCACATGTCAAATTAAATTTGTAAGCTCCTGATCTTTGTCAAGATGTCTTTCGACTTCAGTTGCATACAGTTGTGGACAGGGTTTGCGTAGAAACATTGACCAGATATACAATAAGGCACGTCATAATTTGAAACTATGTGATGTCATGCACGTGCAGTTGAGGTGTCGAGAACAACAAAGACGTTGCCTACAAATATATTTATATATAATATATTCCGCTGGCATTCAGGCCGCCATCCATTTTGAATGTATGATCAATCTAAGGCCGTGGCGATATGCTGAGTATGTCACGTGGCGCCTCTGTTGGCACAGTCATTAGGTTTATGTATCCGGGGGGGATAGGCGTTATTGCTTGTATCTTTAAACTGCACGACGTTGTCGCGTGGATGTCACATTGAATGGCTAGGTACCCGATGAACAGTTCAAGTTCTACACTCCTTATATTACGTTGATAACAAATACGTTATAAAATGTTATTCATGTAGAAAAAAACCATAACTAACCCTAATTAGTTTCTGCAGCTTACTAACTTTAACCCTAATCCTAACTATAAATACTAATTATCATAACTCTAATTAATAATGAAATTGACATTAACCATTTAGTAGTTATTAAATTATTGTTAAATATAAATTATATTTGTATAACATTACACCCAACTAGAAAATCTACTTGTCCTACAGAAAGAACGTTGTTCAGCTTAATGGTTGCACATCTTCGGACGATGTCGGGTCTTCTGACCTGCAATAACTTCGAACACGGCATGCATACCTGATCCATGAACCCGTCGAAAGGGACCATGGTTTTCGATTACGCGGATCCCCCAACCATCAGCGGACATTTGGTGTTGTAGAGCCGCCATCCTCAAACAAAAACAACAACACTTTTCCCACTGAGAAATGACTTTTATAATAATTATACTAATGTTCTTTCTAGAATATTTGTGAACATCATTTTATACCTTTTTATGATTTTAAATACTATCTATGAAAATTATTATTTATTTATTATATTAATCTTATAACATTTACTTTTAAGAAAAAAAATCATAACGATTCTATATTATTATGATGATGATCTTGTAATATTTATTGATTTTATGACGTACATATGATACTAATGTTATCATATTCTATGATATTGCTCGTATGATATGTAGGATGATGATTTATAATTGTTAATTTGACTCTGTTTAAATCGTCAGTCAACTTAAATACACACAACTGATATAATCATATAATGGTCAGATCACACTTGAGCGCCGCATTTGGCAGATAATGACGCATTATAAGACTTCATTACTATTATTAATACGATATGATTCAACTGCCTCTGACAGTATGCCGTCGAAATTCATATGTTGGGTCTGACCCTGATACTAATCAGTTACAGACGGAAACACTGTGTGTCTTTTTAAAATATGAGTTCTGATACATCCAATAATAATAACATCTAAAACAATTGTGCATTTTGTGATAAAAACACCAAATTTGGCAGACGTGTAGATTCTTATATTATGAACAGATCTGGATATTGAGCCATCGCAGATTTGGCCTCTGGCGGCTGTGGCAGCCATTTTCCAAAATGGCCGCCAGCTGTCACTGTTATTTTATATACCTACTCTCCTGGGGAAGACAGCGGGTTGACAGCGGAGGTTAATTCATTAATAAAAATACAAGAGTGGTTATGGAAGAGCTACTTATTTGATTTTTACCAATATAAATACGTTAATTGAAACCTAATTTGTCTAACTAGGCACATGATGCTCCGAATGGAAGTCAATAATGAATCCGTTTTTCTCGCCTACTACGATTATTAGTTCGACTACTACTACTACCACTACTGTTACTAATACTACTACTGGTAGGGGTGGCAATAGTAGTAGTAATAAAGTAGTCGCTGCTGAAGGAGTGGATGGAAGCATTGTCATCTTTGGAGCATCTGTGGATACAAGCTCCAAGACCATTGGCCAATTGCCACACTACTACACTGATGTTCATCCTGTCACCAACAACATCAGATAGTCATCTGTCCTAGCTGCTAGCATGACTTCATTCAGCTGACTGATGAAGACTGTTTGTGGATAGACCAGGCGAAGCAGGTCCTGAAAAACATATCTTGGGCCACATTTCATGCCAGCCGCCTGACACCAGAAGCCTGAATCATCGGCCCCCACCGCCCTACTTCCGCTGTTCCGGGAGAGTGCTCACAGAGTGACCTGATCCGGAACTCAATGGATGTCTTGAAGAATGCCGTGGCACAGCTGAATCCTAGGGAGATAGCAGTAGGACTGGAACTAGAGGAGTTGGTACTGGTCTATGTACATTCTCTGCGGCAGGCATCATTCCCGATGTACCTTGGACGCCATGACAGAATTGGCCCCTGCTTCCATGCCTGAGATCAAACTAATTATGCCAGGTGGGTCCCTGTTCACCCGAGGGACATGGCTGAACTCCTAACAAAGCACCCGGGCGCAGTCACTCTCTAATGGAGGAAGCCTCCATGTAGGCACGAAGAGTGACCTTCTAACATGCTTGAAATAGGTCTCCGATGTTCAGTCTGAGGCTCCTGCCACCACCAGTGTAATACTTGATGGATATGTCATCATCCAGATGCTGAAGCCATCTGCATTTTAGAACGCTGACGAGTATGCCAGAAAGATCTTCATTCCATACCTGTTCAAAAAATTTTGTTGGTGTGGGACAGCTACAATCAGATTCACTGAAAGACAGTGCAAGAGAAGAGCAGGGGAATGAGTGCGTAGTATGTGGTGGCTTCAGCAGCCATACCGGGAAACGGACATAATTTCCTCAGAGTGGAGGAATCAATAATACAGAGCTATTCACATTCCTGTCAGCTCTCCTCAAGTGGGTTGACATGGAGGACAAACAGCTTCTCATCACTGATGGAGGTGTAATCGTCAGAACGACACCACAGCCAGATCTGGCCTCACCCGCCCCATGCAGCCACAAAGTAGGTGACAGTCGCATGACGTTGCATACAACCCATGCAGCTTAGCATGGCCACCACGAGATAATAATCCGAGGTGCTGACACCGTGGTATTGCCCGTGTCAGTGACTCAGAGGTTTCAACTAGATGATGACCCTTGGTTAACATTTCGAAACTGGCAAGTGTTTCAGGTTCCAAACAGCCCACAAACTTGCAGCTGGCCTGGGACCGAAGAAGGCGTCGGCGTTGTCAATGTTCCACGCTTTGACTGGGTGTGATACTGTGTGCAGTTACACACTGCATGAAGAAGACTGTTTGGGCAATCTGGACCGTGCTATCAGAACTCATAAACATACTGCTGAAACTATCCTAAACACCAAGTGACATACCAGAACATGCATATATAACAAGAGGTTCGTTATCCTAGTATCCTGTTGTATAACATAACAGGCACATGCACGGACATTGAAAATGCATGAAAGGAACTTTTCGCAAAGACAAACGATGTGCAACTGATCCCACTAACCAAGGTAGCTCTGGAGGAACGTGCCAATAGGGCAGCCTACGATGGAGGCACCAGAGCTACCTCCACCAACCAGCTGCAGCTGGGCCAAGTATGAGAACGGCATGTACGAGTCGCACTGGATAAGGCTACCCAAGGCAGCCCGCATCTGGTGTAAGATAATCTCATGCAAGTTCAAGAAGGATTTTGTGAAGCGTTGCTAGTGCAAAGAGGCTGTACATGAATACACCGTTATGTGGGCATATGTGTGCGTGCATGCGTGCGTGCGTGCTAATACTACCAGTAGTAGTACTAAGTACCAGCCAGTAATAGATCATTCATCATTGACTTCCATTCGGAATCAAACTGCATCATGTGCCTAATTAGACACATCAGTTCAAGTTGTCTTATTTGTTTTGTAAATAAAAAAAAAATCAAATAATTAGCTCTTCCATAACCACTCTTGGACTTTTATAAGTGAATTAACCTCCACTGTCAATCAGCTTCCATCCCCAGCAGAGAAGGTATGTAAAATAACAGTGACTGCTGGCGGCCATTTTGGAAAATAGCTGCTACAGTCGCCAGAAGCCAAATCTGTGATGGTTCAATATCCTAATCTGTTCATAATGTGAGAGTCTACAGGTGTGCCAAATTTGGTGCTTTTATCACAAAATGCACAATTGGTTTGCGATGCCGCCCCACTATAATGCAACTCTTGCAGGCAGACTAACTGGACCAGTTTCTGTTACCTGTCAGTGACTGAATGTCTTGGTGGACGCCGTTGAGGAATATTCTCATGTCTCGTCTATCCCACGTGATTGCTACGTGATTCCACACGTCAAGATCCCCCTGGAATACAACAACGACTGTTCAAGCAATCTTCGTGATCACGTCATGCAAACATCGTGGAATCAGCGGTAGGTTTGGGGTCGTTCTCAATTGTCAAAATGTACTTATATTCGTACAGCGCGTACGAAACGGGAATAGATCAAGGACCGTGTACGTATTATAAAACATTTCGGTCGCACGTGAATTACATAACCATAGTGATTGTAAATAAATATGTGTTTAAACATTATACTGTGGTTGTCATTATCATGTCCTTTGCATGGCTGTGTGACTGTGTCATACAGATATCAAGCTCTACACACGTACATGTACTGGACGTTCAATCTGCTATTTTAGAGTCTTAATTGAAACTGCATTACATTATTAAAGCTACGAACACATCCTCCATACGCACGCACGCACGCACGCACGCACGCACGCACACCGACACATACACACCGACACACACACACACACACACACACACACACACACACACACACACACACACACACACACACACACACACACACACACACACACACACACACACACACACATTACATTACGTACATTTGAGCAGTTTTCGCAATGCTGCCCTTGGTTTCAAAGCCAGAAAGCTACTTAGTGTTCTGAACGCGCCCCAGAGCTAATGCTATAGATCTGCATCGTTGTGTGTGCGCGCGAGCGTGTGCGCGTGTGCGCGTGCGCGCGTGCGTGCTTAAAGAAACGCCGGAACTCTTACCCCTGACGCAGTAGTCATGGCGAAGTCTTCCTCACTAGCGACCATCATGACGTCGACCCTGTCTCCGTGGAAGGTGAACACGTGCAAGGAGCCCTCATCTTCGCATTGGTCGTTCCTCAGCAGTGTCATCGTTGCGTTGACGCTCGATTTGTACCACAAGCTCACAGAGAACGTCGGCCAGGCGGAGAAGGCGCTAGCGAAGCGAGGAACGATGAGGCGGACGGACGGGCTAAAGTTGGCGCACCAGCCGGCCGGACAGGCGACCGACGGGTCAGTTGGGGGATCCTCGTAACTCCCCGGTTTCCGACCCACACCCCGCTGGATGAAGAATAGCCCCTCTCGAAATCGATGCACGCCAGTTCTTGACGACACTCTGGAATACAAATGCAACTTGTGGATTGGCCACTATTGACATCGTGTTTATGATAAATTAGTTATGTAGTGTAACTGGTATGAAAGTTACTATTCACACGTACCTCAATTTTATGGTCACACTCGTGAGTGGCCCAAAGAGACCTTATTAGCGAGGTGACCACCTTTTCGGACGATTATAAAACACTTTTATTTGTAGGACAATATGGGTGGACTACATTGTAATATTCATGGCCGTTTAGGTGTACCTGCATACGTGACGATGCTCACAACTGCCAATGCCACAAACCCAGCGACTCGGACTTGTGGCATATTGGTAGTGTCGCGGTCGAAGTCTGTCACTGAGCACAAGGTCGGCGAGGCAATGTTAGCTGGCGATCATAAAAACAGGATGTCAAACAAGAA
This sequence comes from Paraescarpia echinospica, assembly GCA_020002185.1. NCBI lineage: Eukaryota > Metazoa > Annelida > Polychaeta > Sabellida > Siboglinidae > Paraescarpia > Paraescarpia echinospica. The sequence continues at coordinate 5,757,356 of CM034536.1, read as the reverse complement.
CGCAAAACGGTTTGCATCAGGTGTAGTACGCATATTAAGAATACCAAGGTATATAACGCGAAACAACGTATATTTGTAAGCAACAACGTCATTCACGATCTAGCAATGCGTTTCCTGGGTGTTCGCTGTTCCGTGATGCTATCGTGATATTAGCACAGTAATAAAGGTAAGTTCTTATATAGCGCAGTATCCAGTCATCAGGACTGTTCAGAGCGCTTTACACTTTACTCGTTGACAGACCTGTTCAACCGAGCACCATCTCGACTTCACTGGGAAACATTCAGCCACGCCGCAATTAATGCGCGAATACTATTCTTACACAAACAACCACCACTGTCTATAGCTTGGTACTCACTCAATCAGCTGAGTGCACTGAAGCAATGTAGAGTAAACGAACTTGCCCAGGGTTCGACACCGCCGCACAGGATTCGAATCCGCGTTTTCTCAGTCGAGAGTCCGGAGCTAAGTAATTAGTATTAAACTAACGCAATAGCACTGCTGTCGTAAAACAGCTATCATAATTGTGTAGATACACCTAGTCGTCACCCCTATTCGTTACACCACAGTAGCATATTGTAAAAACAAGATTGTTTTAAACGCCTTATGTTAAAAGTAGATGGTAGTTAGTGGTGGTTTTACATAAAACAACGTGTTTTGTATACGTAACTTATTTATTACACGAAACACCAGTCTACCTCCACCTACCTACCTACTGAAATACGTTATAAGAAGACACGTATATATCCACACGGGACCAAATGTGTTACGCGAAAAGCTATTACTTCCAAACGTTACTTCCTCTACCGGGAATTAGTCAGCGAAGTGATTTTTAACCGTACATCTGCTGTGGGAAATTGGAAATAATTGATGAAGAGGATTATTGTCAACTCAGCCCGCCTACCATTTGTGAACTGGCTGCGGGTCGACATTTTCAAATTGCGAACATTTTTATGGGCTTTCAAAGCACAACTTGGCGGGCAGTACACCTTCAACCTTTGCATTATTGTCTTAAGAACATTATATTAATAAATAACTGAAAATGTTGGAAAAGACTGCCTCCTTTTAAATGAGCTAATCGAAATAACGCCTACCTCCATACGTGTAAAGAGCTTTGAACAGTCCTAAGGACCGGATACTGGACTATATGTAACAAACAAACAAACAACGTGTACATGCACGCACACAAGCGCACACACACACACACACACACACACACACACACACACACAAACACACATACATACACACTTACACACACACTTGTTCACTATTCTACTCCATCTCATAACTCTTAGTATCCTTGTGATGTATCGTAACTTGTGTCACTTTACAACCATTTTTCGTAACTATATTACCACCTTATCTCTAAACCAGACTAGCACTAAATCGGGTACACAAATGAAGTTGTATTATGCTCAAACGATGTTGTATTACGCGCATAATTTATCACACTTGAAAGATCAGCTACATTATTCCAAACCATGTCTTGCTATACTTAACTATAATATCATATTATCGAATATGCGGTGTAGAATTAGGCAACATGTGGTTAGGTCTCACCCCGCATCTATTATGGAGACATTACATGAATATATATATATATATATATTAATATATATTCATGTAATGTCTCCAAAATAGATACGGGGGTCTTTCTCGAAATTAACTTACATTTAATGGGTATACTATATACAACAATAGGAAACCAGCAATATATATATGAATATATATATATATATATATAATATATATATATATATATACATATAAACATATTCACTCGTTGTATATATGTATATATATATGAATATATATATATATATAAATATATACAACGAGTGTATATGTTTATATATATGTACATGTTTATATATATATATATGATATATATATAATATATATATATATATGTATATATATATAAATGTTTATATACATTCATTATTAAATCGCATGTAGTATAAAGGTATATAACTATTAATAAAATAATTAACAGTAACATGAACTGTCCACCTTTACGTACTTTTAATAGGGATAGCCATTGAAAAGGGGGACGGTAGCTCCGCGGGTAGTCGCGTCGAGTTTTCTTTCGGTATTCGAGTCCACCTAAGCTAACTACGGTTCAAAACGTGGACACTTTCGTTAATCTGGCGTTGTCTGTTTCTTTCGTAAGAGCTAATTCAAGCCGGATTTTTTCTGACATGAAAAGTCAACATTTTATGTATAAATGGAAAGCCTCTTACACGCTACTGCCATAACCCTGGTTGTGCGAACGTATTGTCTAGGCGGTACCATAACTATTAAATTGCAACCACTTTTTTTGATTCGCTCAATACACCAAGATACACTCTTCTGATCGCATCTTACATAGTAATTATTGCTATCCTGAATTTTCATATGTACAGCTAAACCAGTTAATGCATTTCCTTTATTAATCTTTGTGACCCGACACCATATAATGCTGACGCTGTCACGGAGACCCCAACCCTCTAAGCGTGGCGTCTAATATGGATGACCCCGAATATGTCGTGCTACACGATTGTAAAGTTGTACCTAACAAAGGAAGCTGAGGACCCAAAAGTACAAAATATAACAATTGCATATCATTGACATTGTGTAGGGCCTATAGGCCCTGCCTAAGACGGTGTAGTGTGATTGAAGGAACAAATAAGAGTAAAAACATTGAGATATAATTTACACAGCTACGGACTGTAAATGCGCCGTATGCAAATTATTTAATCATTCATTTAATTATTTAATGAGTTAATTATTGAGTTAACAATATTTTGTTTTAATTATTTAATTATAGATCGGTACGGATCGTAAATGCAGCACCAAATGTGCCGTTGATAAATGAGTCATCCTATTTATAAAAAATGGTGGGGCAAACAGTTCTTAGGTGTAGTTAAATGAGATTCGGCCTTTGCCCGTTGTCTCGACGACAAGGTGTCAGGTTACACTTCAAAGACAGATAGCAGCGGTTCCGGGCTAATGCTGAGCTCGGATCACCTCGTGTGTATGTTGAAAACGACAAGACGGTTGGGGCACGCCTTGTATATCAAAAGTCAACATTGTTAAATGTATGTCGTGTATCTCGTGTGGGACCTGTACCACAATAATGAAAGGAAAACAGTACTATACCGCTGAAAGCGCAATAGTCTATATGCCCCCTCTATGAAAATAAATTCAGAAACAACAGACGTGATATTATTGATTTTTGTAGTTGCAAATGGTTAGACTGTATTAACTCTTTTCGGTGTTTATGTATATGTAGGACAACTAATTAAAATACAGCGAATTTGGTTCTGCATTTACGGTCCGTAACGATATATAATATTACACAGATATAAATACTTAATATTGCTAATTAATCTGACGTAAACCTCCCCTGTATGCTAAAACCACATGAAAAACGTAATCAATACTCTGATGCAGCAGTTGGAGAGCCAACTGTTGGACTATGAAAATAAGGTATTGCAGTGATTAATCAATTATTATTAGTAGTATTCGTTTCCTTTTGTTACAGTTAGAAGCAGGCTCTAAAACTATGTATTTTAAATGTGAGTTTGTACATTGCAGATGTTGTTAATTTAGGAAATTTTCCCAAAACTAGCATGTTTGATTGATATAAAAATAAATATCACGTTCCACTTATTTTGTATATGTATATACGTCTTTTATCATATTTGCTATCGAGAGCGTTGTTAAAGTTTGACGTGTTTTCAAAATATGGATATAAATCAAATATTTTGATTTTATCCTTGTTTGCTATGAATTTATTTTCAGTATTGTTCTGAAGAGTAACACCGTAAGAATGAAGCCTGAGTTATGTGGTCAAGGCCAAAGTGACCACAGTCGGTGTCTAACTAAACGTTTTCTCACAAATTCCTAGTTTAAAAGCCATTCCATAACTCAGTAATAATGCGATTACGTTTGCAAAAAACGTAACACAAATACTTATACGGAGCAGACGTGGTCATGGTCTAGTTGTGCTGCATTGGTGTCCAGTTGCGCAATACCACTCAGATTTCCGAACTAACGACACATACGTTTTTTTTTAAGGCGTATGCCGTCACAACACTTAAGACAAATGCATCCTTAGAACACAAACGTGTCGCAAATTTTCCAAATACTTCCTCGTCTACAGCTGAAGTGATTTGATATGGTTCCATGTTATTAAATCACTTTGTTTATTTCCTTCAGAGACGTGAAAAGTATTCCAATTACAATGTGTTGAAAGATGAGCTGTTAAATAATGACTGTACATTGTTCCTAACCAGAGCGGACATTAATCAAAGTACAATGTACACGTTGCAACACCGGTAAGCCAGACTACAACGTATGAATGTCAAATTGGTGCACATACTTCCGCAAGTAATTCCAGCAAGTGAGGCAGGGTCAAAATAGTAGTTATGTCTTGGGGAGATTCTGTTTGTATACATACATACATGCATACAAGCATGCATGCATAGATGCATACATGCATTCATGCATACATGCATACACGCATACAGGCATACACGCATACATAGTCAGGCACTCGTTCTTACAGATGCGTGAACTGGAGCAACGTGGAGCGAAAAACTTGCCAAACTTTCGAACAGGTATCTAGACGATTCGAACCCGGAATCTCTCGATTGAAAGTTCGCCACCAACACTACGCTATATTGGTCCAGAGATTCAATGTTTGACAAACAAGAGTACCTCGGAACGCACCGACATCGTTAGTAGACATAAAACGAAGGAGGTGGAGATGGCATGGCCATGTTCTTTGCATGGACAGAAACAGGCTAAAATGAATACCACCTGGACAACGGAAAAGAGGCAGACCACAGGATACCTGGATAAGAACCATAGAAGAATAAAATGAAGCTGGCAGGGAAGACCTGACATGAACCGAGCTGGCTCACCCAAGACTACTGGTTAAAGGAAATACGTCGACGCATTATTAGTCCGGCAGTCAAACGCCCCTTTGAAGGTGCATTAGGGTCCGCACTATGTTTTTTTGCATTTGTGTGGCCTTCTAAACCTCTTGGTCAAAACTCCGAGTAATGCCAAATTAGTTATCGCCATTACAACATATAGTGCTTTTCTGAATATATCGAATTGTAAACATCCAAACAATCAAAATGATGTGTCCAAACACATGTTTTCAGGGTATCTGGTAACGATTACGCCAGTGAAAAAATTACAATATACAAATTTATAGCATGAATATGCAAATTAATTCTGACCAATATATAGTTGTGATATTCCATCACAACGATGCCTGTCGTAGAACGGCCAAGTGATGCAGTAAGCGTGACTCCAAGCTCAAACAAGATCGCCGTCAAAAATAAAAAAAATTGAAATTGTGCGCTTACGCAAAAGTCTTAAAATTACAATGGTTGCATATCTACTTTCTTTAAAGACGAAATGGCCATGTCATATATTTTTGGAAAGCGTTGTCTCCCCTTCATAACAGATAGGATATGTGGAGCTGTTAACCAGCATAGTAAGATTGTAGCTTAGATCAAACAAGGTCACTGAAATTATGAATGTGCAAACCGTTTCAATACCTGTAAGTAAGTAAGTAATTCATTTATTTCCAACATTTAACATTACACGTCACAAGTAAACAAATACAATGTTGAATGTGGAAAGGGGGTGAACAGAAGTACAATACTTATCAGTGGTTCACCCCCAACCATTTTAGTTGCTTGCGATGTAAATACAATATGTTTTTATAGAGTAAAGATTTACCAATCAAAAATTAGTGTACACGGTGCCTACAACATAATAAGTTTATATAAAATTTTGGTTTTTGACATTCTTATAGGTCTTCATTTCTCCACATAGTACCACGATTACAATAGTGCTGTATATCTGTCAATTATGAATGATTTGTACTTTTTTTTAAACATACAAATATGCTGACACTTTCTTAAATCTTCAGGTAAACTATTCCACTGTTTGACTCCAATATTAGACACACACATAGCCTTCAGGGTTGTACGAACGTACAATTGTTTAAATACACCTCTCTGTCTTGTTACATACCAACATTCGTTATTCGAGTGAAAACAGCTTAGAATGTTTTTCGGAAGTAAATGATATTTCACCTTGTACATTGTGATAGCCGTTTTATACTCAATATAATCCAAAAACTTCATAACTTTAAGATCGACAAACAAGTTGTTTGTGTGATCTTGAGCTTTTGCTCCATATATAATACGAATCACTCTATTTTGCAAAATAAATATCGGCCATAAGTTGGAACGATACGTGTTGCCCCAAATCTCAGAGCAGTAGTCAATATACGGTATAAAAAGTGAAAATTATAACAAGGATAATGACTTGACATTTAATAAGCTTCGTGCTTTGTAAATTATTGATGTTATTTTTGCTAGTTTAGATTTAACCAATTGAATATGTGTTTTCCAGGATAGCTTCTCATCAATTATTACACCCAGGAACGTTGTTTGGTACACTCTTTCTATGTTTTTATGATTTATGGTTGTATTGATGCCTGGAGCATTTCTCTTTTTTCCAAATATCATGAAACTGGTTTTATCGACATTAAGGGATCGTTTGTTTAATTCGAACCAATATTGTAATTTCACCAACTCCCGGTTGACTACTGCGCTAAGCATATTTGGATCATCAGCACAATAGAATATGTTGGTGTCATCTGCAAATAAAATGAATTTTAATATATCAGAAACTTTGCATAAGTCATTGATATCAATCAAAAATAATTTTGGACCAAGTATTGATCCTTGCGGTACTCCACATAATATGTTTAAAACATTAGATTTTACATTATCAATACATACAAATTGTTTCCTCTTTTCAAGGTAACTGTTATAATCGGACATTCTGTAGTCGTTACATCGGGTATAATATATTATGTGTACACGTGTGTGTAGTTGGTTTCCGCCGCAGGCGTGGTTCTTCGTTCATAATAAAAGGTTTATAATACTTACTACTCTCTAGTTCCAGAGGCTAAGTTCAAGGGGGCAGATTCAGACTATTTAGGACAATTAATTGTAACCCCGGAAATGGTAGGTAAGAAAATAAGGGCTATGATAGATAATAAATCACCTGGAGTGGATGGTATTCCACCCAAACTACTATTGGAAATTGTAGAACAAATTAGCATACCGCTTGCAACAGTTTTCAATTTGTCATTAGAAGAGGGAGTGGTTCTTTTAGAATGGAAAGAAGCAAACATTATACCGTTATTCAAAAAAGGTTCGAGAAACAAGTCTATTATGTGTAGAACAAATTAGCATACCGCTTGCAACAGTTTTCAATTTGTCATTAGAAGAGGGAGTGGTTCCCTTAGAATGGAAAGAAGCAAACATTATACCGTTATTCAAAAAAGGTTCGGTAAACAAGTCAGAGAACTATAGACCAGTGAGTTTAACATCAGTGATTTGTAAATTGTTAGAAAGACTAATTAAAGATCACATGGTGGATTTTATTGTTAAACAAAACTTGATAAACCCATCTCAACATGATTTTTTAAAAGCGAGGTCATGCTTAACAAATATGTTATGTTTTTTGGAAAACATCACTAAGTGGGTAGATGAGGGATCACCAGTAGATATCGTCTACTTAGATTTTCAAAAAGCTTTCGACAAAGTACCACATCAAAGATTACTGCTTAAACTAAAGGCCCATGGCATAGGAAATGGTATAATAAACTGGATAGAACAATGGCTGATTGACTAAAGACAACGTGTAGTAGTTGATGGGGAGGCTTCAAACTGGAAATCGGTATTGAGTGGGGTACCACAGGGATCAGTATTAGGTCCTATATTATTCTTAATATATATCAACGATTTGGATGATGAAATAACAAGCAAGGTGTTGAAATTTGCGGATGATACAAAAGTGTTTAGAAGGATTAAAAGTGATGGAGATAGACAGCATTTACAAGATGATCTTGACAGGTTGATCAAATGGTCTGAAAAGTGGCAAATGCTGTTCAATTTTGGGAAATGTAAATGCCTCCACACAGGACATGGGAACGAAGAGGTAGAATATACAATGGGGGTTACTGTACTAAGTACTACTGTAAAAGGACTTAGGGTTAACCATTAGTGCTGATATGAAGGTTTCAGAGCAGTGCGGAATTGCAGCTTCAAAGGGAAATCAAATCCTTGGATTAATTAGGCGAAACATAACGTATAAGGAAAAAGAGCTAATAATACCGCTGTACAAAACAATAGTTAGGCCTCATTTAGAATATTGTATTCAAGCGTGGAGACCATATCGCAGGAAGGACATACATATGCTAGAAAGAGTACAGAGGAGAGCAACTAAAATGATACCAAAACTGAGGGATCTTAGTTACGAAATACGCCTAAAAAAATGCGGTTTAACAACACTAGAGACCAGGAGATTGAGAGGAGATCAGATAGAAGTGTTTAAAATATTGAAGGGTTATGAAAATATTGATAGAAATATTTTTTTCTCAGTTAAGAAAGATAGAAGGACTAGAGGACATGAACTTACATTGGCAAAGGAGCAGAGTAGATTGGATATAAGAAAGTTTTCATTTTCACAAAGGACTGTAAATGGATTACCTGCTGATTGTGTGGGTGCTAGTAGCGTGAATATGTTTAAAAATAAAATCGACACATACCTCAGACGGGCGGGATACACATAGATAAAAGGGTCGGACTCTCGATAAGCCAAAGGGCTTCCTTGTCCACCTGCCACCTAGAGTTAATTCTCTGGGTGGCAATCTTGTTAAATCTTGTTAAATCTAGTTATACATTAATAGTCAAGTTACGACAGCTGGCGACGAGGATAATGGCAGGCTACATCGGTCAGCTAGGAGAGTTCAATGAGGCTAAAGAGGACTTTGAGAGTTACGTAGAGAGGCTGGATCAGTGGTCTGAATTGAACGGAATCGATTCGACGAAGAAAGCAAACGTGCTTCTTTCTGTGATCGGGCCTACGTCGTATAAACTACTCAAAGATATCCTGACGCCAGAGAGTCGGTGGCAGACTACGTGATCACCTTGAAGCAGCTGAGTGGTACGTGAGAGTTTGGAGAGTTCCTACCGCACGCTCTGAGAGACCGTCTGGTGTGTGGTCTTCGGGATGAGAACATTCAGAGGCGATTGCTAACCACCAAAGAGTTCACCTTCCAATCAGCAAAAGAAGTAGCGATTGCAATGGAGCTGGCGACCAGAAGTGCCACTGTCTACGGGCCACTGGTGAATCCGTAAATAAAGTCACTTACTCGCCGCGTCAAGGAAGTGGTCGTGCTGCACGCAAGCCTGAGAAGTCGAGACGGAATGAGTGTTATCGCTGTGGCGAGGATAATAATCCTGAAAGATGTCACTTCAGGACGGCAGTGTGTTATGTCTGTAACAAAGTGGGACATTTGGCACGCAAATGCAGAGGAAATAACCGCAGAAACACGTCTCAGAGTCAGATGACCAAGAGTCAATCCCAGAATGTTCGCTACGTCGGTGTGGTCGCTGATGAGTCGGACATTGGAATCTACACGTGTAACGTTGGAGGGGCCGGGGCGCAGCCAATCTTCGCTGAAGTGGATATTGGAGGCAACGCCGTGAGAATGCAGGTGGACACAGGTGCAGCTAAGTCGCTCATTCCAGAGACACTGTACCTGAGACATTTTGCACATCTCGCTCTACAACCCACCAACCTCACTCTACGCACCTATACTCAAGAGGTCATCGAGCACATCGGAGTGGTCACTCTGGATGTGAGGCATGGAGACCAACAAGCTGAGTTATCCGCAGTGGTCGTCAAGGGCGACAAAACACCTCTACTAGGAAGAGACTGGCTGGCAAAAATGAAGTTAGACTGGTCGAGTATCCTGGCAGTCACCGCAATTGCAAGGCATTCGGTGGAGGAAGTGCTGAAAGGGCATTCAGAGGTATTCCAAGAAGGAACGGGCACAATAAAGGGCTACACAGCGCACATCTACATGAAGGAAGACGTGCAGCCTCGCTTTCATAAGGCTAGGCCAGTGCCTTACGCACTGCGAGATAAAGTTGAACACGAACTGGACCGGTTGAAGAAGGAGCGCATCATCCAGAAGGTGGACCACAGCGATTGGTCGGCTCCGATTGTGATAGTGCCGAAGGCGAACAAGACGGTGAGGATCTGTGGTGACTTCAAAGTCACGATCAATCCGAATGTGGAACGTGAGCACTACCCACTTCCAAACGTGGAGGATCTCTTCGCGTCACTAGCCGGTGGCAAGGTGTTCAGCAAGCTGGACCTATCCCATGCGTACCAACAACTCGAGTTGGACGCCGAGTCGCAACACTACGTCACAGTGAATACCCACAAGGGCACGTATCGCTACCTGCGTATGCCGTACGGTGTGAGCAGCGCACCGAGTATCTTCCAGTCGGTGATGGATCAGATCCTGCAGGGCATGGATCATGTGATGTGCTTCCTAGACGACATCCTCATCACGGCTGAGTCGGAGCAGGAGCATCTGAAACTTCTAGACGAAGTACTCACTCGTCTGGAGAAGTGTGGCGTCCGAGTGAATCTGGCGAAATGTGAGTTTGCCAAGAAATCAGTTGACTACTTGGGTCATCTGATAGATGCGGAAGGCATCCATCCCACATCTGAAAAATTGGACGCAATCACCAATTCTCAGAAGCCGAAGGATGTGAAGGAGTTGCGTTCGTACTTGGGGTTGATCAACTACTACGCTAAGTTTATACCCCGCATGTCTACCGTGTTACGTCCACTACACCTACTGCTCATGAAGGATCGTGAGTGGAGATGGACTCCCGAGTGTGATGACACAATGCAGAAGTGCACAGATCTGCTGACGTCACAGCAGGTGCTGGTGCACTACGACTGTCGTAAGCCACTGCGACTGGCTACGGATGCGTCTCCGACAGGCGTCGGGGCCGTGCTGTCACATGTCATGGAAAACGGAGATGAGAAGCCGATAGCGTTCGCGTCATGGACCCTTTCGTCGAGTGAGTGCAACTATGCACAGATCGAGAAGGAGGCGTTATCGATCATCTTTGGAGTCAAGAAGTTCCATAAGTATCTCTATGGACGCTCTTTCACATTGATCACGGATCATAAGCCGTTGGTCACAATCTTCGGTCCCAAAACGGCTGTGCCAACGTTGGCAGCGTTACGAATGCAGCGTTGGGCACTCATCCTGCAAGCGTACCACTACGGTATCGAGTACCGTAAGTCCGAGGATCACGCCAACGCTGACGCATTGTCGAGACTACCTCTACCGACTACAACGACAGAGGAGCCGGCAATATTCGAAGTATCAGTGGTTGACGATCTCCCGGTCAAGGCTAGGGACATCGCCGTGGAAACCCGCAGCGATCCTTTGTTATCACGAGTACTCGAGTATGTACTCACATGTTGGCCCAACCACACAGACAAGGAACTACAAGTGTTCTTCGCGAAGCGAGACGAGCTGTCAACTGAACAGGGTTGTCTGCTGTGGGGATCACGCGTTCTGGTTCCGTCAGCCTATCACCAGGCGATGCTAGATAAGCTCCACTCGGAGCATAGTGGAGTCAGCCAGACCAAAGCATTCGTGCGCAGCTACATATGGTGGCCAGGTATGGACAATGATATCGAGACGATGGTGCAGGCTTGTGCAGTGTGTCAGTCAGTGAAGAATCAGCCAGCCGTAGCACCACTGCATCCATGGCCTTGGCCCACACGCATATGGCAGAGAATTCACATTGACTTTGCTGAGAAGGACGGTGTGAACTACCTGATTGTGGTTGACAGCCATTCGAAATGGTTGGAAGCTGTGGCGATGAGGTCCACTACATCCGCTAAGACCATTGAGGTACTCAGAGGAATGTTCGCATCTCATGGTCTACCGGAGGAGGTCGTGTCAGATAACGGGCCTCAATTTATCGCACACGAGTTCAAGACGTTCATGGACAAGAACGGCATCAAGCATACGAAGGTGGCTCCATACCATCCAGCGTCGAACGGTGCTGCTGAACGCTGTGTGCAGACTGTGAAGCAGTCTTCGGAAGTACTCTGTTGGAACTCAACTGACGAAGGAGAGTTGGCTCGCTAATTTCCTCCTGCGTTATCGGTGCACTCCGCATACCGTGACCGGTGTGTCTCCTGCGGAACTCTTCCTCAAGCGTCGACTGAGGAATCGCTTCAGTCTTCTCAAACCGCACCTAGAGAGACACATGGAGGAGAAACAGACGCAACAAAAAGAGCAACACGATCGGATTAGAGTGAACCTTCGAGAGCTGGTCAGCGGTGATCCAGTACACGTTCGCAATCATCGTGGCAGCGGTCCTCCGAAATGGGTTGCGGGCAAGATCATCAGACGACTGGGTCCGCTCACCTACTTAGTGCAAGTACGTGCACAGCGTCGCTATGTGCACCTAGACCATCTACGGCTGACGGCTGAAGGTGAGGTGACTGTACCTATGGTTCCGGAGATTCCAGAGTCGGTGTGTGTTACCCTTCCTTCATCTTCTACGGAGCCGTGTGTTCAAGCAGTCACTTCCGTCTGAGGCAGATGAAACTGTTCGAGCACCAAGTGATGTGACTGTGGTTCCTGATGAATCATCGTCTCCTGTGCTACGCCGATCAAACCGGTGTGTCAAACAACGGAAAATACTGGACCTTTAATTGATTCAGTATTCTGACACTGTTCCATGTTAGTACATTAGTTAGTGACTTAAAAACTTAAGAGGAAGGAGTGTTATAATCAGACATTCTGTAGTCGTTACATCGGGTATAATCTATTCTGTGTATACGGCGCGCTGTTGCGCGCTTTGTGTGTGTAGTTGGTTTCCGCCGCAGGCGCGGTTCTTCGTTCATAATAAAAGGTTTATAATAATTACTACTCTCTAGTTATACATTAATAGTCAAGTTACGACAGTAACTGCGCAACCAATTATTTACAACCCCACGTATACCACACAATTCTATTTTTTTTAACAGCAGATTGTGGTTTACAGTGTCGAAAGCTTTTTTCAAGTCGATAAACACGCCTACTGACGATTTATTCTTATCAATTGCATTTGTAATTTCTTCAGTTAACTCCAATAACGCCATGGAGGTTAATCTGTTTTTTCGAAAACCATATTGACTTTCATTCAGTATATCATTAAGTTCTATAAAATTATTTAACCTGAGGTCAAAGAGTTTTTCTAGAATTTTGGAGAACTGAGGTAATAATGACACAGGCCTATAGTTGGAAAACTCCTTTTTATCTCCAGTTCCTGTGACGGGACAACTTATTGCCAATTATAAGGTGAATACAGTATGAGATTGAACGAATACATGTATACTAGGACTACATGTTGGTGAAATGGCGCATGCGTAATTACAGTTTAGATGAATATTGTGAAACACAGAAAGACAATCAATGTAACGTGTCGATATTGTTGAAACATACTGTAAGGTAAAGTTGCACCACATTAACTAGTTGTGCCCTTCGATTTGAACCATGGTCATGGACTTTCCAATTTAAAAAAATCGAATTTTTTTAGAAATGGATTCGTCAGCAGCCCCACAAGTACTATACAACTCCATTTGCCCATATCAAATGACCAATCGTATCTACGAATACACGATTGTGTCTGTGAGTGAGAGAGCGAGAGAGAGAGACAGAGACAGAGACAGAGAGAGAAAGAGAGAGAGAGAGAGAGAGAGAGTGTGTGTGTGTGTGTTTGTGAGTGTGTGTGCGTGTGTGTGTGTGTGTGTGTGCGTGCGTGCGTGTGTGTGTGGCGTGTGTGTGTGTGTGTGTGTGTGTGTCTGCGCCTGAGCACGTTCATGCGTGCGTGCGTGCTTCTACGAAACATACAAAACAGAGGGATACGGAGGACCGTTATCGCCAACACAATGGCTACAACATACTCTGCATCTAGAAAAAGAACATGATGACACATCCAAAACATTCTGATTGCCCAGTTTGTATTATAACATCTGAAAATAGCTGGAAATCTTAAACACGGTCTCTAGTCAACATCACATATCAATAAATGAGTTAGTATAGAACTGTGTATGACTGTTAGCGTGCTTAAACAAGAGTAAAAGAAACGTATACAGCCGTTTAGTTGTGACGAATGCATGTGGCACATAATGTATCCACTGGTGCCACCTGGTGAATACCGTAGTGTCACCTAGTGAATGCATTTCAGTCACACAGGCGTACATGTGTGGATGCCGGAGACTTAATGGTGGCGTTGTGACAATGGTTACCAGTCATAGGTATGTATTGGTCCAGCTGATTGACACATCTATCACGTGACCTAGCAACAAACAATTGTGATTGGTCATGGTCAACATTTTAAAATACAAGATGGACGTCATAAAATGTGAGTAAGATATTGACAAGAGTTGTGCTAACGATGGTGAATGGTTTCTGGTGTTTGTTGACGTGCTTTTAGTATAATCGCTCACAAGTGTTCTGCTTTAAGTCCAGACATGCAAAATGTTTCACAATAGTTTAGGTTTACGAGCTTTTGCCCATGTACATACCGACACACACACACACACACACACGCACGCACACACAGACACACACGCACTCTCTCTCTCTCTCTCTTACGCACACACACACACACGCACGCACACACATACACAGACACACACGCACTCTCTCTCTCTCTCTCTTACGCACACACACACACACACCACACGCACACATACACACACACAAACAAACACAAAAAAACACACACACAGACACATACATACACACTTACACACACACACACACACCATTCTACTCCATCTCATAAATCTTATTATTACTCCATCTCATAAATCTTATGTTACATACAAACTTAATTAATGTTTAGAACGCTCAAAAAGTCAACAATCAAACTATGGTATATTGAGATTTCACCATTTAAAGGAATTGTTTACCTTTGATAGAAAAAGCAAGAGACAGTTTCAACTTCTTACTTGCCTGTGAATTTCATAGTTACGCCTAAAACATTAAAACTAAAAATGGTGATTATATTGTAAATAAAATAATTGGGTCATTTCAGGAATGTTTTTATTTTAATCTTGCTTCCTCTTCCCTTTTGCTCTTCCCCAAAAAAATTCAAACGTGAATATGTCAGTAATGTGGTTTTTAGAAATCCTTCATTATTTTTTTTAAAAACACCATTGAGAGCAATATATGCACCGAATTTCACAGCAATATATTTTCCTCTATTCAGGTGTTTTTGGTGAGAACTGAACGGAACTGAGAACATGACTGCTAAATATGGCCGAAAAAACTGCATTATAACAGTGTTATGTAGAGTATGAGGGGGTAAAAGCCCTCTCTGGGGCGAAACACCCTCCCATCCTATCTAGCTATAATATTTAAAAATAAGAATTTCGCAATAGCCAGACGGAGCCGCATATCAACATGTCTGCCTGGATACAATATGGGTGCAACAGAAACAAAACACACGGTCAGCTGCTCATTTTACTTTTTAACCATCAGAATTACACAAAAACATGTGGGACTGTATACAGAAGCCACGGAAACTGGGATAACAGAAGCGAATATATAGAACATGGAAATAGTATTGTAGTAGTGGCAAAAAATGTATAATTTGAGTGCGAAATTTAAGAACAATAAAAATAACTAAATTATAAAATTCTCAACCTCTACCCCAAGGCGTTTTGCCACGTTGGTGGGCATCATACACCGCGATAAGACTTCCGCTATAATGAGTACAACTTTTTCAAACACTAGACTCGTTAGAATGTCACTACAAGCAACCGAACTGGATTATCCATAACACACAAACGATGTGTACTAATGGAATTTTTAGTCCACATCTAATAACCCGAAAATTGCCCCGAGTTACTCTAGTCATACATGCGCTGCAAATACATAAACAACATAGCAACATATGTTAAACTCTTTAGTATAATCAACGTATATATTAATATTATAATAAAAAAATCATCAAATACTATTCTTCTTAATGGAACGGAAGGCGTATGAACGCAACTGATAGTAATAGTTAGCCGTTATGAAAAAAGTTAAAGGCCAAGTTTGGCTTCGTTTTGATTGTCATTTAAACTTAATGTGCATCCCGGATTTCTTTGGACTGCGCGTCATATTTCATCTCGCCTACTCAACTCTCGTTTGCCATTGTAAACTTACCGACAAAGAATGATACAGAGAGAGGGGGAAGTAGGGAGGTAGGCAGGGAGGGACGGAGCGAGAGAGCGAGCGAGCGAGCGAGGGAGGGAGGGAGGGAGGGAGGAAGGGAGGGAGGGAGAGTGAGTGTGTGTGTGTGAGAGAGAGAATGAGTGAGAGAGAGAGAGGGAGAGAGAGAGAGAGAGAGAGAGAGAGAGAGAGAGAGAGAATCTAGCCAAGAACACATGATTTCGTTGTTGTTACTACCTTCCAGTGACATCACCGATTAATATGTGTTTGTGTGTAAACTTAATGTCGATGGCGTGCTGATAACAACTTGTAAGTGAAGAGAAAAAGTTTGGCAGGGGACCAAAACAAATGTTTCTTGTTTCATACCTGTATAGATAAATATAGGCATTCATTTTTATTTGGCAAACACCGTAATTGTGTGTTGGACTCACACGGTCAAAACAATGTTTCCTGAGACGGTTTTTTTATTACAAATTATTATTTTGTCGCGAGTCGCGCCCGCATTCGTAGGCGCGGCACGCGTTACTGTTCTTTTTATTCCACCGGAAACACTTTGTTTTCGATCGCGCTTTAAATGTTTGCATTCACCGTTGACAATGGCTGGCATGGCAGTTATGCGTTAACGTTGAAATCAGTGGGACGATCGCAATACAGTTATACCCTAAGTCAAAGACGAAATTGTCCGATCAGTCGCTGGCGACTGTTCATGCGTGCGTGCTGCCGATCGTCGTGAAGTTTCTTATTAACCGGAGGTCTGTCGGACATCGATAATTTACGCTTCGGACCTATACTGTTAATTATTGATACCATCATATCAATGCTTACAAACTTTAGTCTGAGGGGAGAGGGTGGGGAGGGGGGGGGGGTTGAGAAGAGATAAAAGATATTTCGTCTGATATCGGACATCGACGTTCTGAGATGATCCTAATCTCTTAATTTATTATCGAAATATCCTGTATGTCAAGGGTTCTTTGTGGGGTTTTAGGTACATTACAGTAAATTAGTTATTCTCAAAGTAAAACGTAACTATCAGCAATCAACAAATGCGCGCAGAGAAGCAAGGTAAAGGTTGTCATGATATACGTCCATAAAAATACATTGGGTAACCGTCTTCGTCTGCGTCTGTATGCAGAACGATTTCTTATACCTACGAGTTCATGTTGCCTTTTTATAATTTTTTTGGATTCAGTATATATATATATATATATATATACATATATATATATAGTGATATGAGGCAGAAATAGGAGGTATCCGTGTGCCGCTAAATGTTTTTTCTTTTTCTAAGTTCATACGCATTATTTTGCTAAAACAAATCTTGTAACAAGTTGTATGGACGCCATTTGGACACAATTTCGAGTCTACGCGTAAAAGGGTTCTTTATTGTGGAAATAACTCATTCGATTTACTCTCAGTAAAAACTGGCTGGACCAGTATACTGCGCCAGTTATTACGGACCGTAGTTCGGCAGTAATGTATAAAACACTCCAGGTGACAAACAGAACGTTTAATCACTCAACAAATGGAGTAAACACAAGCGAGACAAGATGGCGGGACGTTTCAGGACACGCCCACTCGTCGCGGTCCACAGCGCGACGAGCCAGGGTCAGACCTGTCAACAATCGCGCGACAAAGAGAGTGAACATCTGATATCGGCGCTGGTGCTTCCCAATTTCGCCGTACATAATAAAAAACCGCAAAACCCGGCCAAACTCGTCCATTTGATAAGTCGGTTGTAGCGTCGTCAAATGGATGCGCAACTTTGCTAGCTGACGCTATAAATCGATGAATATCGAACAATTGGAAAACACATGGAAAAAACGTTAAATCGGTCAAGATGTATTTTTTGGCGATGACCTCGCCATAAGTTAGCTATATATGGCTTTGGTTGGTACGTACACAATGCAGTTGTGTGGGTAAATATGAATTATGTTCAGAAACCCGTTACACCATCAAGGCGAAGGATAGCACGCTTGATGTTGTTGTACAATCTACAATAGGGGACGCATGTAATTCTCGTTTCTGGCTCGTTTTGATACGATAGTTAACGAGATCATACACTTCCGGAGCCCACTTCGTTGTCCGGAATTATCGTTCATTCGATTACACGCATGGCGTTTTCATTACAATTTTGGATAAACTACACCACACGGAATGTTAAATTTCAAGGAATATCAACAGGTTCAGTAGACTGCAGGTGGGTGCCGAGTTTCTCATATAACGACATGCGTCGATGAAAGACAAAAGTTTTAAGTCAATGGTGTGTCGCCTGTGAAATTGTATCCGCTCACGGCAGGCCTCCGCTCACTCGATCGATTGAGTGACAGAAATTATAATTTATTACTGCTCTAGAATGTGTTCCCTTACATCCCCATTTGTAAAGATGCATATAACTATACATTACGTACAATGGACACATACTGTTACATAGTTAAATGATCTTTACGATTATACACATGTATGCAACTGTGCCTTAGGTCATTGTAGACTTTATGGTGGCAAACATTTCGCGTGTCACGCCTGTCAATGACACAATTTCGTCGTTCCGGTATAACCATTATTCACAGTCAAAATTACTGAGATATACAACCAATTTGAAAATCATAACTTGCCTGCATAATAGTTCCCACCTTCTCGATAAACCTTCGTTGGGTGGATACCTATAAAACCTACAACGGAGGTTTATGTTGTGGCAATTACAGCCGTAAGCGAAACAGTGCATGGCTCGTTCGCATCGCTGCGCATCAAAAAGGGCAAAATAGCATAAAACCAAAATAACAGCTGACGAGACTTGCGTGCCTTACACCTCTTGATCGATTGCATTAATTAACAGCTCGGTGATCATCGACACATTCGGGAAATGTTAAAAGGGGAATGGAACACTCGAACAACCACACCCAAACCCTAAGAACATACCATGATTTTATAAGCACAGCACCCCGGTATATATTAGATATTTGTCAAATTTAAGCGGCGCCATTACTATCCAGCTTTCCTACTAAGTATATTAAGGTATCATACACATGCATACTCGCACACACGCCCACACGCTCACACGCACGCACACAAAAACACAAATATACATACACAAATACACACATGCACGCACACAAACACACACACATGCACGCACTCACACACGCATGCACGCACTCACGCACACACACATATGTAATGGTACGTAATATTATACAAATCTTCCAAGTTGAATGAACCCAAAATAGGGATCAGGAACTTTCACTTTTCATATCCAAGATGTTTAATTTACCTGGTAGAGGCTTTCGTCAACGTATCACGTCGACTTCATCAGCAATCGATGACGTTGAATGACGTCATCGTACACGTGAGGCAGTTCGTAATTGCCCTCGTCTCTGTTGATGGGTGTTTTGGTTTTCCTGATCCAGATGGCTTCTTTGATATACCGAATTCTTCTGTTTGGTTCCTTGTCTACAAGTCTATGATGTGTCTGTAAGGGCGGATTTGTTGATGGTGGACATCAATCTTTTTCCCGCTCCTTGTGTATTTCTCACTTTTCGTGTTGTCTACGTCCTTTCTGTGTTCCTCCAGTCTTGTTTTGAGTAGTCTTCCTGTCTCCCCAATGTACTCAGCACCACAATTCTTGCACGGTATTTGGTACACCAGTTCGCCCTTTTCTTCTAGCTGTATTTTGTCCTTGGGATGTACCAACAGGTGCCTGAGGGTGGTGTGGGGACGCATGGCTGTTGCTACTCCATATTTCTTTAGTACTCGATGTACTCTCTCTGAGACCCCCTCTATATATGGGATGACTACTTGGCTCCGATAGTTTTTGTCCTTAGTCTTTTTGTTGGTCTTTTTCAAAGCCCACGACGGATAGCCTCATACTCTTAGGGCTCCTCTCAACTGTTCCACCTCTTCTTTCGTGTCCCCCTCCTCCGAAGTTATTGTCTCACACCTGTTTATAAGTGTTCTGACAACTCCCAACTTCTGATGTTTGGGGTGGTGGGACGCAAAGTTCAGGTATTGGTCAGTGTGCGTCTTCTTCCTGTACACTGTGGACTTCACACTGCCATCTTCCTTTCTGGTGAACTTTGCATCCAAGAAGCGCATCCTGTTGTTCTCTTCGTCTTCCCGCGTAAAAATGATGCTACCAGTGGGGTCTACAGTTTTCATGTGTTGTAATTTATTTGCCTTTCCTGTGTGTACCAGGCAAATTACATAGTCCACATATCGCTTCCAGTTTCTCGGTTGGCAAACGACTGGTGCTGTGGCTATGGTTTTCTGCTCCAGGTCCTCCATGTACAGGTTCAGAACAATGGGGGATACTGGACTGCCCATGGCTAGCCCAAACTTCTGCTGGTAACTTTCTCCTCCAAATCTCAAGTATGTCAACACAAATTTCAACAACTCCATGATGTCGTCTCCGTTTAGGTTTGTTCTCGTCTTTAGTGTCTTGTCATTCTTTAGTGTCTTGTCATTTTGGAAGCTTCTCTTATCGGGGTCTTCGTGAACAGTGACACAACATCATATAACACAAATTATTCTCCTTCTTCCATTCTCAGTTTTGTCATTTCTTTCACCAATTCTTGTGAGTTTTCCGTATTTTGTTGGTACATCCCAAGGACAAAGTACAGCTAGAAGAACAGGGCGAACTGGTGTACCAAATACCGTGCAAGAATTGTGGTGCTGAGTACTTTGGGGAGAGAGGAAGACTACTCAAAACAAGACTGGAGGAACACAGAAAGGACGTAGACAACACGAAAAATTAGAAATACACAAGGAGCGAAAAACAAGATGGATGTCTACCATCAATAAATCTGCCCTTACAGACCATGTGACAACTGAAAACCACATCATAGACTGGAAGGGAGTGAAAATTGTAGACAAGGAACCCAACAGAAGAATTCGGCATATCAAGGAAGCCCACTGGATCAGGAAAACCACAACACCCATCAACAGACGAGGGAAATTACGAACTGCCTCACGTGTACGA
Source organism: Paraescarpia echinospica (assembly GCA_020002185.1). Lineage (NCBI taxonomy): Eukaryota > Metazoa > Annelida > Polychaeta > Sabellida > Siboglinidae > Paraescarpia > Paraescarpia echinospica. The sequence continues at coordinate 5,736,258 of CM034536.1, read as the reverse complement.
TGACGTTATTCAGCGTCATCGGTACTGATGAAGTCGACCTGATACATTGACGAAAGCCTCAACCAGGTAAATTAAACATCTTGGATAAAAAAAAATGAAAGTTTCTGATTTGAAAACGAACTATCCTCAAGAATGTTCAGTAAAAAACAAAATAGGGATATCTCCCTATATTATCAAAACACAATAGGGATATTTTATCGGTAATTTAAAAATGGGAACGCTTATCGAAAGACACCTAAACTGAAACACACACACATACCAGCAAAACCTACAACATTAAAAAATGTAGATGTGTAGTGCAATGGTTTGAGTCGCGATATGCCAGGTACCGCTGCATACAGTAATTGTACGGGCGACGTAGCATAGCTCCCAGAAAGAAACGACGAAACGCATACAAACGCATAAAAACAGAAACATTGAATGCATTGCATGGCTACTAGATATACTATTGGTGCTAAGCAAAATCTTCTCAAATATGTGAAGGAAGAATTCCCAGAGAAAAAAATGTTATAAATGATGAATTCGACGTGTCCGCCGACGGCAAGCTTTGCCAGAGTCTCCGATTGTCACTTTTGGACGCTGATAGCAAGACAAAATACGAACGTGGTGAGCGTGTAAAGACGGGGAACGTCAGAACATAATTCTCGGTCAAAGACCCAGGTCCTTCTCTGTTGGATTTGTTCTGTATATGATTGTGCACCACTGAAATAATGTTCTGCGAATACATTATTTCGTATCGCCCTTTCTGAGTGAACGTGCGCTCAGACACGCTCAAACTAGATTTTCAAAGGCTTGCCATAATCGGTTGTTTCCCTTTTTGTTTTCAACGAATGAACATTTTACTTGTTGATTTGTACAAGGAATGTCAAAAATAATTAGACTCAACACTTATTTATGAAATAAATCGAACAAAACTGAAAATCATCGTTATTAGATAGGCGCAACCCAAACCGGTCGATTGGAACTTGCATCGAATAAAGATGGCGATATGCAGTGCTCTAGTTTGCCGATTTAAAATCAGTTTTTCAGTTTGTTTTAGGCATCAGTATAAATTGGCATATCATATCAATCAATTATAAATTGGCATAAAACGGCTGTGTTTCAGTTCACCTTCAAATCAAGTATATGTGCCATTAAACTTCGAGGCTATATTTGGCGGAGATAGATCGTAGAAATTGGTGGTGCAGAAAAGTTGATAAACAAATGGAATTACTGATGGATAAGTATTATTCTTGCCTTAATATCATTCATAAGATTTAACAAGATTTAACAAGATTGCCACCCAGAGAATTAACTCTAGGTGGCAGGTGGACAAGGAAGCCCTTTGGCTTATTGAGAGTCCGACCCTTTTATCTATGTGTATCCCGCCCGTCTGAGGTATGTGTCGATTTTATTTTTAAACATATTCACGCTACTAGCACCCACAAAATCAGCAGATAATCTGTTCCATTCATTTACAGTCCTTTGTAAAAATGAAAACTTTCTTATATTTAATCTACTCTACTCCGTTGCTAATGTAACTTCATGTCCTCTAGTTCTTCTATCTTTCGTAACTGAGAAAATATATATTTCTATCAATATTTTCATAACCATTCAATATTTTAGACACTTCTATCTGATCTCCTCTCAATCTCCTGGTCTCTAGTGTTGTTAAACCGCATATTTTTAGGCGTATTTCTTAACTAAGATCCCTCAGTTTTGGTATCATTTTAGTTGCTCTCCTCTGCACTCTTTCTAGCATATCTATGTCCTTCCTGCGATATGGCCTCCACGCTTGAATAAAATATTCTAAATGAGGCCTAACTATTGTTTTGTACAGCGGTATTATTAGCTCTTTTTCCTTATACGTTATGTTTCGCCTAATTAATCCAAGGATTTGATTTCCCCTTGAAGCTGCAATTCCGCACTGCTCTGAAACCTTCATATCAGCACTAATGGTTAACCCTAAGTCCTTTTCTTTTACAGTAGTACTTAGAACAGTACCCCCCATTGCATATTCTACCTCTTCGTTCCCATGACCTGTGTGGAGGCATTTACATTTCCCAAAATTGAACAGCATTTGCCACTTTTCAGACCATTTGATCAACCTGTCAAGATCATCTTGTAAATGCTGTTTATCTCCATCACATTTAATCCTTCTAAACATTTTTGTATCATCCGCAAATTTCAACACCTTGCTTGTTATTTCATCATCCAAATCGTTCATATATACTAAGAATAATATAGGTCCTAATACTGATCCCTGTGGTACCCCACTCAATACCGATTTCCAGTTTGAAGCCTCCCCATCACCTACTACACGTTGTCTTCTGTCAATCAGCCATTGTTCTATCCAGTTTATTATACCATTACCTATGCCATGGGCCTTTAGTTTCAGCAGTAATCTTTGATGTGGTACGTTGTCGAAAGCTTTTTGAAAATCTAAGTAGACGATATCTACTGGTGATCCCTCATCTACCCACTTAGTGATGTCTTCCAAAAAACATAACATATTTGTTGAGCATGACCTCGCTTTAAAAAAACATGTTGAGATGGGTTGATCAAGTTTTGTTTAACAAGAAAATCCACCATGTGATCTTTAATTAATCTTTCTAATAATTTGCAAATCACTGATGTTAAACTCACTGGTGTATAGTTTTCTGACTTGTTTCTCGAACCTTTTTTAAATAACGGTATAATGTTTGCCTCTTTCCATTCTAAAGGAACCACTCCCTCTTCTAATGACAAATTGAAAACTGTTGCAAGCGGTACGCTAATTTGTCCTACAATTTCCAATAGTAGTTTGGGTGGAATACCATCCACTCTAGGTGATTTATTATCCTTCATAGCCCTAATTTTCTTAGCTACCATTTCTGGGGTTACAATTAACTGTCTTAAATAGTCTGATTCTGCCCCCTTGAACTTAACCTCTGGTACTGGCAGTGAAGAACAAGAACAAGAACAAGAAAGTTTTATTTAGACCCCAATTGCAATATGTGTATAATATGAAATTAACGTAACATGAACAGGCATATATATATACAAATGCAGTGTGATTTCAAATTAGATGGGGTCTGTGACTCCTATTAAGACAATAACAGTCGCTCTCATAGGAGCCACAGTAAATAATTTGTTTCAATTCAATTTTACCGAAGGAAGTGCAAATGTAAATGTAAAAGTAAAAGTGCAGGAAAAGAAAAGAAACCGAGATTACTTGATTACATATATGCATGTACTGATGTATTAAAGGTATGTTAAAATAAACAAATACTAGTTGTCAATAGTACACTTCAATATACTTGATAAGTATGTGTATATGCACAAATACAATATCCATATGCTGATTTATATATATACAATACATATCCATACATATCACATGCATTAATACAGTTTTAATGACTTTGATAGCATGTATAGCAGTTTAATATTGTACACGTATCTACGTATTTTTATAATAAATTGTTTTTTGCATAATTACCAAAACTTCTGAAGCTATGTGTTCCAATCTTCTCTGTGACTAACTTTGAGGTATTGTTTATGACATGTGGCAAACTGTATCTAAGACATCTTTTGGCAAATTCATGTTTTGTTCTGAATGGGTGTAACTCTGTTTTTTTCCTTGTGTTGTAATTGTGTACGTAAGCATTTGTAATTATTTTCCAATTTAATAGGTAAGCAGGGAGGTCATGATGTACATATTTATAATAAAACTTAAGTTCATGTAATTTTAACATGTCATCAATTTTTAAGATATTCAATTTTTTGAAAAGTGGCTCAGAGTGTGAATTATATTTACTTATAGATAAAATTCTCATAGCTTTCTTTTGTATTTTCAACATTCGACTACCTTGGTATCCCCACACCATAATGCAATAGTTGATATGTTATAAAAATAACGTATTATATAAGATAATTTTTATTTCTAGGGGAAAGACATATTTTAGTCTGTTTAAGATGCCGACTGTTTTGGAACACTTGTTTGATACTTTTTCAATGTGTTTATTCCAATTTAAATTTGTATCTAAAATAAGTCCTAAAAAATTAAATTCATCTACTCATTCAATGTTTGTACCATTTATATTGAGCATAAAGTTATCGACAGCTTTATTTTGCATGTGAAAAATCATATATTTGGATTTGTTTCTGTTTAATGATAATTTATTAATGTTTAACCATTCAATTATTTTAAGGAGTTGATCATTTATTGCCGATTCTATATTTCTATTTGGGGAGTTACCTTGAAAATAATTGATGGTGCTAAATAAGGTGGTATCGTCGGCATACATAATAAAGTTAAACATTTCGCTAGCTTTAGGGAAATCATTAATGTATATTATGAATAATAGGGGACCAAGAATAGATCCTTGTGGTACACCAATTGTGATAGGTAGAATATCAGAACTTTCATTTTGAAAGTCGGTGTATTGTCTTCTATTGCTTAAGTAGCTATTAAATAGATTCAGGATAGGACCCTGTAATCCATAATATCTTAGTTTAGTTAATAGTATCGAGTGATCAATTGTATCGAAGGCCTTAGAGAGGTCAAGAAAAATACTGAAAGGAACATAATTTTTAACAATTTGTGTAATTATTCTATCTATTAGTTCAAGTGATGCATACTCGGAATAGTGTTTTTTTCTAAAACCATATTGATTTTTAACAAATAGATCAGAATCATTAAAGTATGCTGTTAGTTGACTAGATATTATTTTCTCTATCACTTTTGAAATTGTTGGAAGAAGAGATATGGGTCTATAATTTTTAAAATCAGATGGGTCATCTTTCTTAAAAATAGGAATTACTTTAGCGAGTTTAAGTGTATCGGGAAATATACCAGTATTTATTACTTGATTTATTACCAGGGTTAATGGTTTGATGATGGAGGGTTCAATTATTTTCAAAAGTTTGCAGGAAATACCGTCATAGCCACTACTGTTTTTATTGGGAAGGCTTTCAATGGTTTTCTTGACTATTTCTTCATCAACATTTAGTAGACTGAAAACGGAATGGACATTATCATTTAAGTAGTAATTGTAATCCTTATTTCCATTGTAATGAATGTCTTGTGCTGTCGACTGACCTATACTTGTAAAAAAGTTGTTAAATTGGTTTGCAATAACCGTTTTATCTGTTATAGTTATACCGTTACTTTTAAACAAAACAGTGTTGTTTGAATTGTTTTTGGAGATAAATTCATTTATGGTTTTCCATGTATTTCTGATGTCATCTTTATATCGGTTAAAGCGTGACTCAAAGTACATTTGTTTGGCAGTACGAATATTTTTCTTTAATATTGAGTTATATGTTTTTAGGTTAGTTAGAAGGACTTCGTACATAGGTAAATTTGGATTAGACATTTTTAATTTCTTATAAAGCGAGTCTCGATATTTGATTGATTTTAGAAGACCGTGTGTGATCCAGGTTGAATGCTTATGTTTGTATTTATTATATTTCATGATTTTAACAGGCATATGCTTATTCTTAGCATGCATAATTTCTTCGTGTATTATGTTATAATTTAAATTGGGGTCAGCCGTAGGAGATTTGTTTAGTTTGTTATACATTGCATCCGAATTTATCTCTAGTTTAACATTATGCATAGCTACCTTATTTTGTAGATTTACTCGAACAAATTTTGGAGGAGGTTTGGATTTTACGTTGATATTCATGATTAGGAAGTAAGGTTGATGATCAGAAAGGGTATTTGTGAAGATTCCTGCAGTGCTATCTAATATTGATTTATTTAATTTACTGAAAAAGTTGTCTATCAGTGTTCCGTTAGTTCTGGTAAAGCGAGTTGGAAAGGTAATTTGTGGATAGAGACTGTATGAAATTATAGTATCAAAAAATTCACTATATATTTTGTTCTCGTTTATTTTCAGTAGATTGATATTGAAATCGCCTGAAATTATTAGATTATTACAACTTTCTAGAGTAGCCATTGTTGTTGAAAATTCAGCTATGAAATCTATAATATTTTGATTTAGTGACCTAGGCGGTCTGTATATATTTCCAATAGTAAGTGTTTTTGATAAGCTGCCTCCAGTTACTTGAATTACTAACCCCTCCCAATGTTCATACATGTTGATATTCTTAAGTACTTTATATTTATATTTATTATCTACGTAAATTATTAAACCCCCTTTGACACTACAATGTTTCCCCTGAGCAATTAGATCATATCCGTGAAAACTGAATTGAGATAAATTATCATGATTTGACTTCCATGTTTCTTGCAAACATATAATGCTAAATTTAAATTGTTTAGTATTTAGAAGCTCTACAAAAAGTTCAAATTCATCAAATTTAGCATTAATGGATTGAATATTTAAGCTTAGGATACTAAAATTATCAGTATTTTTGTGTGCTAACTTGTGAAACATATCGATGTCATAGTATGAAGAACAATGGATCAACTGAGGTTCATTTTGTTCAGTACTATTTTCGTTTATATCTAGAAGATTTATTAAAGAACAGTTTCGGATACCTCCCAAGTGGGAGAGAAATGTCACATCAGAAGTCATTGCTTAGGTTCGGACATGAACCAATAATATTGCCAGCCTTTGTACGTATGTTAGGTATTTTACAAAAGAGTGAACTTGTGTGTATTTATTATACTCATTCAGGTCTTCTGCCATTAAGAATCCTTCTGATATTATATTTCCAGCACTATCTTCTAGAGGACTGACCTTATCTTGAACTTTCTGTTTGCTTCGAACATATGCATAAAAACTCTTGCTGTCATGTTTTATATTACTAGCTAATTGTTGTTCATAGCTTCTGTTTGAATTTCTAATTTCAGCTGTAGCTTGGTTAACGTAGCAGTAAACATATTTTTGAGTAGCAGTTGTGTTTAAAGTTAGTTAGATAAATTATTTTTGAACACTTTAATCTAGTGAGTAATAATAGGGTAAGTTAGCCTATGATAAGTTTGTAAACAAGATTTAACAAATCTCATTATGTGGTAGAATATATAGGTGATAAAGTAACAAACATAAAACTATAATATATGTGTAAACCAGTACCTGCTAGACATTTTGATTAGGTAGCTTTGTTGTTAAAATTAAGCATTTGCGATAACCGGGCGAACTAAGTTGATCACTTTATGTAGCTAGTGTCCCACGTATTCGCTAGGGTGCGGTATGCCTTAAATAAATTAGGCAGTCTAGCGTAAATTAATTGACTGTGTTTAAATTTGGTCACTACTGGGAACGTTGGCATTTCTGATAGGATATATAATCAGCTGTGACTATAAACAAAAACTGTAACCGAAATAAACAAGGCAGTATTACGTAAAGTGTAACATTTGTGCACAGTAAACAGTCTTCTTAAAGACTACATAGACAGTGAATAGTGTAAAAACAGTTGACTAAACTATTTTAAATAGCTAATTAGATTATTAGTATTAAATCATTTCTGATATGGCGCCTTGCAAGCGGCAAGTCAAGGCAAAGAGACACTTGGTGTGCGACGACTGCCAGAGTTGGGTGAATTTTGCCTTATCCGGCAATGGGAAGTCATGGGCAGAGACCAAGGAAGAGGAATTCCCCTTTAAATGCGTGGGTTGTTGGAAGGTGGAATGTCTGGAGAGGGAGGTAGCTAGGTGGGTAGATATTGTGAAGGGGATGGAGATGAGAATCAGCAAGGAGACAGATGGAATGGAGAGAGACGACAGTGAGAGAGTTAGGAATGCTGTGAGACAGAAGAAGCAGAGTAGTAGCAAGAAGATCGAGGAAAGGAGACAGAGGGGAGGGAAGGTGATCGGAGGGGAAGAAATTGGAGGATCGACGACAGGAAATGTGACAAGCATGAAGGTGACAGGGGAGAAAGTGACGGGAGAAAGTGACCGTAGAGAAAGAAGTAGGATGAAAAAAGAGACGGGAGAGGAGAGATGGAAATGTAATGGGAGGAAAGATGACGGGAAGTAAGAGTAAATGTGACAGAAGAGAAGTTGGGAGGGACGATGACAGGAGGAAAGATGACAAGAGAAACAGCGTCAGGAAAGAATGGAACACACGGGATTGTGACAGGAGAGCAGAAGACATGGGAACAAGACTACAACAGGACAGATGCAATCCGGAGAAGGAGCTACTTTGAGGCAGTGATTGGGGGGGAGCAATGAGGAAAGAGAGGGTGTTTATGGGCGACTTCATTATGATAAAGACGGACAAGACACTAAGTGAAGGGAAGGACCTCGTTGTTTGTTTACCGGGGGCTAGGATAGAACATGTGACTGAAAGGGTAGAGAAGATATTGGGGCATGACAAGGGAGGGTATATACTAGTTCACGTAGGGACAAATAATGTTGACAGGGAGGGAACAACTGCGACAGTACAGAAGTATAGACAGTTACCGAGGAAGTTAAAGAAGACAAGAGTCGAACAGATTATTCTCTCAGGAATTTTGCCAGTAACGGGATGCAGGGGACCAACATATAAAAACTGGAAGAGGATGGCGATCAACGCACTAGTTGAGCAGATGTGTAAAGAAGAGGGGGTGGGATTCGTAGATTTATGGGGATACTTTGTTGGAAGAGAAGATATGTACATCAGAGATGACCTCCATCTAAATGGAAAGGGGGCAGCAGTTTTCTCAGAGAACTTGCTGCAATCTGTTGACAGTGGGACAGACATCTATTTAAACTAGATTAGCAGGGGGATTTAAAGAGAAGCCTGAAACTGGAGGCATAGATAAAAACAGCATAAATAAATAAGCAAAGAACATCCTGGAAAACTGTTCTGAATCAGGATAAAAGTGCGTTTGTTTAAATGCAAGTAGCATAGTAGTAAAGGAGGTCCCTTACCGCGCGCACCTGTCGCGCCGCGGTGCAAGTGCAAAGTACCCGGATGTAGGTCAAGGTCAAAGGTCAAGGTCAAGTACCAGGATGTAGGTCAATGTCAAAGGTCAAGTACCCGGATGTAGGTCAAGGTCAAGTACCCGGATGTAGGTCAAGGTCACGTGGCGCCCCTACCGGAATTTTTCGGAACTAGATTAGCACGCCACCTAGCGGATAGTTGGTGAACTAAAATATTTCCCGCCAAAACTAGAACAGCGCCCCTGACGGATAGTTGGTGAATTAAAATATTGCGCCCCTGGCGGATAGTTGGTGAACTAATTATTTCCCGCCAAAGCCAAAATAGCGCCCCCTGGCGGATAGTTGGTGAACTAATTATTTCCCGCCAAAACTACAACAGTGCCCCTGACGGATAGTTGGTGAATTAAAATAGCTCCCTCTGGCGGATAGTTGGTGAACTAATTATTACCCGCCAAAACTAGAACAGCGCCCCCTGACGGATAGTTGGTGAAATAGAACAGCGCCCCCTGACGGATAGTTGGTGAAATAAAATAGCTCCCCCTGGCGGATAGTTGGTAAACTCAATTATTTCCCGCCAAAAAAAAAAAATTCCCTCCAGACTAAAACAGCGCCCCCTATCGGAATTTTTCGGTACTAGTTATACAAGTGGTGTCATATTGTGGACAAGTTGTAAACTAAATGTTCTAGTACTGCAAATATTCGTGTCTCTTGCACGCTTGCGTGCAATAGAGCCCCCTGACGGGTACATCACGAACTACAAACATCATCCCCTAGTGGACAAGTGAGCGAACCACATATGAGTACTGCAAATATTCGTGTCTCTTGTTTTTTCTCGTCCATAAACACCTGGTGGATATATAATCATCAACTGAAAGCACCCCTGTTAGATAAGTGGTGAACTAAATAACTACTCAGCAGTCCGCGCTTGTGTACATTCTACTCAGCAGTCCGTGCTTTTGAATTTTCTACAATCCGTGATCTTTCGGCACGTCCACGTGACTTTTCGGCACAAACATCTGTCAACCGACCACCATCACAGTTGTACCACGATAGGACTATGCCTAACGTCATCCTCAAATCACACATCACGGCCATGAACTCAGACCAATTAGATGGTGAAAGACTGTTTGAGCGTTTTTGTTAGACGCAGGTGTGAAACTATCCGACGTGACAGTCGAACAGTTGTGTAATATCAATACTTGGTTGCAAGAATCCGTTTCGAAACAGTGGCGAAACACTATGAAACATATGGTTCTTGCAGTTATGGAACGTGACATGTAAATACGTTTGTGTTGTTCACGAATAAACTGTGCAAACCTCATCTTGTGTCTTTTTCATAGTGTAATGCAAAGCATATGTTGGGAACCTTACTAATAGTCTTACACTTCACAAGTATGTCTGTGTAGTTCAGTACAGATATGTTAACCACTCATGTCTGTGTAGTTCAGTACAGAGATGTTAATGTACTCAGACCAACTAGTGGTGCAAACGAAACACTATGCTTTGACCAACACACGGCACGAATCGGACTCAGACCAACTAGTCGCGTAAACGAAACAGAAACTTAACCGATTACACTGCACAAATTGAACTCAGACCAACTAGTTGCGTAAACGAAACAGAAACTTAACCGATTACGCTGCACAAATTGAACTCAGACCAACTAGTGGTGCAAACGAAACACTATGCTTTGACCAACACACGACACAAATCGAACTCAGATCAACTAGTTGCGTAAACGAAACAGAAACTTAACCGATTACGCTGCACAAATTGAACTCAGACCAACTAGTTGGACAAACGAAACACTATTCTTTGACCAACACATGTCACAAATTGAACTCAGACCAACTAGTGGTGCAAACGAAACACTATGCTTTGACCAACACACGACACAAATCGAACTCAGATCAACTAGTTGCGTAAACGAAACAGAAACTTAACCGATTACGCTGCACAAATTGAACTCAGACCAACTAGTGGTGCAAACGAAACACTATTCTTTGACCAACACATGTCACAAATTGAACTCAGACCAACTAGTGGTGCAAACGAAACACTATGCTTTGACCAACACACGACACAAATCGAACTCAGATCAACTAGTTGCGTAAACGAAACAGAAACTTAACCGATTACGCTGCACAAATTGAACTCAGACCAACTAGTGGTGCAAACGAAACACTATTCTTTGACCAACACATGTCACAAATTGAACTCAGACCAACTAGTGGTGCAAACGAAACACTATGCTTTGACCAACACACGACACAAATCGAACTCAGATCAACTAGTTGCGTAAACGAAACACAAACTTAACCGATTACACGGCACGAATTGAACTCAGACCAACTAGTTGGACAAACGAAACACTATTCTTTGACCAACACATGTCACAAATTGAACTCAGATCAACTAGTCACGCACACGAAACACTATTCTTTGACCAACACATGTCACAAATTGAACTCAGATCAACTAGTCACGCACACGAAACACTATGCTTTGACCAATACACTGAACGAATCGATCTATAGACACGAGTTGTACAAAGGAAACACTATGCTTTGACCAACATGCGGCACGAATTGAACTCAGACCAACTACGAATTGAACTCAGACCAACTAGTTGCGCAAACGAAACAGAAACTTAACCGATTACGCTGCACAAATTGAACTCAGACCAACTAGTGGTGCAAACGAAACACTATGCTTTGACCAACACACGACACGAATCGAACTCAGATCAACTAGTTGCGCAAACGAAACAGAAACTTAACCGATTACACTGCACGAATTGAACTCAGACCAACTAGTTGGACAAACGAAACACTATTCTTTGACCAACACATGTCACAAATTGAACTCAGATCAACTAGTCACACAAACGAAACACTATGCTTTGACCAACACGCTGAACGAATCGAACATTGAACTCAGACCAACTAGTTGTGCAAACGACACACTATGCTTTGACCAACACGTGTCACGAATTGGACTTAGATCAACTATTTGTACAAACGAAACACTAATCTTAACGTGTTATCGCGTCAAATCCTTCTTTTTTCAGGAAAATAGACGTGTTATCGCGTCAATTCCTTCCTTTTTCAGGAAAATAGATGTGTTATTGCATCAATTCCTTCCTTTTTCAGGAAAATAGACGTGTTATTGCATCAATTCCTTCCTTTTTCAGGAAAATAGACATCAAATTCCTTCCTTTTTCAGGAAAATAGACGTGTTATTGCATCAATTCCTTCCTTTTTCAGGAAAATAGACGTGTTATTGCATCAATTCCTTCCTTTTGCAGGAAAATAGACGTGTTATTGCATCAATTCCTTCGAGATATGGCACGAGACTACGGATGACACATCACACGAGACTACGGATGACACGTCACACGAGAGTACCGACGAGACAAGAGACGAGACTATGACCGAGATATGGCACGAGACTTCGGATGACACGTCATACGAGAGTAGCAACGAGACAAGAGACGAGACTATGACCGAGATATGTCACGAGACTACGGATGACACGAGACTATGGATGACACATCACACGAGAGTACCGACGAGACAAGAGACGAGACTATGACCGAGATATGTCACGAGACTACGGATGACACATCACACGAGACTTCGGATGACACGTCACACGAGAGTACCGACGAGACAAGAGACGAGACTATGACCGAGATATGTCACGAGACTACGGATGACACATCACACGAGACTACGGATGACACGTCACACGAGAGAACCGACGAGACAAGAGACGAAACTATGACCGAGATATGTCACGAGACTACGGATGACACATCACACGAGACTTCGTATGACACGGCACACGAGAGTACCGACGAGACAAGAGAAACACGTGTCACGAAAACGAAACACTATGCTTTGACCAATACGTGTCACGAATTGAACTTAGATCAACTAGATACATCACACGAGACTATGGATGACACATCACACGAGAGTACGGTCTATAGACACGAGTTGTACAAACGAAACACTACACTTTGACCAACACGTGACACAAATTGAACTCAGATCAACTAGTCACGCAAACGAAACACTACACTTTGACTAACACGTGTCAAACGAATTGAACTTAGATCAACTAGACACATCACACGAGACTATGACCGAGATATGGACGAGACTTCGGATGATACGACACACAAGAGTACCGACGAGACAAGAGACGAGACTATAACCGAGATATGTCACGAGACTATGGATGACACATCACACGAGACTACGGATGACACGTCACACGAGACTATGGCCGAGATATGTCACGAGACTTCGGATGACACGTCACACGAGAGTACCGACGAGACAAGAGACGAAACTATGACCGAGATATGTCACGAGACTACGGATGATACATCACACGAGACTACGGATGACACGTCACACGAGACTATGGCCGAGATATGTCACGAGACTTCGGATGACACGTCACACGAGAGTACCGACGAGACAAGAGACGAAACTATGACCGAGATATGTCACGAGACTTCGGATCACACGAGACTACGGATGACACATCACACGAGAGTACCGACGAGACACGAGTTATACAAACGAAACACTATGCTTTGACCAACACGTGTCACGAATTGAACTTAGACCAACTATTAGATATCACACGAGAGTACCAACGAGACAAGGGTTATCGCGTGAGATTCCACCACCACCACAATTCCGCCACAATAGACGGGTTATCGCGTGAGATCCCACCACCACCACCACAATTCCGCCACAATAGACGGGTTATCGCGTGAGATCCCACCACCACCACCACAATTCCGCCACAATAGACGGGTTATCGCGTGAGATCCCACCACCACCACCACAATTCCGCCACAATAGACGGGTTATCGCGTGAGATTCCACCACCACCACCACAATTCCGCCACAATAGACGGGTTATCGCGTGAGATTCCACCACCACCACCACAATTCCGCCACAATAGACGGGTTATCGCGTGAGATTTGCTTCAGAAGCAAAGCAAAGCAAAGCAAATAGACGGGTTATCGCGTGAGATTTGCTTCTGAAGCAAAGCAAAGCAAAGCAAATAGATGGGTTATCAAAGCAAAGCAAAGCAAATAGACGGGTTATTAAAGCAAAGCAAAGCAAATAGACGGGTTATCAAAGCAAAGCAAAGCAAATAGACGGGTTATCAAAACAAAGCAAAGCAAATAGACAGGTTATCGCCAAAGCAAAGCAAATAGACGTCATCATACACACAACACACATGACGAGACAAGAGACGAGACTATGGATGAGATACGCCACGAGACTACGGATGACACATCACACGAGACTACGGATGACACATCACACGAGAGTACTGACGAGACAAGAGACGAGACTATGTCCGAGATATGTCACGAGACTATGGCCGAGATATGTCACGAGACTATGACCGAGATATGTCACGAGACTATGGCCGAGACTACGGATGACACATCACACGAGAGTACGGACGAGACAAGAGATATGCTACGAGACTACGGATGACACATCACACGAGACTACGGATGTCACATCACACGAGAGTACGGACGAGACAAGAGATACGCCACGAGACATTCAAAGAGGTGACCATCATGGTTTCCGACGCCACTCAACGGACACCAATGTAATTAGTCAGAGTATAGCCATCTATCGAACATGATAGTTCTCTATTCGTTGACACACATATTCGTTGGGAATAGCGGAAGCGTACAGGTCGCCATGACATTCAAATAACTTCCGGTACTACGTTACTTCCGGCGTAGCGTCCCTAGTGGAGGCCGCCATGACAGTCAAGTGACTTCCGGTACCACGTCACTTCCGGCGTAGAGACCCCTAGTGGATAATAGGAGTACCACGTCACACACGACCATAGCAAGCGAATTTGAAAACTGCTACGATCGAAAACGACTATGTCAATAACATGTAAGGACAACCACCTGACAGGACTTCATTCAATGAGGTGCCAAACATCACATACCTTCATGTCAAGAGACGATCATTTGGTCGGATTCACGTCCAACGAGGCGACCATAGGACTCGCATGAAGTATCGCTTCTTTTAATGGAAAACATATGTATATGAAGCAGCCATCTTTTCAACGTAACAATTCCATATTTTCAAATAGTGAGAGCGACCAGATACGATACGACCTTCTCGAGAGTCGAAAAAGGAAAGACCAGAATCGTCGGAAGCACGGTATATACACTAGTTTTCGGCGTGATCTCATTTGCATAATCAATCAGACCGAACGTACATCACGTGACTTCCCTTAACACAAAAACTGTGCACGTCCATGAGACAGGCGACATCTGATGGCACCAACGGATAGCAATGTAACTACTCAGAATAACGCCAACTACCGGCCATGATAGATCTCTATTCGTTGACACACTTCCGGGAATACCGGAAGCGTAGAGGCCGCCATGACAGTCAAGTAACTTTCGGTGCGACGTCACTTCCGACGTGCCGTCCCTAGTAGAGGCTGCCATGACAGTCAAATAACTTCCGGTACGACGTCACTTCCGGTTTAGCGTCCCCTAGCGAATAATCGGAGTACTACGTCACATGGTGGCGCCATCTAGCGGTTAAAAATATATAATTAGGTTAGCTAGAGAAAAAGTTCGGGTTAACCTCGCGATAATTTAAACAACCACTAAGGTGGTTGTTGTATAAATTTTCTGTTTTTGTCCCAGAGGGACAAAAACATAAATTTTTGCGAGGATAACCCGAACTTTTTTTCTCTAGCTAACCTAATTATATATGTTTAACCGCTAGATGGCGCCACAATGTGACGTAGTACTCCGATTATTCGCTAGGGGGCGCTACACCGGAAGTGACGTCGTACCGGAAGTGACTTGACTGTCATGGCAGCCTCTACTAGGGACGGCACGTCGGAAGTGACGTCGCACCGAAAGTTACTTGACTGTCATGGCGGCCTCTACGTTCCGGTATTCCCGGAAGTGTGTCAACGAATAGAGATCTATCATGGCCGGTAGTTGGCGTTATTCTGAGTAGTTACATTGCTATCCGTTGGGGCCATCAGATGTCGCCTGTCTCATGAACGTGCACAGTTTTTGTGTTAAGGGAAGTCACGTGATGTACGTTCGGTCTGATTGATTATGCAAATGAGATCACGCCGAAAACTAGTGTATATACCGTGCTTCCGACGATTCTGGTCTTTCCTTTTTCGACTCTCGAGAAGGTCGTATCGTATCTGGTCGCTCGCACTATTTGAAAATATGGAATTGTTACGTTGAAAAGACGGCTGCTTCATATACATATGTTTTCCATTAAAAGAAGCGATACCTCATACGAGTCCTATGGTCGCCTCGTTGGACGTGAATCCGAACAGATGATCGTCTCTTGACATGAAGGTATGTGATGTTTGGCACCTCATTGAATGAAGTCCTGTCAGGTGGTTGTCATTACATGTTATTGACATAGTCGTTTTCGATCGTAGCAGTTTTCAAATTCGCTTGCTATGGTCGTGTGTGACGTAGTACTCCGATTATCCACTAGGGGTCTCTACGCCGGAAGTGACGTGGTACCGGAAGTCACTTGACTGTCATGGCGGCCTCTACTAGGGACGCTACGCCGGAAGTAACGTAGTACCGGAAGTTATTTGAATGTCATGGCGACCTGACATGGCGGCCTCTACGCTTCCGCTATTCCCAACGAATATGTGTGTCAACGAATAGAGAACTATCATGTTCGATATATGGCTATACTCTGACTAATTACATTGGTGTCCGTTGAGTGGCGTCGGAAACCATGATGGTCACCTCTTTGAATGTCTCGTGGCGTATCTCTTGTCTCGTCCGTACTCTCGTGTGATGTGTCATCCGTAGTCTCGTGTGATGTGTCATCCGTAGTCTCGTAACATATCTCTGCCATAGTCTCGTCTCTTGTCTCGTCGGTACTCTCGTGTGATGTGTCATCCGAAGTCTCGTGAACATTAGACACACCACTCGTAGTCTCGTATGATGTATCATCCGTAGTCTCGTGATATATCTCGGACATTGTCTCGTCGGTACTCTCGTGTGCTGTGTCATCCGTAGTCTCGTGTGATGTGACATCCGTAGTCTCGTGATATATCTCGGTCATAATCTCGTCTCTTGTCTCGTCGGTAGTCTCGTGTGATGTGACATCCGTAGTCTCGTGGTATATCTCGGTCATAGTCTCGTCTCGTCGGTACTCTCGTGTGATGTTTGCGCAGCGTGTTGGTCAAAGCATAGTGTAATGAGTGCGTGAGTGAGTGAACAGATACGAAGGGTGAGTGAGTGAACAGATACGAAGGGTGAGTGAGTGAGTGAATGAACATATACGAAGGGTGAGTGAGTGAACAGATACGAAGGATGAGTGAGTGAGTGAACAGATACGAAGGGTGAGTGAGTGAACAGCCACGAAGGGTGAGTGAGTGGCTTTGCTTCCTTTTGAAGCAAATCTCACTCGATAACACGTCTATTTGCTTTGCTTTGCTTCCTTTTGAAGCAAATCTCACGCGATAACACGTCTATTTGCTTTGCTTTGCTTCCTTTTGAAGCAAATCTCACACAATAACACGTCTATTTGCTTTGCTTTGCTTCCTTTTGAAGCAAATCTCACACAATAACACGTCTATTTGCTTTGCTTTGCTTCCTTTTGAAGCAAATCTCACGCAATAACACGTCGAATTGACAAATTTGTGCAGCGTGCGGGTCAAAGCATAGTGTTTCGTTTGTCCAACTAGTTGGTCTGAGTTCAATTCGTGCCGTGTGTTGGTCAAAGCATAGTGTTTCGTTTGCACCACTAGTTGGTCTAAGTTCAATTCGTGACACGTGTTGGTCAAAGCATAGTGTTTCGTTTGTACAACTCGTGTCTCGTCGGTACTCTCGTATGATGTGTCATCCGTAGTCTCGTGTGATGTGTCATCCGTAGTCTCGTGACATATCTCGGTCATAGTCTCGTCTCTTGTCTCGTCGGTACTCTCGTGTGATGTGTCATCCGTAGTCTCGTGTGATGTGTCATCCGTAGTCTCGTGACATAGTCTCGTCTCTTATCTCGTCGGTACTCTCGTATGACGTGTCACCGTAGTCTCGTGACATATCTCGGTCACAGTCTCGTCGGTACTCTCGTATGACGTATCATCCGAAGTCTCGTTAAATATCTCGGCCATAGTCTCGTATGATGTGTCATCCGTAGTCTCGTGACATATCTCGGTCATAATCTCGTCTCTTGTGATGTGTCATCCGTAGTCTCGTGACATATCTCGGTCATAATATCGTCTCTTGTCTCGTCGGTACTCTCGTGTGATGTGTCATCCGTAGTCTCGTGTCATCCGTAGTCTCGTGACATCTCGGTCATAGTCTCGTCTCTTGTCTCGTCGGTACTCTCGTGTAATGTGTCATCCGTAGTCTCGTGTCATCCGTAGTCTCGTGACATATCTCGGTCATAGTCTCGTCTCTTGGGTGTCTATTGTGGTGGAATTCCATCTTTGTGGTGGAATCTCACACGATAACCCGTCTATTGTGGTGGAATTCCATCTTTGTGGTGGAATCTCACGCGATAACCCGTCTATTGTGGTGGAATTCCATCTTTTTGATGGAATCTCACACGATAACCCGCCTATTGTGGTGGAATTCCATCTTTGTGGTGGAATCTCACGCGATAACCCGTCTATTGTGGTGGAATCTCACGCAATAACCCGTCTATTGTGGTGGAATTCCATCTTTGTTGTGGAATCTCACGCGATGACCCATCTATTGTGGTGGAATTCCATCTTGTTGATGGAATCTCACGCAGTAACCCGTCTATTCTGATGTGCCATCCGTAGTCTCGTGACATATCGGTCATAGTCTCGTCTCTTGTCTCGTCGGGACTCGTGTGACGTGTCATCCGAAGTCTCGTGTGATGTGTCATCCGTAGTCTCGTGACATATCTCGGTCATAGTCTCGTCTCTTGTCTCGTCGGTACTCTCGTGTGATGTGTCATCCGTAGTCTCGTGACATATCTCGGTCATAGTCTCGTGTGATGTGTCTAGTTGATCTAAGTTCAATTCGTGACACGTGTTGGTCAAAGCATAGTGTTTCGTTTTCGTGACACGTGTTGGTCAAAGCATAGTCCAACTAGTTGGTCTGAGTACATTAACATCTCTGTACTGAACTACACAGACATGAGTGGTTAACATATCTGTACTGAACTACACAGACATAAGTGGCTATCATCTCTACTGAACTACACAGACATAAGTGGTTAACGTATCTGTACTGAACTACAGACATAAGTGGTTAACGTATCTGTACTGAACTACACACACAGACATAACTTGTTAACGTATCTGTACTGAACTACACATATACATAAGTGGTTAACATATCTGTACTGAACTACACAGACATACTTGTGATGTGTAAGACTATTAGTATGGTTCCCAACATATGCTTTGCATTACACTATGAAAAAGACACAAGATGAGGTTTGCACAGTTTATTACAACACAAACGTATTTACATGTCGCGCTTCATAACTACAAGAACCAGAGACATTGATACAGAGTCTTGCAAAGTTTAATCGTGTACAAGACAAAAAGAAAGTTCTTTACAGGTCACCCTCCATTACCGCCAGAACCATATGTTTCATAGTGTTTCGCCACTGTTTCGAAACAGATTCTTGCAACCAAGTATTGATATTACACAACTGTTCGACTGTCTCATCGGATAGCTTCACACCTGCGTCTAACAAAACACTCAAACAGTCTTTCCCCACTGCGGTTGAATTAATGGTCTCCACAGCCTCGTCATAGTGCATGCAAATTTGAATGTCATCAGATAACATACAATCGTGATGACATTGACTAGGATGGTCTATCTTGCAACCACGACATTGTCGCCTTGAGAGTTCAAAGATGTTACATGCTATATGTCGTGCCAGCGTCTTCTTCATTTCGATCACAGGGAAATCAATGGTACACATCGAACAGATAGGCTCTCCAGCCTCGTGGTAGAGGTCTCCGATGCATAGACGTTTTGGTAGTCGTTGAAGTGATGGTAGGAGGGAAAGTTGTGACATGCGCAGGAGCGAAAGTTGTGACATGGGCAGTATCAGTGAAAGTTATGACATCGGCAGGAATGGTCGAAGTTGTCATATCGGTCGTGTCGACAGAAGTTGTCACGAACGGTCGGCTAATTGATTCGTCTAAGTTGGTGTCGTTGAAGGCTGCAGGTGCGTGGAAGTTGGGTGTTTTGAGGATGACGTTAGGCATAGTACTATCGTGGTACAACTGTGATGGTGGTCGGTTGACAGATGGTGATGCTGAAGATGACAGTGACCGTCGACGTTTTCGTGACGCAGAGGTAGTTGGAACACTGTCAGCAGTAGCGATGCCCTCCTTTTCTTGTCGCTGAAACAGTAACGAGATGAGCCTAGTAATGAATGGTCAACTGATATGTATAAGAAAAAATATAATATTATGGTCTTTTGAAAAATGTTTAACAAAATGACATGAATAACATTTCAAGACTATGATAAATTGAAACTTACTATTATGTCTTCAAGTTGTTCTTTACGTCGCCGCTGTTTATCTTGCTTCCTTTGACAGCAGCCCTGCTTCACATGAGCGGACCAATTCCCTTTATACTTGAAGGTACTGCCACACATACAGCAAGTATAACGAGGCAACAGCTTCTGACGCTTCGTCGGAGGTGACGATGTCAGGTTGATGAGTGGGTCGGTTGACGGAGCTGATGACAGAGACGAAATTGGTTTGGTCGTTGAACTGGTCGTTGGACTGGTCGTTGGCTGTTGGTCCGGGTTGATTGTCGAGGTCGAGTGGTCCCGTAGCCGGAGAAGACTGCGCCTTCGGTAGCAAAATCCCTTGTCGGACGTCATCACTAGTCATGTTGTTCATCTTCCAAAATGTAAGATATAATGACCACAAAAAAACAGACGCAGGCCTTTTATAACAGTTCGACAGAACATAAAGGTCACGTGGTCGTACCGAACGAACATTTGTCCACTAGGGGATGATGTTTGTAGTTCGTGATGTATCCGTCAGGGGGCTCTATTGCACGCAAGCGTGCAAGAGACACGAATATTTGCAATACTCCTACATTTACTTCACAACTTGTCCGTCAGATGGCACCACTTGCATAATGAGTCCCGAAAATTTCCGATAAGGGGCGCTGCGGGTCAACCTATTTTAGTTCCAAAAAAATTCGCCAGGGGCCGCTAATGGTCAAACCAAGACGCACGAAATTGGGCAGTACTCGAACATTTAGTTTACAATTTGTCCGTCAGGTGGCACCACTTGAATAGTTGTACCCGAAAAATTTCACCTGGTGGCTCTGTTTTAGTCCGTGAGCTATCCGCTAGGTGGCGCTGTTATAGTTTAGGCTGTAACTATTTTAGTTCATGATCTATCCGTCAGGGGGCGCTGTTCTAGTTTTGGATGGAACTATTTTAGTTCACCAACTATCCGCCAGGGGCGCTATTTCAGTTCCGATAAATTTCGGTAGGGGCGCCACTTGACCTACATCCGGGTGTTTGACCTTGACATACGTCCGGATATTTGACCTTGACCTAGTTATGACGTCAGTCCTCTTCCTCCCATCCGAATCCAGCATCAACGCTACTTAACCTCTATTACTACTGACGGTGTAGGGGAAGGCAGACAACCTGGTTAAGAGTGGCTATATCATGAAGAATTGTGCAGAGATATGCGCAGGGTTGACACACAATTCAAGATCTTGATAGTTCTGGAAGAGGTAGCCAAATGCCAAAGACAAGTGGATTATTGGAGCCCGAATGCAGTCAATGGCTTAATGGAGGCGTACGTCCTTGTTTCAGTGGGCAATACCCTTATGATGAGAGGCACCTCGTGTTACCATGACTGTTGCTATGGCGGTGTGTTTCACCCACAATTATTCCTGTTAGTGTCACCATCTTCCGGGATCAGTCACCCACGTGAAACAAACTCCAACAATGGCCGTCGTTACAATTTGAGAAAATGTAATTAAGATAAGCAGATGGTGCCAATTATCGAAGAGGCACATAACTTGTAGGCGATGTTAGTCGCATTGCTTAAAACACAAGTTTAGTTCGTTTTATGGCACAATAGAATATGGGCTACTAATACGGCAATGTAACAGTGTAGCAGACAATTTTACCGAGGAGTTCACTACCGCGGTTACTGGCTTACTAACGTTTCACGGCCAAAATGATGTAACAGTAAGAACTTTAGTAGAATAGTGTTGTGAATACTCCTAGTTAGCAGCGTGTAGTACGATGATAACACCTAAATCATTTATTTGGTTAAGAATAGAATATCAAGATTTAACAAGATTGCCATCCAGAGAATTAACTCTAGATGGCAGGTGGACAAGGAAGCCCTTTGGCTTATCGAGAGTCCAACCCTTTTATCTACATATATCCAGCCCTTCTGAGGTATGTGTCGATTTTATTTTTAAACATATTCACACTACTAGCACCCACACAATCATCAGATAATCTGTTCCATACATTCACAGTCCTTTGTGAAAATGAAAACTTTCTTACGTCTAATCTACACTGTTCCTTTACTAATGTAACTTCATGTCCTCTAGTCTTTCTATCTTTCTTAACTGAAAAAAACATATTTCTATCAATATTTTCATAACCATTCAATATTTTAAACACTTCTATCTGATCTCCTCTCAATCTCCTGGTCTCTAGTGTTGTTAAACCACATTCTTTTAGGCGTTTTTCATAACTTTTTCCACACTGCTCTGAAACCTTCATGTCAGTACTAATTGTCAGCCCTAAGTCTTTTTCTTTTACAGTAGTATTTAGTACAGTTCCCCCCATTGTATATTCTACATATTCGTTCCCATGTCCTGTGTGAAGACATTTACATTTCCCAAAATTGAACAACATTTGCCACTTTTCAGACCATTTGATCAACCTGTCAAGATCATCCTGTAAATGCTGTCTATCTCCATCACTTTTAATTCTTCTAAACACTTTTGTATCATCTGCAAATTTCAACACCTTGCTAGCTATATCTGTATCGTTTCGTTGTTATATATATATATAACGTAACTTCGGACGCGTGTTTTATAAAGACGAACGGTTTATTTGAACATCTCCATGCAGACCCGCTACACGAGGCTCGGTCAAGGACTCCTGACATTACGTAATGTTGTCCTCTGTCTATTCGATGCCAAGTCAGTGGGAACATAGAAATACAGTAGCGCTACCTAGCGATTATACTAAATTTAAATGACATCTCGCCACATCTCCTTTCTCAACAATGTACGGATGTACTAGACATTAAGTAAGTGCCCTTGAAGTATACTGTGAATACTTGCTATACTTGCTACAGTCCGTAAAGTGTGATAAACGGTAACAAATGTATACACCTACAGTTCGTAGTCTACATGCCACTTGGGGTTAACTCTATCTCGAGTAGATCTTAGTAGCATCGGTATAGGTGGAGTGGGTTGGTTTGGTGTCCCTGGGCCGTCTCGGATGGGACGTCGTGGTGCCGGCACGGGTCGTGGCAGCGTGCTGTATGACTCCGGACCGCAGTGCACGTCAGCTGGTTCGGTCGTCTGGTTTCGCTGAAGTGGCTCGTCCTGATGCATCGTCTCGATGTCATCAATAGCCGTGTCCATGTTTGGCAGTTCAGCTGTCGACCGCAGTTGATGACGGTTGCGACGGTAGCGCGCGCCGTTCACCTCAACCTCGTAGGATCTGTGTCCCAACACACGGCGACAAAGCCCCAGTGACCAGCGTCGATCACCTGGTAACCTCATTCGGATGTTGTCACGAGCGTGTAGCTCCGTGAGCTTCTTCGTGCCTCGGTTGTAGTGTTTTGTCTGAGCTTCCTTCTGTGAGGCCAGCTTCTCTTCTGTTGAAGGTTGTATCGCTGGGCGTAATAGCTCCTCAATTGTCGGCAGGAGGGTCCTTGTACGCCTTCCCATCAGCCGTTGTACCGGCGATGTTCCGATATACTCGCTCGGGGTGTTCGTCCAGTCTAGCAGCGCTAGCAGTGGGTCTTTGTGGTCTTCTCGTGCTTTCTTGAAGAATGCTTTACACGTCTTCACCGCGTTTTCCGCTTTGCCGTTCGATTGTGGAAACCTCGGGCTAGAAGTGATGTGCTTGATCTTCCATAGTTTCACAAATTCCTTGAAGTCTTCACTTGCGAATTCCGGTCCGTTGTCTGTCATCAAAACAGAAGGTATTCCATGTCGAGCGAATTGCACTTTTAATTGGTTTATTACAGACCGTGACGTTTTCTTGTGTAACTCCGCTACCTCGAAGTAGTTGGACCAGTAATCGACTATGATGATGAACGACTGTCCGTTGAAATCGAACAGATCTCCTCCTAACTTCTCCCACGGACGAGATGACAGTTCGTGTGGGTGTAGGGGCTCACGACACTGCTGTGGCGTGAATGTCTGACAAGTGCTGCATCTGGACACGTAGTCTCTGACGTCAGCACTCATCCCCGGCCAGTACAGCACGTCTCTGGCTCGTCAAACGCATCCTCCCATTCCAATGTGGCTGCTGTGTATCTGCTGCAGCATATCCTTTCTCAGTGACCTCGGTACGACCAGCTGCTCGCCTCGAAACACTAATCCTTCGGCTTCAACCAAGCTGCTGCGCTCGTCATAATATGGCGATGCTGCTTGCGGACATTCTCTTCTCGCAGGCCATCCCTGTCGTATGATCTTGATCAGCGCCTGAGTTTCTTCGTCTGCGGCCACTTTCTCCCTGAACTCGTCTCGTTTCGTCTTGGTTACCGAGATGTTCTCGTGGCTCACTGATTCTAGTGCGCGAATCTCACAGTTCTCATGCTGGCCGCCCTCTGTTGTGTCTGTAGGCGCGGCTGAGCGTGTCGGCAATATACATTAGTGGACCTCGCTTGTACTGTACATCTAGGTTGTATTTCTGTAGAGCGAGACACATGCGCTGTAGCCTCTTCGGTGACTTGTGAATCTCTTTCTTGAATACTGTCTTCAGCGGTTCGTCATCTGTTTCAATGGTGACCACGTCTCGCCCATAGATGTACTGATCGAACTTGTCACACGACCACACGATTGCTAATAGTTCTTTCTCTATTTGTGCGTAACGTGTCTCTGTGTCGGTCAGAGCCCGCGAAGCATACGAGACTGGCTGTCTGTTCTGCATTAACACGGCTCCCAGACCACGCTCGAATCACACTGGATCGTGACCGCTTGCTTGACGTCATAGTAGCGCAATACTGGTGCTTTGGTGACAAGCTGCTTAATGGCATCAATCGCTGCTGTGTGCGAGTTTGTCCAGTTGAACTCTGCGTCTTTGTCATCAAGTCTCCTCAGAGGTTCAGTCATCTCCGAGAGTCGTGGCAGGTACTTAGACAAGTAGTTCACCATGCACAGAAATCTCTTCAGAGCGGTCACATCGCCTGGCTCCGGCATCTCTCTGATTGCCAATATCTTCGTTGGATCAGGTTTCAGGCCGTCCGGCGTCAGTATATGACCCATGAAGGGGACGCTTGTAACCGAAAAAATTCGCTAGGGTGCGCTGCGGGTCGACCTATTTTAGTTCCAAAAAAGTCCACCAGATGGCTGTTTTAGTTCATGAGCTATCCGCTAGGTGGCGCTGTTATAGTGATGGAGGTAAATTTTTTAGTTCATGATATATCCGGGAACTATTTTAGTTCACCAACTATCCGCCAGTGGTCGATATTTTAGTACCGAAAATTCCGGTAGGGGGCGCCACGTGACCTTGACCTACATCCGGGTACTTGACCTTGACCTAGTTATGACGTCAGTCCTCTTCCTCCCATCCGAATCCAGCATCAACGCTACTTAACCTCTATTACTACTACCGTCGCATGGACCTTTACCGTGCCTGGCCTCCAGCCACGCCTAGTTGGCTCGCACACCAAATAACGAGTGGAAACGGCCAACCAAAGAGCAGATGAAGCGGTTTCGGTATTGAGAACTTGGAGAGTCGGAAACAAAAAGGATGGTGTTAAGTAACGGCATGATTTCGCGGAGCTCTGACATCGTTGCTTTAAGGAAAGCGAATATTGATGGCACCGAGTGGGGCGTCGCACATGACAGGCCTACGAAACTCAGTACTGCCATATCCCCATCTTCATCTTTGTAGTGCAATACCATGAGGTGGGTGCTTATTTTTGCGTCTTGTCATAGTACACTGACCATATCTCCTCCGTGTATTTGACTTGCTAATTCTCTGCATTTTCCATCTGACATGTGGCTTCCATCACAGGTTTAAGCGTACCTCTGAGATGCCTGATTTCTTCGTATTGTGTGCAGAATCTGCCAATGTACTCTGAATTCTTTCCAAAGTGTTTGATGGAATGATTCATCATCCAATGCTGATATTTCATTGATCTTGTGTCGTTCAAATTATTCAGTTTCTCCCTTGTAATTTTATCACTCATCAAGGATAATTCAGATGAGGACTTTGGCAGTACTTTGGAGCCGGTCGCCTTCATGGACATGTTAGCGTGACGCTGGCATAGACACACGCCTGCCGGGGTGTCTATGCGATGGACAAACACTTGCATAGCCATAAAATGGCAGCAGTACGTAATTTTTGAAATCTTTGATTGGCATACGCTCAGTCTCGTTGTATATATATGCTCGGTATCGCCAGCGGTGTAAACGTCATAACAAATAGGTAAAAAAATTACTATATGTTTTATTTTATCATTGTTACTTAACCTAAGGCATATCTGGTTAATGTGTAAAAAAAAGCGTCTACTAATATTTAAAATCCTGACCAGAATCAACATGTCTATGTCATCCGCTCGGTATCGTCAAAACTACCCCATGTCCAAATATGAATCTCTTAAGTTTACATTTTGGGGGAGGCCAAGTTAACGTAACACTGTACATTTTATCTAAACGACATTATCAAAACATATGGACATTTATTATTTTTGCGTTTTATTATTTACCCTTGCATATGCTTTGTTGAAAATGTTCGGTATCGGCCAAACTATTCCACAACATATGATGTTCTCAGGAAACACCCATTCAATAAACCGCCGAGATTCCTTGAACACTCTATGTTGAACTATATACGGTTATATATGAGAACGAAGCACACACTTGTGATTATTGGTTATTGCAAATTCATGTTATTGTAATAGTACTAATGTAGACTTCCAGATATGGTGAGCAAATACCTCTTAATTAGCGATATCTTCCATATTTGTGAAGATGCGCATGTAACAGTAAGATTCCCATGACAGTTTTCATCGAGGCGGTTGCCGTAAATGCCATTACAACTCCGTGCTGCATATTTTTATAATGGTTATATAAGAAAAACCGAGATAACTGATCATATACGTAAATTAATTATACTTACGTATTTGTAATCTGAATCTTGAAAATGTCATTTCTTAGGAATACATAACACACTAAGCAATTGAAAATATATAATATTTCAAAATGGCAAAACATTTTTTTTCTTCAAACTTGAACGTGATCGAGACGGTTGCGTCTCGACCATGATGTCAACTTTTGTGTAGGGTTACTTAAATATCATATGCAAAGGTTTCATGAAATTACATATGTAATAACACTGTTGTATTAGGTTTGTCTTGCATAAAATCATTACTGGTTAATCCTTGCTAAATTGTAACTATGTTAGTAGCAAATTACCCGACCGCATCTCAACATTGTGCTAGGCGTCGGTGCGTGACGTCATTTTGGCCACAATAAACATTGCAACGCATAGCAAAGCATAGCACCAGCGTTCGTTAAAAGTTAATATGTCACTGTGGGATGAAAACGTTGAACTTGGGTGTGACATAGGTTTAATAGTTTATTAAGCTATTAAAATACTGCCACGCGTATGTTTTTAATAACAGTTCGCGAAAAGCGAGATATATTTTGCGCACTATGCTTCGGCAAATGTATTTCGATTGTACTTTTTACTCCCTCAGTCTGGACAAGAAGGCACATGCCCAAAAGCAAGGCCGGGTAGAATGTCAACAACAGAAACATGTCAATGTGTTTGTGTTAGATTGACAATCAATACACTATGTGTGTTAAGCTATTTTAGCTATAATAATAATAACAAGATAACTTCTATTGTACCTAAATCCTTGGAAACCAAGCTCGGAGATGCATCAAAACAAAATGATTCGTCAGTCTCAAAATCCATAAACAGTATTCCAGTTGTCAACAGATGGGCCAAGGCGCTAGAGAGCTATGGTGGATAAGCAAGGTTGTAAAGATAAGTTTTTAAATGACGACCGATTTTTTTGTAATATTTTCAAGTGATCTAACACTAAAAGGGAGCATATTCCAACGAGTTGGTGCAGCAACAGAAAAAGCCCTTGTTCCAATGTTAATGTTGACTCTAGGAACAAAAAGTAGGATCGAAGATATGATCGAAGCTGGATAGGTTTTCTTACAGGAGTAAGCAGTGAATGCAAATAAGATGGTTGCTTACTGGACAGTGGCTGGTATGTAATGGAACATATCTTAAATATTATACAATAATGCTAACATAATACGGTGTATGTATTTCTCAACGTGCTTCAATATTCCCGATAAAACTACCGATCAGCGCCAAACTAGGTCGCTGGCGTCTGTCTCCCATCAAGCATTCGGCCATAGCCATCGGCCAATAGCTACAGACTACGACCTACTCGACTGGCACGAAATGTTAATTAATAAAGCTTGGGACGATCATGTCTTCTAACCTACAAACAAAAAAGACAGTAGAAACAGTTTGTTTAATAAATACGGATGGCATAAAGTATAACCAAAAGCTATATTTTGTCGACTTTTTGTCTCTGAGTTGACCGCGGATGCTATATTGTGTTTATGGTGACGTGAATCAGATGTACGTTGCTAAAATGGTGAGAACTTTTCATATATTCACCAAGACTAAGTTAGGATGAATATGATTTTTTTTACCGGTTACTGGTGTAGTGTTTGTTAACAGAGTGTAATGAACCATCGATAGTGGCCGCGAGAGATCTATGCATATGTGTGTAAGTTCCGTCCGGTCTATAAATTCGACCTAGTTTTGGTCCAACTAGCTAACGAAATAAACTCTGTTTTGTCACTATGTGATCACGCTTTTGACGTGTACATGTACGGTCCGGACCGGCTTTTGTTGACAAGCTTACGCCAGTTGTACCGTCACTCGGATGTTGGACGCTTTGACTAATCGAAACCCATCTGAACACGAATTCCTGTACCGTACCGTGTTTGTATGCCGTGATTCTTTCTCTAGCCACTTTAAAAATAAAATCAGTATTATTCTTTCTGCTTTCCCACGTCATAATTTAAGTAATGTCAGTGTGGACTTTCCACAAATAAATTCTCTACTTGTATCATTTGAACCTGCAACAGTTGATGAAGTTAGGAAAATAATTATGTCCTCCACAAATAAATATTGTGCAATTGTGCCTGGCAGAAGTTCAGGGAGTTAACACCCTTCCTGACTTCCAAAGCGCCCCCCCCCCTGAAGATGAAGGGCCAGGTGTACACAGCTAGTGTCAGAAGTTGCCTGTTGTATGGGTGTGAGACATGGGCCATGAGGACCGATCATGACACGAGGATGGAAAGGGTTGAGATGAGGATGGTGAGATGGATGTGTGGCGCATCACTCAGCGACAGACAGCCCAGTGCACAGCTTAGCCGAAGAGTAGGAGTGGAGGCGATTGGGGATGTGATCAGAAGAAGCAGGCTGAGGTGGTACGGGCATGTAGAGCGAAAAGACGATAAGGACTGGGTGAAGGGCTGTACAAAGTTAGTGGTGGAGGGGACAGCTCCCGTCGGCAGACCAAGGAAGACATGGCAGAACTCCGTGTCTGCAGAACTTGAATATGATGGATATCGACCATCGGGATGCACGGGATCGTGTCAAGTGGAAGAGGGCAATTGGAAGAAAGGTGAACCCAGCAGAGTCTGGAAACACCGCCTCTAAACGTCGACGATGATGATGATGATGAGTTGATCCATTTCCAACAATACTGCTAAATCATGTCTCGATACACTAATTGGACCTATAACAAATATTATAAATGCATCACTTTGCTCTGGCTGTTTTCCTGATGATTTCAAATACGCTCATGTCACACCACTTCTTAAGAAGTCATCTCTGCCTAAACAAGACCTAAACAGTTATAACTTATAGACCTATTTCTAACCTCAGCTTTATTTCCAAAATACTAGAAAAGGTTGTAGCAAGTCGTCTAAGGTCTCACATTAGCACAAATGTCTAAACTAATGTGTCACAATCGGCATATAGACAGTTTCATTCAACAGAGACTGCACTCTTAAAGGTTCATAATGACATTAACGTGAACATTAATAATAGTGTAAAGTGACTGCACTTACCTTACTAGATCTCTCTGCCGCTTTTCAAACGATTGATCACAGCATTCTCTTTGAACGCCTATTAAAATGGTACGGCATATCTGGCGCAGCTCTAAGCTGGTTTTCTTCATATCTATATGATGGATACCAAACTATAAAGATTGGGAACTGCTTTTTAGCTGCACTGACGGCTTTATTTGGTGTTCCCTAGGGTTCTGTTCTTGGGCCTTTGCTTTTTACTCTTTACACTACGCCACTAAGCTCTGTTATACATAACTTGGATCATCATATTTATGCTGATGATACTCAGATCTACATTTCGCTGGTTACCCCGGATACAAATCGCTCCCTTAACCAACTTAGTGATTGCCTTCAAGATATCTTCCACTGGATGGAATTAAATGCAAATAAAACTGAATTGATCATTATTGGTACGCCAATGCAGCGTAGTAAACTGGATAGTTTTTTCCCTACGCGTATTTTGAATCAGTATATCACGCCAGCAACCTCGGTGCGGAATCTAGGAGTGATCTTTGATAATAACTTCAATTTCAGACAACACATATCTGAAACATGTCGCTGCTGTTTTTATCATATTCGTGATCTTCGCCGTATTCGCCAGTATATGTCATTTTCTGTTGCTAAAACTATTGCAACAGCGCTTGTTAGCAGTAGACTTGACTATTGCAATTCCCTCCTTTATAATATCGCTAGCAAGGATATCACAAAACTTCAGCGTGTCCAAAATTGTCTAGCAAGAGTAGTTACAAGATCTCATTTTTCTCGCTCTGTACCACTTTTTTTGCATTGGCTTCCTCTACGATATCGTATAATATTTACGATCTGTACCATTACATACCAGGCATTGTCCAGTAAGCAATCATTTTATTTGCATTCATTGCTTACTCCTGTAAGAAAACCTATCCAGCTTCGATCATCTAGTTCTGACCTACCTTTTGTTTCTAGAGTCAACACTAACATTGAAACTATGGCTTTTTTGTTGCTGCACCAACTCTTTGGAATATCTTCAGCGGTTCAGCACGTCTCGGAACATCTCTCGTGATGTCGCGCTGTCTCGGAGACAGACTCGAAGACGGTGAGGGAGGGGAAGGAGATTTTCAGCGAAAGTCCGGGAGATGTGCGTGTATTCATTGAGACCGGGAGATACACCCCAAATCCAGCAGACTCCCAGAAATTCTAGGAGAATTGGCAGGTATATGTTTCTTTTGAGATTCTACCCGGCCTTGCCCTTGGGCTTGTGCCTTGACCAGGCTGGGCGAGTTTTGTTGAAGCACAGTACGGAAAATGCGTCTGGCTTTACGATAACTGGTTTTAAAATACTTCTGTGTGGCAGTATCTTAATAGTTTAATAAATAATTGAGAAGCACTGCTTTATTTAAAGTGAAACAAATGGCATCTTTTGGGCATCATCTAAGATTTAACACAAACTGACCATTAACAACTACAATTAAGAATACTATGCCACCAGTGTACTAGAATAACCTTATTGAAGACACATAATTTAAATTGCACGCACAGCGCCATTGTGATAACAGGCCTGACGTCATCCATGCCTACTGTTCCAAATTTGCCAGTCGAAAAACTGAGAATATTACCCCAGTTTGCGTCGCTGAAATTGTTTTGGTGCTGTAACTACTATGTCCGCATAGTTCACTGGACGGCATTGGAACAGTTGTTACAAGTGCAACTCTGATTCGAACCATATGAGCTGGTATATTCTATGTCCGCATAGTTCACTGGACGGCATTGGAACAGTTGTTACAAGTGCAACTCTGATTCGAACCATATGAGCTGGTATATTCTATGTCCGCATAGTTCACTGGACGGCATTGGAACAGTTGTTACAAGTGCAACTCTGATTCGAACCATATGAGCTGGTATATTCTATGTCCGCATAGTTCACTGGACAGCATTGCAACAGTTGTTACAAGTGCAACTCTGATTCGAACCATATGAGCTGGCATATTCTATGTCCGCATAGTTCACTGGACAGCATTGCAACAGTTGTTACAAGTGCAACTCTGATTCGAACCATATGAGCTGGTATATTCTATGTCCGCATAGTTCACTGGACAGCATTGCAACAGTTGTTACTAGTGCAACTCTGATTTGAACCATATGAGCTGGTATATTCTGTGTCCGCATAGTTCACTGGACAGCATTGGAACAGTTGTTACAAGTGCAACTCTGATTCGAACCATATGAGCTGGTATATTCTATGTCCGCATAGTTCACTGGACGGCATTGGAACAGTTGTTACAAGTGCAACTCTGATTCGAACCATATGAGCTGGTATATTCTATGTCCGCATAGTTCACTGGACGGCATTGGAACAGTTGTTACAAGTGCAACTCTGATTCGAACCATATGAGCTGGTATATTCTATGTCCGCATAGTTCACTGGACGCATTGGAACAGTTGTTACAAGTGCAACTCTGATTCGAACCATATGAGCTGGTATATTCTATGTCCGCATAGTTCACTGGACGGCATTGGAACAGTTGTTACAAGTGCAACTCTGATTCGAACCATATGAGCTGGTATATTCTATGTCCGCATAGTTCACTGGACAGCATTGCAACAGTTGTTACAAGTGCAACTCTGATTCGAACCATATGAGCTGGTATATTCTATGTCCGCATAGTTCACTGGACAGCATTGCAACAGTTGTTACAAGTGCAACTCTGATTCGAACCATATGAGCTGGTATATTCTATGTCCGCATAGTTCACTGGACAGCATTGCATTGTTAAAGTTGTTACAAGTGCAACTCTGATTCGAACCATATGAGCTGGTATATTCTATGTCCGCATAGTTCACTGGACGGCATTGGAACAGTTGTTACAAGTGCAACTCTGATTCGAACCATATGAGCTGGTATATTCTATGTCCGCATAGTTCACTGGACGGCATTGGAACAGTTGTTACAAGTGCAACTCTGATTCGAACCATATGAGCTGGTATATTCTATGTCCGCATAGTTCACTGGACGGCATTGGAACAGTTGTTACAAGTGCAACTCTGATTCGAACCATATGAGCTGGTATATTCTATGTCCGCATAGTTCACTGGACGGCATTGGAACAGTTGTTACAAGTGCAACTCTGATTCGAACCATATGAGCTGGTATATTCTATGTCCGCATAGTTCACTGGACAGCATTGCAACAGTTGTTACAAGTGCAACTCTGATTCGAACCATATGAGCTGGTATATTCTATGTCCGCATAGTTCACTGGACGGCATTGGAACAGTTGTTACAAGTGCAACTCTGATTCGAACCATATGAGCTGGTATATTCTATGTCCGCATAGTTCACTGGACAGCATTGCAACAGTTGTTACAAGTGCAACTCTGATTCGAACCATATGAGCTGGTATATTCTATGTCCGCATAGTTCACTGGACAGCATTGGAACAGTTGTTACAAGTGCAACTCTGATTCGAACCATATGAGCTGGTATATTCTATGTCCGCATAGTTCACTGGACGGCATTGTAACAGTTGTTACAAGTGCAACTCTGATTCGAACCATATGAGCTGGCATATTCTATGTCCGCATAGTTCACTGGACGGCATTGGAACAGTTGTTACAAGTGCAACTCTGATTCGAACCATATGAGCTGGTATATTCTATGTCCGCATAGTTCACTGGACGGCATTGCAACAGTTGTTACAAGTGCAACTCTGATTCGAACCATATGAGTTGGTATATTCTTTCGACACTTCACTGCAGCGTCATGATCAAATTAGCTCTAGGCGGTAATTGGTCAAGCATTCAGGGCGTGTCTCAAAATGGCAGCCGTCGGAAACTAAGAGATTTCACTAGAATCTTCCACTTTTAAAATATATTCTGAGTCAACAACAGGCGCGAGGTTGTTGATTGTAGTTGCAAATGGTGAGAATTTTTTTTAATTTAATTTTAGGTGTTTAGGCAATTACCTTTTGTTTCCCTTGAATAGCACTTCCCCAAATTATATTCTTCAAGTACATTTATATATATATATATATATATGTACATACATATATGTATATATATATTAGATTATGAATGATAACTGAACTTGTACAGTTCCTTTCACACATTAACACACATTAGCAACTATAAACAGTTTAGAAGAGTTTATGTGAACTCGACAACTTACCGGAAGAAGTACATGGGTTTTCATAAGATATCGTTTCTCGGTCAATTCGAAACAGCAGAAGTCCAGGAATAGCTATATTTGATTCTTGGGTAAGTTCAAGTACTGACGGCTGTAACCCTTGCGGCAACGTGAATGCGTCCCTATGGTTCCCAGCATCAAAGCCGATCTACAATAATGAATTCGGGCAGTTTCACAGTTTCATCATGAAACTAGTATCAAGGCACACAAATGCTTTTACAAATGTAACAATACTTTACGTACGGTTAACAGAAAGAGAGTGAATGAGTGAATGAGTGAGTGAGTGAGCGAGCGAAAGAGAGAGAGAGAGAGAGAGAGAGAGAGGGAGAGAGGGAGAGAGGGAGGGAGGGAGGGAGGGCAGATACGCTTAGAATTGAGGGTAGAAATAAAAAAGAGGAAGACCACAATTGAGATCCAACAGAAGAATGAGTGAAGAGAGATTTGATGGGATTGCGAAGGAGTGAGGAAAGGGGCGGGTGATGGAGACAACTATGATATATAATAATATTGACAAACTTCTATAGCGCCTAAATCCCCAGGAATCTGAGCTCAGAGGCGCAACATACAAAAATCATTGGGCAAAATCGTTAACAGGGACAAGCAAGAGTCGTCATTAGAGCAAGGGACCGCCGAAGGTTAGGGTGAAATGCAATTTTAAATAAATAAGTCTAGTTTTTACGGAAGGTATTTATAGTCTCAGTTGCTTTTTAAAGGGAGTTGATTCCAGATTGTGGGTGCAGCTACAGAAAAAGCACGTTTGCCGATATTAAGCTTGGTTTTCGGAACGAAAAGTCGTTGTGAAACAGACGATCTGAGATTCCTGCGGCTATCGGAAAAACGAAGGAGACTAAACAAATAGGATGGGTGTTGCGTAGAAAGGGTACGATATGTGATAGTGGCTAATTTGAATTGTATTCGATATGTAACTGGAAGCCGATGCAACTGTCTAAGTAGGGGCAGATACATTAATAAAACAACAAAGACAAGAAGGAGAGCAACACCAACGGCAATCAGACGCAATCACGAGTCATTTGCTCACGGTTTATCTTGAATATCCTATATTATCATATTTCTATTATTCGCAAAATAAATGTTTCTGTAACTAATGTCATTGCATTGTGTGTGTGTGTGCGTGTGTGCGTGTGTGCGTGTGTGCGTGTGTGTATTCGCCAAGTGTATATCAGTGAAGTCACGAAAACTGGAACATTCAGTTTCTAAACTTCAAAGTTTTGCTATTCCGTTATGAAAATGAATATCCGATACTCTTAATTTCTTAGGGATAAAGGATGTTCTTATCTGTCAGGAAAGACAACTTCAGCAAGTTTCATCAGTATTTGCCATGTCTGCACTGCACTGTACTGTACTAGTATTTTGGTATAGAAAAGTAAAAACGTATGACGATACAATTTCAAAAAAGTATTAAAAAAAATTACAGGATTACCTGGAGGTAGCCTACCTTTTTATATTTTATTGAATATACACCCCAAGGTATATTTAGTGAACCCATTGTTTAAACAAAAAAACCCAGTAGTTTTGGGCGGTAGATGTACTAGAGTCGATCTAAGAAAGGAAAATAGCTAAATGAATAGTAACAACTATTTTTCTACAGATGAAGTCTGCTATTTCTTTCTTTAGCCCACTAGTCTTCATAGCAGTGGATCCCCTGGTAGTGCCACCCAGTTAGATCATCAAGACTAGCATCTGAAAGTAG
The DNA here is from genome assembly GCA_020002185.1 of Paraescarpia echinospica. Classification (NCBI taxonomy): domain Eukaryota; kingdom Metazoa; phylum Annelida; class Polychaeta; order Sabellida; family Siboglinidae; genus Paraescarpia; species Paraescarpia echinospica. The sequence goes on along the minus strand of CM034536.1, from coordinate 5,700,221 downwards.
AACATGAGATACTTGAGAATTACCATAAACAGGACATGTGAAAACATTGTTTGATTCAGGTTTGTGTTAATCACGTGTCTTGTAATCGTTTTGAAATTCGAGTATTCAGATTTTCACTTATTACTATGTTAAAAAAATGTCATCAAAAAAAGGAAAACGTAATATGTATAATTTACCTGGTCAATATAATCATGATACATCTCCACAAGCAAAAAAGAATTGTTACTGTAGAAGTTGTTGCTGGACACTTATACTTAAAGGTGTGATAGACGCGACACAAAATATGAATGATCTATTTCATCATCCTATGTAATAAAAACCAGGAAATAAGTTATATTCTACTTTTCATTTTGTTACCATTTCAACCCTTTTTACGCAAGTGTTCCATTTTTCATGACTTCGCTCATACACATTTACACTAGAACTAGAAATACTTTAATATAACTTTGGAGTAGCCGATGTGAAAGCGATCATGGTTTCACTTACCTGAGCATAGTAAATGCTAGCTTCGCCTCTGCCTTTGGGAAGTGCATCATAGACGAAGATGGCAAACGTGCGTTCACCGTCTGACGTTAGCGCTAATTGAAACGTAATTTCCTGTATAACGTAACAAACACTAACATAATACATCGACATAGCCTACCCTGGTATCGCATTAACTGTCCGATTTTAAAATAGCTTAATCCTCACACATCAGGCCGACACCAAAGAACGTCAGTGTTGTCTGTCCGTTGCAAGATGCGTCGCCTCGCCCCAACTCCACCTGCGTGCCTTCATCTCCCGCTCCACTGATCTCCTCCGCGTCTCCTGGAACTCCCCTCGCTTTCTTGCCACCAGGGTCCCATTTTGAAATAATGTCTTACTTAATCCTAGGTTTTGCAACGAAATGTTCTCGCATGATAATTGAGCACATTAAGTCATTGGCATTAAGGGTCGCCACTAGTCCTGAAGTAACTACATGCCATATTTTGGTGAATACGCAACGTATCTATACATACAATTTTAGGATTATAATAGTTGCCCGAAGGGTGTTTGACATGTGAAAATGCACGGTTGTTGCCATGGTAGGAGTGAGTTATGTGTCCTATGGACCCTCGCTTCCAGAAGAAGTTATATCAGCAGTTTCATTGAGAGTATTTAAGGATAATAGATCAAAACATAATATAGAAGCCACTGTTAGAACACAACAAGCACTATTTATAGGCCATGTCATGAGAAAGAAAGAAATAGACCATGTAGTAACAACAGGAAAGATAGAAGGAAAAAGATCCAGAGGACGACAGAGAATGTATGTGGATGTGGCATACTGCCACATCCACAGCAATGGACCATATACTGTGGATGTGGCAGTATGCGCATATGCACCGTCATTGATACGGTTTCGGCGGAGCAACCGCAAACATCATTGGCTAAGTCAACGGGAGGTTGAACATGTGTATAATTACGCACAGCGGAAATGATGATGACTAATGTTTTATTCTCGCTTAGAAGATGACTGTGGGATCCCACTGGGATGCCATCCATGACTTCACATCAGCGGTACATCGCGTTATGCGGCCAATGGCAGTTGTAACTTGCACTGGCAGGTCAGGCGGGAATTCAACGTACAGATGAATATCATCAGCATACATGTGATATTGGAGTTGATGACGTTTGTATATACGGCGGAGCCCAAGATAACAGATTGTAAAAAGCAGGGGTCCCAACATGCGACCTTGCGGAACACCAGGTATTAGCTCTCTTACCCAACACATTTTGCCGTAGAAGCATACCTCAATAAGAACATAAATCGCTGCTGCCATGGCAGCAATTGTGCAAATTGCATTAGCCCATTTTCACATATCGTATCCAACAATCTTCGTCCAATTAACATAATCCCCAAGTTGCATTTAAAAAATATGTGGTTTTAAGTAACATATGGACATATATGGCCCGTAGTTAATTTAGGACCATGCTATTAGAAAATTATGAAATCCCCAAAAGGCAAACATTCTAGGACCAGTGGCTTCCTGTTGCCCAGTGGTTTCTTGTTGATTTAATTAAATTAGTAACCTACTATTATTTACCAACTACATTTTGTACGTTCTGCCTTATTGTCATATTACGAGTCATCCAAGTAACATTCATAGCTATAATATTTGTTGCAAAATGTTGCACCATACTTATTAATATATTCATCATACCGGCTGATTGGAAAGTTTTGTCATATTCCGTATCCACATCTTCATATTTAACCACGTGACAAGTAATGTCGACTTCGCAACATAGCCAGGGTAAAGGCGACTCACATCGTCCGAGACCTGCGCAAATAATAACAAATGAAATTTCATAGAAATTAGAAAACCTTTCGGTGCAGATAAATGACATTACTTTTTAAGAATGATCATTCAAAGTTACTTAAATATGATAGTGATAAAGTTTACATTATAAAACAATGTGGGTGGAGCGCAGTAGCGCAGCGTAAAGAGATTCGGACTCTCGACGGGTTTGAATCCTGTGCGGCGGTGTCGAACCTTGGGCAAGTTCGTTTACTCTATGTTGTTTCAGTTCACTCGGTTATATGAATGAGTACCTGGATATTAGTGAACGAATAGTCGTCGCGCATTAATTGCAGCGTGGCTGAATGCTTACCAGAGAAGTCGAGATGGTGTTCGATTGAACAGGTCTGCCAGGGAGAAAAGTGTATAACGTTCCGCATATTTCCGTCAGGTTTGCACGTATGAGGTTAAATTATTGAAGTTGGACTAGCGGGGTCTTGGGTAGTTCGTAGATTTATACTTTTATTAATTCGTCCAGGTGCCGTTTGCTGTTGGGATCTTCGGGGCTCAATATTTCAAAGCACGTAACGTTGTAAAGGCGGAATTTTTTTCTTTTTCTATCTAGATCATCGTAAAAGTAATGATGTTATCTGCAGACATGTCACTGGATGTACGTATAGGTCAGTTTAACCACTCGCTGTCCTCCTGTATGTCAAACCCCTCTATTTCGTCCTGCCCAGAGCACATCGCTTTGTTGTTAACAACGGAATATGGTCACTCCACCTTTTCCGTGTCCTTTAATGGATGTACGTAGAAAGGCTTAATAGTGTTTTGCGCTATTAAAAATAATTTTGTATTCGAATCTTCGGCAGGTTCAACTATATAATTTGTATTTGTGTTCGATAAGTCACAAAAACAATAATGCCGTCTACAAATTATACGACATTGTATGTAGGGCCTTTGCAGAAATTGTGAACAGTTTGTTCAGGTTATTGGGTTAGCGTGTTGACATTACGAATAAATCAAAAGCTCGTGACGGTTTGTTTGTAGGGCAAAAAACGCAGGTTTCAAGCATGTTTTTTTGGAGTCTTCCATCTTCCACCCGATGCACGTGATCGAGCCAGCGGAAGCTGCGTTGCCCGAGCAGCGTCATCAGGCTCACAGTGAGAGGGCCTCTGTGTTGGTAATTCGGTCCTTCCAGGAGATCTTGAGGATGGAATGCATGCAGTCGATTCTCCTGAGTGGAATAATGTCCAGGACTCACTGCCGTACAGAAGTGTACTCAGCACGCAGGGCGTTGTACACTGTCACATCTGTGTGGTCCTTCAGACTTTCTGTGCATGCCGGGCGAGGGTCGAGGAGGCTCTCCCAATCCTTCTGCTGATTTCTGCGTCTAAGGAGAGGTTGTCGGCAATGGTGGATCCGAGGTAGGCGAAGAGATGGACGACCTCTAATTGTCTATGGTGATGGCTGAGGAATGACTACATCCTGCCCCATGATGTTTAGTCTTTCTCAAGCTGATTGTCAGTACGAAATCCGAACATGCCTCTGCAAATGGGTTCATAAGATTTTGCAACCCCCTCAGTATGCATGGTTACCGCTGCGTCATCCACAAACAGAAAGTCTCCGATGAGGGCCAAGCGCACCTTGGTCTTCGCTTTTAGGCGAGACGAGTTGAATAGTTTACTGTCAGATCGCGTGTGCATGTACACGTCTCTGTAGAAGATCCAAATGCGTGCTTCAACACAAGGGCAAAGAATATCCCCAATAGGGTTGGAGCGAGGATGCATCCCTGTTTGACGCGCGGCCACTGCGAAAGTTAAACGTCTCCGAGGTTGAACCGTCGTAGTGGATTGTACCTCTCATATTATCGTGGAATGACCTAATTACGCTGCAGAGCATAGAGCTACAGCTTAGAGGGCATCCTATCTTCGGTAGGATCTTGTACAGACCATCCCTTCTCACAAGGTCGAAGGCCTTGAAAGATAAATGAAGACAATGCACATATCAGTAATTGATCAGTCCTCTGAATTCACACTAGGTATCGGGATAGACTCAGCAAGAATCTGTAGTTTGTTCAGGATGACACGAGCAAACAACTTGCCAACTACGCTCAGGAGTGAGATGCCTCTGTAAGTGTGCAATCACTCCTGTCTTCTTCGACAGCATTCTCTCTGTAGTTCAGCTCTGAATAGTTCTCTACCAACCTCTCCATTTGCTTTTTTCTGTCATGGATGGGCTCGCCTGCGAGGACCTCAAGGGGCTGTCTTACTCTGAGTAGGTCCTATGGCTTGTTTGATGCCGTCGTACATGGCCCTAATGTTGCATGCATCAGCTGACCGCTGGATGTCCTCGCATATATGGAGCTAATATTAATTCGCACAGTGCCTAGCAGTCTTGTGGACTTTGCTTCTTGTTGTTCCCTTTCACCTGGAGGGCTGCTTGGTTGGGCAAGCGCTTGTGTTCCGCAAGGACTGTACTCTTGGTCTCGATGGCTGGAGTCATCTGTAGTTAGCTTCGAACCAATCATTTGTCTTCCTTGACTGCTTCTTTTCAAAGACAGCGATGGCAGCGTTTGGACTGTGTCGCGTAGATGTTCCCATATCAGACTGACAGTGTCGTGTGCCTCGCTAAACAGCGCTGCCTTTTCGGGATATGATGTCTTGTTCACGTCAATGCTAGGTTTTCCTTCGCGTTTTGAGCGATGTAACTTCTTCGGCTGCAACCTGATCCCGCAGCACACCAAAGAGTGGTCTCTGTCGTAGTCAGCACCGTGGTTGGATCTGGTGAGCAGAACATTCTTGAGGCAAGAACATATGGTGATGATGAAGTCCAGCTGATGAAAGTGCTTTGATCGGGATGTCTCCAGGATGTCTTGTGTTGGGGCTACGTCTGAAAGAAGGAGATGGTGATGCAGATGTCGAAGTAGGAGCACAACTAAAAAAATCGCTGTCAGTTCTCATTTAATTTGCCGAATCCGTGACAGGCACAGGTATATGGCTGGTGTTGGATTCCAGGTTTCTATAAAACTCGTCTATGGCTTCTGAAGTTAAGTACAGGAGTGGCGCATACACGCTGATGAGGTTGAAGGGGCCGTCAGACGTTTGGAGACCAACCGAGAGGTGTCTTTCAGATTCGTTTTCGCCAAGCTTTATCATCCCTAGCAGTTTGTTTTTGACTGCAAAGGAAACGCCATGCTATATCGTATCTTCGATTCCTTTGCAAGGTTGTGCATTCGTTATGTTCAAACAGCGATAACTCAAACAGTTAACACAATTCCTATGTACATGCAGTGACAAACGTTTAGATATGTATATTATTTTTATGGTGATAAAAAATCATAGCACAAATATAAAATTCTCTGATTGCAGTTTCATGTAGTCTGAAACAACAGACCGCACCGCCTCTCGCCGTGCTAAAGGATAGGACACGCTCAGCAGCCCTGCGTATGGTGACGTCAGCAACATCTGACGGGCTGTGACACGCAAATAACTACGTTTGAACACGCTTCATATTAGGCACATCACTTAATAAGAGTATTAAGTTTATGTATACGAAGTTTCAGACATTTTAAAAATTCATTACACTTAGTTTTTTACAATCTTAGAACCGGTTTTCATACGGTGTAATAATCATTGCACTGCTTTTAACAGTAACTAGCAGACGTTTCTATTTCCATGATTCAGACCACTATGTAGAATCTCAAGCTCTTATTTTCATAATGCTAAATTACACGAAACACAATATCATGAATTTGCTTCATATATTTAAGCTTGGACGTCACATCAGCCCATTCTTTGTGTACGTTGTACAAAGTTCGTATCCAAATAATGACAGGTTTTGCCCACATTGCTTAAATGATGCGCCATCAAGATAACATTTGTTCGGAAACATTTGCCTTACTTCATTATACTTCCCGTCCAACAAAAAGTATAAGCAACAATTAAAATAACAACGAAATACAACCTAAAATGTAATCCCCATGTTTCCATCAAACTTATTGTTGGGTTAATTCTGAATACTTAATTGTACTGACCCACAAAATGCTTGGAAAGAAGAAGAGGGTTGCAAACGACGAATAGGAAGACCATAGCAGAGATGGGGCGACAGCATTAAAAGGGAACTTAGGAGGATAGGTGTGAATAGCCAAGAATGGAAGGTCACTGCGGACAACAAACCGAGATGGAGGAAAATAACGAAAAAAGCAGAACAAGGCACTGAGTGACGTGGCCCCACCCCGCAAGGGGAAGATGAATTGTACTGACCCAACCCCAAATGCCCATGCCCATCTTAAAACGTATTAAACAGGGCCCATGCCAAATTCCAGCGACAACCTTGGCCTCTATATAAACACAATTCTGAAAGGTGCATACATATATACATACATATATATATTGGAAGTGGACATCGTTCAAAAACGCCAGTTCATGCGTTTCAAACATTGTTTAATATCGTTGGTTCCACGCATTGCATATCATCATTGCCATCTGGGAGTTCGTTAAAGTGGGGGGCTCTTTCAAAAAATTCCCCTTCAATAAAATGTTCTAGAAACACCACTAAACGGTAACCAAACATTCAGAATACTGATGAGTTTACTAACAGTAACACACAAACTGTAGCTCAATAGCAAATACATGTAACACCCACCAATTTTGAAACCGTGTTTTCCTCTACAATAATGTTATCAGATCTCCAGCAGACCATGTCTGCCCAGAAAACAGCTATGAGAGGTGAATGGTCTTTGGGCAGTGGCATCCTCATGGGAGACCACTGCGGAAACGTGTCTCCAAAGGTCAAGAAGCCATCTTTGTCAACCTGCAAATCGAGATGGAAGACCACGTTACATACACTTGACAGTGACATTATAACATCATTGCTGGCAGCTCACCTTTTCGGTTCCGATCAGCAGGCCGCAGAGCCCTCGCTAGGGTTTGTGGAAAGGGGTAATGTTCCCTTGCTGTTGAAAACAAGGGGTAACAAATGAAATCAAGGGGTAATTAGTTCGGGTTTTCGACCGCCAATAGGAGATGGTATGGGAAACAGAGTATCCATATGTAATAATATTATGTATGTGTGAATGCATGTATATTTTAGTCAGAACAATGATAGCCTGTGATTGTTTTAAGCGCACAGGCAATGAGCTGTCTTCCAATGAAGTTCTGTACACAGCTGGCATGAGTAATTCTCGGATGTTGAATGATAAGAAGACATGTACATTTTAATGTTAGCACATCTGCACATGTCATACATATATGAGATTTTCTTCAGGTATCAAATTATCTATTATATAATTAAGGCCAGACACGGCAGGTGGATAGGATTATTTTATAATTAAATTTTATGCAAATAGTCCAATTTAGTCCACCCAAATTATAGAATTTAGAGGTATAGTACGTAAGTGTCATACAAGTAAACTCTTTATTGATAGCAAACATAAAAGCTATCATAATCTGGCAGAAACCATTTGGAGTATTTTTGTTAAAAAACACCATTTCACGTGGGGTGTCAGGCTTCAAGATTGTCATGAAACATATGCCAAAAATAACCAATTTATTTTAATATTATTAAAAAAAACGTCAGCTGCTGCCCTGCAAATGTCCATGTTCTGTTAATGAGTATCCAATACGTTTAACTTTCTATACAACTTGCACTGCAGCTGTTAAAGGAAAACAAAAGGCAACGTTTTGGTGTTAAGCATCTAAAAGAGTTAATACAAACTAACAATTTCCAACTACAATCAAATTTTTAACGTCAGCGGTTTACCAGGAAAACATTTTTGAACACACAACTATCGAATTTCTATGGACTACGTCATTGTTAGAAGAAAGTGACGTCACACTGTCGGAACTCACTTCAGTAAAGTTTCTGCGTACTATTTGTTCTCAACTCCGTTAGGTGGCGCTATGGTAAGTTTACCAATTAAACTATGTGCGCATGCGCTGTGACTGTGTAAATAAGATGGCTTTCCAATTCTTCGGAAGACAACGAAAACCAAATCGATTTCGAAGCAGCTGGTTACCGGTTTGAACCACAAAAACAAGGGCCTGTATTGGAAGATAGGGCAGAGGCGGATGCCGGTGGGCACGAACAGGAAGGCCCACGGGCAGTAGAAATGTCGAGGCGCATACCATGCCGAGATGAAATTGACTGGTGTCGGTGTGGAAAATGCCGCAGCGATCTCCTTGTTCAGGAACAAGAACTCAATATGTCTGCTGCCAGGAGGCGGTTGCTACTCGACAGCAACGCTGTTGGTGAAGGTAATTATTAATCTGTTTAGTGTATTGTTTAAATAACCGATGAGCCTAAGTTCCGGGCTGCGTATGAACAGCGAGAGATGATCGCTCGAGCCGGGACAAGTCACTTGTCTTACATTTGGGATTGGTTGACGTTTAACTTAGTTAGATCTCACTCTCAGTACCACTGGACTCAGTGTTTGAACTTTGACACGTCCATTTTCGAATACCACCCATGGCTGTACCTTCACTTTTTAAAAGAAATGTAGTTGAATGGTTCCATGATTCATGTGAACCAAAATTGTACAGGGCAGAGCTATGATAGAGTATGAACAATATGTGGCAGTACTACTTTTTAAACACATGGCAAGTAGATAGATTTTTTTTATTTTTAACTTTATGCATACTGCAATTTTTCTGCCCAAAGTTTACATTGGCTCTTATGAATAAAATATACGAAGTGGCTAACGCTCCGGATCCGTAAGCGTAATTTCGCAGCTATTGGTCCGGCACTTTTCCGCAATGTATGCGCAGTAAGCGTGTGCGCATCTATCTTGCTTTTCTGACCAAAGTGGCAAAGACTTTCACCAAACTGATTTATTAAAAAATCTAAGAGATGAGGGGAACAAATTTCAGGAACTTTTGTTGCGTTCACATGAAATCACCCATATAGCGAATTATCTTACGGTGTCCTCTTAGTAGTAGCAAAGCCACTGTTACTGTTAATTATTATAGTCATCGCCGGAGCTATAGCCAAATCATACGGCGTCCGGCAGGCAGTGCCTAAACCGTACTAGCGTCCTGTACTGTATAGCAGATGCATCCGGCAGTCAATCAGTGCCGGACCTATAGTAGATTCGCACGGCGTCCGGCAGTCAATTAGTGCCTGAGCTTTAGCAGGTTCGTACGGCGTCCGGCAATCGTCCGGAGTTGTAGTCGATTTATACGTTTTCTGGCAGTCTGCCGGAGCTACAATCACAGTCCGGTAGGCGGCACTGTTGCTATTGTTTACCGGTAGTTTCGCATCGCGCATGCGCAAATGAAGTGGCGGAGCTATAGCTACTTTACAGTATGCCCGGGTCCGGACCAATAGCAACGGCCTAAAATATACCTTGAAAATTTTTCAGCCAGAGCCCCCATTAGTTTTGGTGACAAAGAAAATGACCACCGTTTTGTGCAAATATTGACACATTTCAAAACGGCCTTCCTTAATCTGCATGATGTTTCTATGGACCCAGGTGTAATACTGGGATGGATACAATTAGAGGATCGTGATGCATTCTTTATGATTTTTTTCAGAATAATAATCCATGTTTGCTTACCATTCGTGTAAAACTATTTTAAAAGCTTAATTCTTTGTTACAGGTGGACTGCTGTGCATTACAAACAGCAGGGGATTTATAATTCTTTGTTTGGAGCAGGTGATGCTGCAGAATTGGAATTATGCCGTCCAACAAACAAGTATGTATATATGTGCATGCATAGTTACAAGACCAGTGAAATGTGTTATTAAATATTTATTGAAATGTATTAATAATGAACACAATACAACATCATAGTAGCACTAGCAATACAAATATATATAGATAATTTTATCAGCAATCTCATGCCTGATGCCCAAATTATTAACAATCTACAAGGGAAATTACTTAGTGGACTTACCATACGTCATCTACCATCCACATGCTAAGCAAATTCACATAATTGAACTGACTACCATTTGAACCTAACATCAAGAAATATCATGTATTCAAAACTAATTGGTATGTCGCACTAATCCATGATGTAAACAATAACGGAATAAAATCAGAATAACATGCATTGAAATAGGTTGCAGAGGCTATGTATCTGAACCCAACAAATCTAAGACAACCTCCTTAAAATCTCTTGGAATAAAACCACCAACAAAACAACTAATTCAATCGTATGCTTGTCTAAACTAGCCCTCCTAACGCCATTCATCTTTCTAAATGTAAAGACGAACCACACTGGTTTGACCCAAGACTGATTTAAATATGATGACCATGACCCTAATATGACAATAATTAAAAAATAAAATTCCCCTCAACAACAAGTAATCCTACATAAATGTGTTCATTTTCAATATGACTTACTTTAACCGTTAGTCATTATTTACCTTAGCCTGCTACAATATACTACTATACATAGTTATTTACTGTATTCACGCATGTACTTGGGTTATCGTTTCACACTTTATTGTATTGTACTGTATGAATAAAGTGATACTCTCTCACTACAGAACAAATTATAATGGTTCCACTTAAATTATCATAACGTATAGATACAATGTTTGTTGCACCATCATAATTTGTTCTGTAGTGCAAAATTATCAATATTTGCCTTATTCCAGATGAACACATGTTTAAAGGGAATCAAAACATCTATTGCTTGAATTTATGTTATATTACATCCTGCTATCTATTTCCACGTCCACCAAGCAAAAAAATCAATGAATTAGAAATTCCACATTTTATGCTGTACATCCGGACATTTTCGAATACGCATATTTTTGGCGCGCTTTTCGGGATGCCGAGATGTGACGTCACTTATGACTCAAACTCGCATCAGGCCGACCCTTTCCATGCATTCAGAGCATGTTTACAAGTATAGCTTTTGGGTCGAAACGAGCGTCAGAATGAGTTATTGTGCAATTTTCCGACGTAATACAAACACTAGTGATCATAGAGGAACAAGCAGTTATCTTACGGTTCCACATGAATCCAATTTTATTCAAAACAACGTATGCGAATGGGCCTACAAGTCGACTAGGTTTCACCGAGCTTGGGCTCGTTTTCAGAATAATTATATCGAATGCAACCAACGGGAGATAATCTACACCAATAAACATACATAGTAAACATATATTGTATCCAGCTACATAAAGTAACGTGTATAATCTCATAATATCACTAGAATCTCGATATATGAAGGAGTTGTACAATTCACCATAACAACTAAAATCAGTTAGAGAGTTTCCGCTGGTCGCGCTAGCTCAGTGGTAGGCTCGTTGGTTGCTTATCATTTGTTTTACAATCGGGCGACGCCGGTTCAATCCTGACAGCATGCAAACTATTGATTTTCTTTACACTTTTTTGTTGATGTTTTCACGAAGTAATATATACCAAATCATTTAGTATACTATGATGCATTGTTTGTAAATAATTTTTATTTTGTAGTAATTATTTATTGGCCACAAAAATGAAAATATGGTCATTATATAACGATGTTTCTAAATTTTATTTATCCAAACAAATATAATGTAATGGATATCTAATTTATTAATTGTAAATATATTGTACGGTAATATATTGTAATTATATATGTGAAAACAGATTGTGACTCACTTATGACTCAAACTCGCATCAGGCCGACCCTTTCCATGCATTCAGAGCATGTTTACAAGTATAGCTTTTGGGTCGAAACGAGCGTCAGAATGAGTTATTGTGCAATTTTCCGACGTAATACAAACACTAGTGATCATAGAGGAACAAGCAGTTATCTTACGGTTCCACATGAATCCAATTTTATTCAAAACAACGTATGCGAATGGGCCTACAAATAATTTTTATTTTGTAGTAATTATTTATTGGCCACAAAAATGAAAATATGGTCATTATATAACGATGTTTCTAAATTTTATTTATCCAAACAAATATAATGTAATGGATATATAATTTATTAATTGTAAATATATTGTACGGTAATATATTGTAATTATATATGTGAAAACAGATTGTGATCTGTCTGGATAAATACAATTTAGAAACATCGTTATATATAATGACCATATTTTCATTTTTGTGGCGAATAAATAATTAGTACAAAAATAATAAAAAAATATTTACAAACAGTGCATCATATTATACTAAATGATTTTGTTTATATTACTTCGTGAAAACATAAACAAAAAAAGTGAAAAGAAAATCAATAGTTTGCATGCTGTCAGGATTGAACCGGCGTCGCCCAATCGTAAAACAGACGCCAAGGAACCAACGCGTTTACCAACTGAGCTATTAAGGCCGACAGAAATTCGCTGACTGATTTAAGTTGTTATGATAAATTGTACAACTCCTCCTTCATACATCGATATTCTAGTAATATTATGAGATTTTATACGTTACTTTCTGTAGCTAGATACGATATATGTTAGCTATGTACGTATATTGGTGTACATTATCTCCCGTTGGTTGCATTCGATATAATTATTCTGAAAACGAGCCCAAACTCGGCGATACCTAGTCGACTTGTAGGCTCATTCGCATTCATTGTTTTGAATTCATGTGGAACCGTAAGATAACTGCTTGTTCCTCTATGATGACTAGTGTTTGTATTACATCGGATTATTGCATAACAACTCATTCTGACGCTCGTTTCGACCCCAACATTATCCATGTAAACATGCTCTGAATGCATAGAAAGGGTCGGTCTGCTGCGAGTGTGAGTCATGTGTGATGTTAAGATACCACGTGATCGCCTGGCTCATAAATTTTTTTCCGCGGGAATCGCTACACAGACGGGTTTAAAATCGAATTTATGCTACAAATGTATTTTTCTGTATTTTTTAAATGTTCTCGAATGTTACATGCAATATTAAACTTTCTGTACACATGGAAAACGGATTTTAGCTAATGCCTTGTTTTTATTTCCTTTAATGGTAAACAATTTATATAAAGGAATTGTGTCGTTATAGAACCGATTTTTATATGTCATTTATTTACAATGTCAGATGTTTATTTGAGCCTAATTTATTTCAGGTCTCTCAGGTGGGCTGCATACAGACAGTTTACCTGGTGGATCCATGGCAAGCTGGGACGAAGGGTACAGAGAGTTCTACCAGCATGCGCCTGCCATGGAATAAGATCAAGGTTCCCTGCCCCCGATGGGGGACAACACGAGGGATACCACGCTGGACTTGAAAAAATAAACTAGACAATGTACGTGTGACCTATGAAGGTGTAGGTTGGTGGTGGCAGTATTTACTGTTTCTTTACAAATTGACTGACTCTTGCTGCCAGCAGATCCTCCTTCTCTGGTTTTGGGGCATCTTCCCCAGTGACTGTGATCGCATGCAGTGTGATATTTCTTTATAAACACATCTGTCACTCGATCCGTGAGCATTTGTAGGTGGGTACGTGGGTTCACCTGCTGTGGTCTGTTATGCAGCACCCATTGCTTGCGTCTTTTTGACCACATGACACCAGTCTCAACAGGTTTGTCTGGGCAGGGACGTGGTCGGTAGTTCCACGCCAGAGCAGCAGCATCAATCTAGCTTTCATTCCTACAGTGAAGAATAGTGCATGCAGTATTCTAATAAAATGTCTGCAAACAACTGGTGTAACACACCAGTCTATATGTTGTTAGTAAGCTGCTGTTATTTACCTTATGACTGTAGCATTCAGTGAACTTTAAAGTGCTTTTCCTGTGTAAAGTGTTGGTTGTTTTTAGTAACGATACAATGGCCAATCATGGTAATCATACTGGTACATTAGTAAACCGATACTGATCCTTACAAATAAGGTATTCCATCATCACATTCCTTCACATAATTTATTATAACTTGTTTTTTCTTCTTAATTTCTGTATCTACTGTATATACAGTCACTGTATTTTGATATCATGTTTTGATTTAAATTTCTTTAATGAAATTGGTGATAATGACACAAGTGCCCTTATTTATTTCATTACAGACAATTGCATTCTGGAATGTAATTATTACACGGAGATGTAATTTATTACACTCAAGTAACTGTACTCATAAATGTACACAGCAACTGATTACAAGGAATAGGTAGGGTGATACAGAATGGGCACTATCCATCTGTGGAGTATTCGCCCCCTCACATCTGAGTAACTAAACTACTGAAAAGTTGGTCATCAGAAACTTTGACTATGTAACATTTTTGGTCCCATACATAAGTCGGTGGTCCACATATTAACACAACATGTAAACAGCATTTACATTATCAGTTTTGGAAGTCTGAATAAACACATTTACTGATAAGGTAGTAGTCATGCTGGCTGGTACTTTTGAGTAGCCATCCTGAAAAAAACAAGTTGGACGCCTATGAAATGCAGTAATTTCGAAAACTTATTATAATGTTAGTTATGCATAGGAGCTAATTTAGTGTATTTGGGATTCAAGTCGGTGACTGGAATTCACCTTACACTACTTGGGTCGTGGTCCCTACTCATCATCTACTGATTGCAAATCTAAAGGTTACTTGTTGCTTTGGACATGCCTCAGGTATAAAATGAATACATATCAAGTTTGGTACTTACTCCAGCAACTGTGCGTCACCGTTGCATGTTGCATAACACCACCACAGATGGTTTGATACATTCTGTATCCAATGGAGGAGGTCCTCGCATCCCTTGCCTTGGACTTTCGCAGTAAACTTGTGGTTGATGCCTTTTCCCATGTGCCACATCATGTTGGTGATCGAGCTGAAATGCAAATTACAATTATTTATATTTCTGATCCAAATTCAAGATATTTTCACAACAGCTGTTACCTGTTTTTGATGTTAGTGTGCAAAAAAAACAAGTTAGTGAAGATGTGTGCACATGGTATATTATTAAAGATATTTCAACAATATATGATTATTGAGTGATGCCAGTATTTTTATAATACAAACATGGTGTATCTGGTGAGCTCATTGATAACTATATTTGGATCACATAATTACTCCCAGAGATATCCTTCCAAATGCAGAATTTAAAAAAGAAAAGAAAATGGCCATCAAATGTGGCATAATGGATACAAAATTACTTGATATTGACACCCTTATTCCATGGATAAGAGTGGTTTAAAGGTATGTAATTGTTGTAAAATGATATCTATTCACAGTAAACATGATAAGCTATCATAATCTGGCATAAAAAACATTTTAGTATTTTTTTCTAAAAAAAAAACACTCACCTGGGTTGTATCCATTTAACTAAAATTGCGTGTAACATTACGTAAGTTTACTAAATACAAATGAAGCCATTTTAAACGTTTTACAATAGAGTATATAGTGATATTCTTCGTCACATAAACAGTAGATGAACACAATTATTCCAGCCCATGTTAATCCATTACTGTAATATCGCTCACGCGACTGGATTGCCGTTAACTTTTGCTATTCGGCTATCTTCTAAAGACTAAACCCTTTGTGGTGCAATATAGTACATTCTGGTACTGTTCTGGCTTGCCTCCAGCATATCTTGTATCTCAAATGTCAACAGATTTTAATTGGATACCAAGTAACTCGGTACTAACCTTCTTGCGATCGATTTCTCGGTGGCGGCGCGTTTGACCGAAAATATGCGTCGCTTCGACGGCTGAGGTCCGTGACTAGATATCGTAGGCACTGCACCTGGCTTCAAACATCGACGTCGGCGACGTTTTGTCGGATCTTGTGACATTAACTGACGATATGGATTTCCTTCGAAGCACGTTTCTTCAAAATGATCTGAACATAGTGCGTTGTATTTCGAAGACGAAGGCTTCCAACCAGCCCGTCCACAGTTGTGAATCCACTATTTCACTTCTGGTTGTTTCAAAGGGAAACAAAAAAGACAGCTCATTATCCTTCGCTGTACTATTGTTACAACCGTATGTAGAGCAGTGTGGCATATTGCAAGTCACGTTTTCACTGTAAGCTCAACTTATACTAATATAACGAACCGCATCCCATGAACATGAACCAACTACGCGAACTACACAAGACTGTGTCGTACACGGCACAAATAATGCTGCTCGTTTATTGGTTGCTTTCGGCCAAATGAACGCGTCATCAGTAAGATGGCAGTCTACATGTTATCGCACATTTCGTTAGAATCTTCCACTTTAAAACTACATTCCGAGTAAACCACTGAACTGAAATTTTTTATTGTAGATGCAAATGGTTAGTTTGTGCTAACTCTTTTAGGTGCTAAACATCACAACGTTGCCTTTTGTTTTCCTTTAATGTGCATATTTTGTGGGTATCCAACACATTACTTACGTAACTAAACGATATTCTTATCTCGTTTCTTGTTTACAATTATTTCACATAGAAAAACATACTCTTAAAATATTGTATGCGCCTTTGTTGTAACAATATTGCCGCGGTTTGCATCCGCTGTGGGCGATAATACAAGCCGGTGGCGTTCCCAGACAACGTCGAAGACACTCACCGCCGATGCAGTCAGCGGCGCCAGTTGGATTGCAAGTATGCGCGCATATAATGATACATAATATTACTTGCAAGTCCACACATTGTCGATACATTAAAATAAGTAAGTTTGTTTAAAAAGCAAACCCAGTTATCGTTTTCTTTCTGACCTATAAAAGGCTATATTATAACCCCGGTGTAGGACGCTCAAAACACTACCCGTACGTACGCTCAAAACACTACCCAATTTCAAAACACTAACGTCAGTATATTTTATCAGCCAAGTACACCAGTCACTTTTGGAAATCAACCTATACACTGGGGTCAAGTTCGTAATCTTTGGAGCCAATTAGACAACGGGAATAAACAGTTAGTGTGAAATGTCATGAAACATTAATTAGGCACAATGCCATTACTATAATTAGTTACGGTTAGGGTTAAGGTTAGTTGTAGAGTAATCGTTTGAACATGAAGTAAGACGGCGGAAATAAACAGTTAGTGTCATAATGAGACGACGGGAATATGTAATTATTCATTACGGTTGAAGTTAAATTATGGTTAGACTGAGTTATGGTGGGTCAGGATATGTCATCATTCATTGTGGTTAAGGTTATTATTATTATTATTATTTATGGTTGGAGTCATTTATGACTGGGGTTAGGGTAATAAAAATAGAACAAATCTGACGAATAGAATATTCAGTTAGTGAGAACTGTCTCCATTCATTAGGGTTAAGTTTATTATTATAATTAGCTATGCTTGGATTTAGTCTTGGTTGGGGTTAGAATAACCCTTGTAATTAATCGGACGACTGGAAAAATAGATAGTGTGAAATGTCATTTTTCATTAGGGCTAAGATTATAAAATTATATATCAAATAGTCTAATTATTTCAAAATCAGTGTCTAAATAGAGTATAAAATATATGTCTTTTAAATAGCTTGTTATAAACCTAAACTCTTCTAATTGAATTGAATTTTATTCATATATATATATATATACATGTGTGTGTATATGTATACATACACACACATATATATATATATATATATATAAGGCACCAATTTGTACCCACATAATGATGTTTTCGCGCCGATAAATGTTTGTGTGTGTCAGTATTAACTTTTCGTTTTCGCGCCATTGGATTATTTAAAAACATACATGTCGTACATGTTTTGATTTTCGTCTGGCAGCCGTTTGTAACGAATTACTTTTTGCGCCGATCGGATTTGTTGTTACAAGTTTCAACTTCTTGTTTTCGCGCCATACTAATATTTGTCATGCAATTGTCATTATCAAATGTTGTTAGACTGGCGTCAATACGTTCAGAATATTTATCATTTAAAAATTATTGTTAGATTTCAGTTATTTGTTTGACATTTCATATTGGTAAACACCTCAACTTATTATTCCAATTAATGACAAAGCGTCATTCTGCTGTTTATTTACGATAAAAGTAAATGTCATCATTAACAGAAAAACCGAGCTTTCGTAGACGACAGGATCGTGCCAATCGCCTGAGTTAACTGACAGATGTGATTGTTTTTTGTCGCAATGCATCGCTTGCACATCTGATGACCCTTGCTCGCATAAAAAGACACACACACACACACACACACACACACACACACACACACACACACACACACACACACACACACACACACACACACACACACACACACACACACACACATATATATTCCTCACTTTGTAACTAAAAAATTTTGGCTAGTGTTAACGTTTCGTGCCTTTCGATTATTTAAAAACATACTGCACATCATGCATCTGGTTAATTTGGTGACCGTTAGTTTTACCAAGCGGCAATTTGTAACTAACTAGTTTTCGCGCCTATCGAATTTTTTTTTACAAGTGTCACTTTTTTGTTTTCGCGCCATTCGATTTTGAGAAAACGTATAAAACATCGTGCATCTAGTTAAATAGACCACGACAAACATGGGACGTCCACGGGGTGTGTCAACCTTTCATTTTGATAGCATAATCTTTTATTTAACCACTGGAAAATATCAACGGAGTTTGAAAAATGACTGCGGGAAGAAAAGCCACTTTAAGCGCCAGGCAAGCAATTTTGTTGTGCGTGGTGGAGAGTTATACTTCAAACACAGGCTCCATCGGCTCAGTTTTGGAGGTAATTATCGTCTGTTTTATTTGGTTTATTCGGTTTTTTATTATTTTGTGTAAATGTGTTATTTACGTTGGCTGAATAATATGTAGTATATTCGAATGCAGAGTACGCTTAGCACAAAGAGCCGCGTAGGGTAGACCGCTCCTTTACGCCAAATAGGGTATACAACCTCCGATCCTCAATCGCCGCCATAAATGACAGGTATAAAATCATCAATGCAAGCTTGTGAAATGTTTTTTGCCACAATGCGTAGCTAATTAAAGCATCACCTGCGCATCGGATGATCCGTACTCACCTAAAATACACATTTATGAGTCATCATAAAAGTATTCGTCGCATAGACCTACAATAAGTTTTTAGGAAGTCATTGCTACATTAGATTTGGGATGTGGCTTAGATTTGTCGAAATTAGTTAAATGTGTTGCTTTTATGATATTTATATTTTCCTCGAATACAAAAGGAATTAATTGATAAAATAGTAAAAAAAAATGTTTACAGCCATGCTAAATATTATTTATCTATATATACATAGAAAAAGAACGGAGTACAACTACAATGAAGTAAATTCAATAAATACATTTCTTATGTCATTATTTTTTGCTTTGAAGAGAACACATTTTCTATAGATTTGTTTAATTATTAATTATACAATTTAAATCAAAGGAGAATAAAACTGATGTAAAGAATGATTTTAAATGCAATTTGAAGATCGATGTATTAAATACTTTTACAGATGTGCAATTATTCATCCTGATCATTTATAATTTTAATAAACAAAAAACAATTAAATATATTGATTATACATCAAATGAGTTGCCCTATTAAAAAAAATACTATTATATAATAGTCATTTTGGAGAGCAGAGTTTAACAAAAAGTCATTGAAACATTCGAACCTTTAAAGGAACTTTGTATATTTCATTATCCAGAATCAACTAGGGTTTATTAACCTTTATAATTATTAGCAGGATTTTTGGTTTGTGTGTGTTTATGTGTGTGTGTGTGTGTGTGTGTGCGTGCGAGCGTGCGTGTGCGTGTTCGTGCGTGTGCATGTGGGCGTGCGGGAGGGCGCGCGTACCGACGTACGTGGTACGTGCGTATGTGTGTGCGTGTAAAAACCGTGTGAATCAAGCACAACAAAATGTAGGAACGCGCGCTTGTGCAATAAATGCCAATTACAGGTAGTAGCAACTGTTTATCATTTTACAATTGTATTTATTTATTTTTCGGGCGGAAAATGAAAAATACGAACACTTTGTTTGGGCTTAATACACTCAGTTTGACGGGCAGCATACCTACAACATGTGTTCTAGTATTAAGAACAATACGTAAATAAATGTTAACAAATGAGGTACGGACAAACTTGCCAACCTACCACCCATAGCACCATGAAACCGAGTCCTGGCAGATTTTTAATTAAAATGATGCATGTAAAAACATAGCACATAAAATGGTGAAGTTTTGGACGTACTGTAATATCATTCCAAGGATTCGCTGTCGCAAATTCTGTTTACTGTGTGATCTGAATTATTTATTTTTTATTTTGGCAATAGTCAGTATTGGTATTTTAATGTTCGAGAAATCCGTGTGATATCTGATGCCAATAACCGCCAGCACATCCTGAAAGCTTGCCACGAGAGGACAGGGAACACCTTCGAATCCAAGTCACTGAGTGCACATATCGGCCAAAGCAAGACCTGCGCAAAGATCTTGGAGAGGTACTGGTGGCCAGGTATGAAAGAAGATGTGAAAACGTACACGAACACATGCGACCGTTGCCAACGAGCAAGCAGCAAGTTCAGCAAGGCAGCACCTTCCCTGCACAGTGTCTCGGTTCCACCTTAGTCGTGGAGTCAGACAAGTGTTGACCTTTGTTGTCTGCCAGAGACAACAGAAGGCTACAAGTACATGGTCATTGTTGTAGATTACTATACCAAGTGGTTTGAGGCTGAACCCATAAAGTATAAATATGCCGACACTGTGGCAAAGTTTTTGTTTGAATTGATTTACCGCCACGGCCGAGCTGACGTCCAGATAAATGACCGGGGTCGTGAATTTGTAAACTCGGTGTCGAAGTGACTCCACGAGTTAACTGGTGCCAAACAACGCATAACCAGCGCATATCATCCACAGGCGAACGGGTCGGCAGAACGATTCAGAGCGCGTTGCTGAAGGTGCTGGAAGGGAAACCAGAAAAATGGCCACAGGCATTCCCTGGTGTGCTGTTTGCCTTCCGTACCAGCGTGCAGAAGTCAAATGGTTACCCACCGTTCTTTCTAATGAATCTACGGAAAGCGCGACTGTCAATTGAGTGTCGAGACACCAGTGAACATGACACTGTAGAAAGTCCCGAAGATCACATTGTTCAAGATGAAATCACGGTACGTGTAGCAGTTATGACAAAAATGCGGAAAGACATATCACATCGTGTAGTGACTAACATAATAAAAGACATATCACATCGTGAGTGACTAACATAATAAAAGACATATCACATCGTGTAGTGACTAACATAACAAAAGACATATCACATCGTGTAGTGACTAACATAATAAAAGACATATCACATCGTGTAGTGACTAACATAACAAAAGACATATCACATCGTGTAGTGACTAACATAATAAAAGACATATCACATCGTGTAGTGACTAACATAATAAAAGACATATCACATCGTGTAGTGACTAACATAACAAAAGACATATCACATCGTGTAGTGACTAACATAATAAAAGACATATCACATCGTGTAGTGACTAACATAATAAAAGACATATCACATCGTGTAGTGACTAACATAATAAAAGACATATCACATCGTGTAGTGACTAACATAATAAAAGACATATCACATCGTGTAGTGACTAACATAATAAAAGACATATCACATCGTGTAGTGACTAACATAATAAAAGACATATCACATCGTGTAGTGACTAACATAATAAAAGACATATCACATCGTGTAGTGACTAACATAATAAAAGACATATCACATCGTGTAGTGACTAACATAATAAAAGACATATCACATCGTGTAGTGACTAACATAATAAAAGACATATCACATCGTGTAGTGACTAACATAATAAAAGACATATCACATCGTGTAGTGACTAACATAATAAAAGACATATCACATCGTGTAGTGACTAACATAATAAAAGACATATCACATCGTGTAGTGACTAACATAATAAAAGACATATCACATCGTGTAGTGACTAACATAATAAAAGACATATCACATCGTGTAGTGACTAACATAATAAAAGACATATCACATCGTGTAGTGACTAACATAATAAAAGACATATCACATCGTGTAGTGACTAACATAATAAAAGACATATCACATCGTGTAGTGACTAACATAATAAAAGACATATCACATCGTGTAGTGACTAACATAATAAAAGACATATCACATCGTGTAGTGACTAACATAATAAAAGACATATCACATCGTGTAGTGACTAACATAATAAAAGACATATCACATCATGTAGTGACTAACATAATAAAAGACATATCACATCGTGTAGTGACTAACATAATAAAAGACATATCACATCGTGTAGTGACTAACACAATAAAAGACATATCACATCGTGTAGTGACTAACATAATAAAAGACATATCACATCGTGTAGTGACTAACATAATAAAAGACATATCACATCGTGTAGTGACTAACATAATAAAAGACATATCACATCGTGTAGTGACTAACATAATAAAAGACATATCACATCGTGTAGTGACTAACATAACAAAAGACATATCACATCGTGTAGTGACTAACATAATAAAAGACATATCACATCGTGTAGTGACTAACATAATAAAAGACATATCACATCGTGTAGTGACTAACATAATAAAAGACATCACATCGTGTAGTGACTAACATAACAAAAGACATATCACATCGTGTAGTGACTAACATAATAAAAGACATATCACATCGTGTAGTGACTAACATAATAAAAGACATATCACATCGTGTAGTGACTAACATAATAAAAGACATATCACATCGTGTAGTGACTAACATAATAAAAGACATATCACATCGTGTAGTGACTAACATAATAAAAGACATATCACATCGTGTGAGACATATCACATCGTGTAGTGACTAACATAATAAAAGACATATCACATCGTGTAGTGACTAACATAATAAAAGACATATCACATCGTGTAGTGACTAACATAATAAAAGACATATCACATCGTGTAGTGACTAACATAATAAAAGACATATCACATCGTGTAGTGACTAACATAATAAAAGACATATCACATCGTGTAGTGACTAACATAATAAAAGACATATCACATCGTGTAGTGACTAACATAATAAAAGACACATCACATCGTGTAGTGACTAACATAATAAAAGACATATCACATCGTGTAGTGACTAACATAATAAAAGACACATCACATCGTGTAGTGACTAACATAATAAAAGACATATCACATCGTGTAGTGACTAACATAATAAAAGACATATCACATCGTGTAGTGACTAACATAATAAAAGACATATCACATCGTGTAGTGACTAACATAATAAAAGCACAAGACGGGATTACCAGAAGCGCCATCGGGATCGAGGAGCATTTAAGAGAGGAGATTCCGTGCTTCTTTGGAATCTCCGACGAGCCGACAGGAAAGGCGGGAAGACGTGTGATCTGTGGCTTGGTCCGTACACCATCCATGCTGTCAGGCAAAATGGTACCTACGATCTAATGAGTGAAGATGGTAGCATTCTGAAACAGAAGGCTCACGGTGTCAACCTGAAACGTTACTATCAGCGACAGAATCTTGACTGGGTCACACCTACCGCACCGAAGGACACGCATGACACCCTGCTTAGATATTTACCAGCCGAGGTGCCATCAGTCATCGACATGCCGCCAAACTTCGACCCGACCGCCGACATGCCGCCAAACTTCGACCCGCCCGCCGACATGCCGCCAAACCCAAACTTCGACCCGACCGCCGACATGCCGCCAAACTTCGACCCGACCGCCGACATGCCGCCAAACTTCGACCCGACCGCCGACATGCCGCCAACCTTCGACCCGCCCGCCGACATGCCGCCGTATTTCGACCCGCCCGCCGAGAAACCTAACACCGAGATGCCTGATATAGAGCTGACAAAGATCACACCAAAACAGCAGTTTGCGTTCGTGCCAACTACATCAGCCTGGCAAAGACACCTAGCTGGACGCCTGAACCTTCCGTTACCTAAAAAGATGAAATCTAGACAGCAGGTCACTAATCTAACCGAGCCAAAGCTGACGGACGCCACCACAGGTGATGACAATTGTTTTTTTCGAGTCATGAGTCTCGAATTCACCGGTGCACAGGCGAACTACAAGATGGTGCGGGACCTGGTACATGTAGTAGCATGTCTCTGCGAACCAACACATCGTCAAATGTTTAGCATTAATCAGTATGTTTCAACCTGCAGGATGGCCAACAATGGAACATGGGCAACTCAGGTAGAGGTTGTGGCTATGGCTACTCTACTACAAACGATGTTTATATACGCAGATTACAGTACCATAAAGACGTGGCTTCCGTATAAACCCCTTTTGTCATGTACCGAGCGTGCTGAAATGGAAACAAAGTGTATATCTAACTCAATAGCACGCAACAACTCTTTCAAAATGAGCATGCAAGTATATATATATATATATATCTACCAGACCCCAGGATCTCCACTCCCGGTCTAATTTCGAAAAAAGTCAAATCTATGAACCACACGAAGTGGCCAGCAAGATCGCACACCAAATGAAAGCCCCATACATGCAAAACTAACGGAGATATGGGACCACGGACAAACAAACAGACAGAAAGAGAACCGTTTTCGCGCTTACATTTATCCGGGCGTTAAATTTTATCCGGGTGATGTTTATGTGCATATTAACTTTAAGGCATAATATTTGGCACCAGTAGATCAGGTAGTGATAAATAATATCCAGTAGTTAAATGTTTCGTTTGTTGTCGCAACAGGAGCATTATAGTTAGAGTACATAATTATAACTTATAAGTTGCTGTTTCAGATTTGTGACCAAGTATAAGAGTAAGTCACGTGACTTGTGCGTGGAGAGGAAACTGTTTTACGACATAAATTGTTTCTGTCTGTGGGAAGCAAACCTTTTATAATTTTTGTATATACACACACACACACACACACACACACACACACACACACACACACACACACACACACACACACACACACACACACACACACACACACACACTATATATATATATATATATATATATATATATAAACATACATAACGCCCGGATAAATGAAAGCGCCATAGTCGTAGCTGGTGCTAAATATATTCCCCTAGATACGCGCACGCGCAGAAACGTCACCTGGATATTATTTAACGCCCGGATAAATGTAAGCGCGACACCGTATTGTTTTATAAGTGCCGTAGCAATTGATACTATCTGTCTGTTGTCAACAGTCCGACGAGATAACACATTTTCGTTTTTATTTGTTACATAACTTATTACCAATCGGATCACTAGTAAAACATATGTTTCCAGGCCAGTGTTCACAAAACTTCACCCGCTATCATAATTTTTCCCGACGCTGTTTTCTGGCTCGGCGAACCCCGACTGTGTGCACCAGCCCAGGGCAGGTTAAATCATATGGCACCGCCGATGCGTAGGTTCACGCAATGCCTTGGACCTTGCCGTTGGTGTCCAAAATGATGCGTGAAATGCCAAAAATAATGCGTATATTATATACGCATAATGTTATATTAACAGTAACGCCAGTAACGGGAGCCCTGGCAGCACTAGGACATCTAACATAGTAACAACATGCCTCTTTGACTTTGCCAGACTTTGTCTTTGACTTCATCCAAACAAGTCAGCAGGTTCAAATGTTGATAGGTAGTTGTGAAGCTTCTCAGCCTTCTGCTGATTTGTTTTTGAGTCACTTGAAAACATGGGCGGCTGGTGTTATCATGGCGTGACGCCGTGAGCAAATATCATTAATTTACAATGACACTATTATGTAGTGGAGCCTATCGCCCTATGGCTATGCCATGGCTATGGCTTATGCTGTTGCCACCTGGGCTGAAGCCTGAACTTGAAGGGTAAATTCCCGTAATGCCCCCTCTACCCTAACAATTTACTACTTTATTAAGTTTATACAGTGCCATGGCATATCCATTATTCATTTTTATTGGCATTAAATGCCATTAAATTATTAATAATTAAGGGGAATAATGATCGTTGCCGGCGTAGCACTACTGCATAAAATCAATAGCGAATAGGGCCTAGATAACAAGTAGTCGCTGCCTTAAAATAGACTTAAGATAAAACCAAGTAATACAAATAGGTAATTAAAATACAAAACGATAATTTCTAATAGTTTATTTTTTGGAAAAGGCGCGGACCCGCTAAGTTTATACTGCTGTACAACGCTGTCATCTTTCCCGAGCATTCAGCGGTTCCGCGCGCGTACTAAAATAGAATGATGTCACCATGCAGATATGACGTGTTACCGCCTCAAATTCGAGCGCTATGAAAATTCATCCAATTCGCAATGGCCAATGCCAATGGATTCTCAATTCAAATAGCGGCGCCGTCTGTTGACATTCCTACCCTTTCCTCCCCTACCCTCTTTCTTCTGTCTATCACCCTACCTGCCCTACCCCTACTATACCACATCCTAGACTACGGGGGAGTTTGCCCCCTTGGGCTTGGCTTTAAGTTTAGCTTTGGCCTTTCCTTTCCCACATTCAAGAGATCTTTACTCTAGAATCTAGACTTAATACCGCGCTGGCCATTTTCGCAACCTCCATACGACATAACCATCAGTATATTGATGTTGGCCATAAAAAGGAAGAAGAAGACGTTATAACACAATACTTACATAGACGTCTTGGTACTTCTCTCCATAGAAGCCATACAGACCGCTAGCATGGAGACTCGCGTAATGTCGTTTGGCAGTTAACATCGACGTCTTATGCTGAATGTCGAACGGATACCTAAACATTATGACAGTCGGTAGGTAGCATACTGTAGCCAACAAACCAAGTGCCGACACGATACGCCGCATTTTGTAACAACGAAAAACCTAATCTTTCTAGCTTCCGCAAGTAACAGTTTTACGATTGCCGCGTTTGCAAACGAATGTATTGAGCATTTCAGACAAATCGAAATGTTCTGACGTTGTTTTCGAGATAGGTTACCAACAGTCAGTGCCTGAAAACAACCAATCAAAATGTTGCCCTGTATCAGTTTGGGATAGAATGTATCTAAATAGTCTTCGCCGCTTCGATTGAAAGGGGTCGTTCTTTAAGTGCGGAATTCAACGTGGGCAAACACGAACGCCTGCTGAATCTGACATGCAGATTGCTTTGTCGTCTAGATAGTCTCGAACTCCACCGGGTTTATTATGGTATCGTAATGGTATATAATACCACGCATGGATATTTCAATGTATCTGACAATGATCTCATTTCGTGCAATAACACTGCTATAAATACCACCTTTTCGACAAGAGGTCATGGAATTAAACGTAAGACAAAACCTTTTAAATTTAATGTAACTGTAAGCTCGCTAAACGGGTTCTTTATAATAAATAAGTTACATAATAATATAAATCGTTTGTTTTCTAAACGTTTATTTATTTGAAATCCCACCAGAACCGCTGACCAATGTATTCAGTCCACAACTCGACGTCAACTGAACTTTCTCGTTGCGTTTAAATTCGATTTTACGCATGCTCACGCGAACGCGCGCGATTTATCGTCACAGTACGCTTCCGCGCTATAACGTTTTAAATAAGTGTCAGTTGCAGCGCCTACACTCACCCCTCGTTTTGTTGCCATCTGGTTAACAGTGTGTAACAAAACGAAAACACGCAAATATAATATAATATAACAGTTCAATTACGACACGCCGATCGCGGCTCATGGTACAGGTTTTTGTGCTGACCGGCCGTGCTACGTGTAGGTCGACATGACCGAGTTTCTTGTATTTCCTCGTTTGGCTCGACTGCGTATTCGTTGTGTGTCATGGGCTGTTTAGCACCAACATCCGAACTGCCAAGCCGTGGATCCAGCGGCGCAGGTGTCGCCATCTCATAGCGACACAGCAATCGTTCATCACCTGACGAGTCGTCATCAACATCTCGGCGTGCTGTGGGCACACACGGTAGGCGTCGCTTTGTCAGTACAGGTGCATCGTTGCCAGGTACACACGGTTTCAGAGATGAACGATGCAGTGTGTGTTGCACGTCTGACCCGTCTACCGGTGTAATCACGTACACATCGTTTGTTTCTTGTCGAGAGATCACTCTGTAGACCGTGTCGTCCCAAGCGTCCTGAATCTTGTTGCGTCCCAGGATGCCACGCTTTCGACGATACACGCGTTCACCATCAGCCAATGGCATATCGTTAGCTGTACGGTCGAAACAACTCTTACGTTGATCGGCTTCTCTGTCCAGTTGTGTGCGAGCACGAGAGTAAGCTTCACGCAGGCGTCGCTGATGTTCAATGACCCAATCAGTTTGAATATCATCCTGATCACCAGTGCCAAGTAGGAGGTCCACTGGCTGACGCCCTTGCCGGCCAAACATCAGGTAATAGGGTGCATAACCGGTGCTCGAGTGAGGTGTCAAGTTGTATGCCTGTACAACTTCACAGATGTGATCTACCCACCGACGCTTCTTTTCTGAACTCAACGTTCTCAACAGATCGTGTAACGTCCGGTTAAAACGCTCGCATTGTCCATTCCCAGCCGGGTGATATGGCGTAGTATGGGAGCGTTTGATGTCATAAGTTTTCGCCAACTCCCGTATGATGGCTGACTCAAAGTTACGCCCATTGTCACTGTGCAGTCGCTGCGGCACACCGCACCGTTGGAACCATTCACTGACGAGCACTTTCGCCACTGTGTATGCCTTCTGGTTGCGAGTAGGGTCTGCAATGGTAAATTTGCTGAAAACATCTGTGATGACCAATACATTTTCCCGGCCGTCAGAAGATGGCTCCAACACGGTGAAGTCCATTGCCACCACCTCTAATGGCTGCGTTGCCATGAGACGTCCGAGAGGAGAGCGCAACTTATGCGGCTGTATCTTCGCAAGTGCACAACGGTCACACTTCTGTGTCCAAGTCAGGACATCGTTGTGCATAGTTGCCCAGAAACACCGGCCTCGAATCAGATGTTCCGTCCGTTCTGTTCCTTGATGGCCAGCGCGATCATGCAATTCCCTCAATACTTGGTCGCGGAGACAAATGGGCAGAAGTAACTGTTGCAATTCTCCGAGCCTTGTATCAACAATGCGCCGATACAAAACGCCATTCTTCTCGACAATGCGTCCCCATTGCCGCATCAACTGAATAGCACTCATTGATTCAGTCTCTCTCTCTTGTCTCGTGGGTTTTCTTCCCAATTGGCGGAAATATCTCAACCGCCCGATAGCAGGGTCGTTTGCTTGCATGTTAGCCATGTCATCGTTCGAAATGCCTGGCAGTGTTGTAACAGCAACGTCTGCCAGTTCTTCTGTGTTAGCGATGTGTTCCATCGCTGTGACTCGTACCTCTACAGGTACCACTGAAGATGCAGTCGCATTGGCTAATATAGCTTCAGCGTTCGATGCCATTGAATTAACCACATCGGGTAATCTTGATAACCCATCTGCGTTCGCATTGCAATGTCCAGGTCGTTACTTAATGTCGAAGTCAAACGATGCAAGTGCGGCTGCCCACCTCTGTTCTACAGCCGATAACTTGGCTTTCTTGTGAAAATATGTCAACGGGTTATTGTCCGTGTAAACCGTGAATCTGCCACCCAGAAGGTAATCACGGAACTTCTCGGTAATGGCCCATTTTAAAGCGAGTGTTTCCAGCTTCATCGATGAATAATTTGCGTCATTTCGTTCCGCTCCCCTTAGTCCGCGATTGGCATATGCGATCACTCGACGACGGCCATCTTGTTTTTGGGTCAGGATCGCGCCCAAACCTCTATCACTCGCATCAGTCTCAACTGTGAAGGGCAGTCGGTAGTCTGCAAACCCGAGGACTGGTGCTGACGTAAGTGCTAGCTTCAAGGCGTCGAACGCGTGCTGACAATCCTCCGTCCAAACATCTACGATGTTGCGCACTAAACTCATCCGTCGTTTCCCTTTGCCGTCTTTGCATGCTGCCGTCACTACTCGGTGTAGCGGTGTCGCTAGTTGTGTAAACCGTGGTACAAAACGACGATAGTACGATGCAAACCCTATGAAAGATCGAAATTGTCGTAGGGTCTGAGGTATAGGCCACTCTCGTACCGCGACGATGTTCTCAGGATCGGTTGCCACACCTTCCTCACTTACCACAAGACCGAGGTACTTGACACTTTTCTTGAAGAAACTGCATTTACTGATCTTTAGTTTGAGGCCATACATCCCCAGACGACTTAGCACAGTGTCAAGTCTAGCCAAATGTTCATCTAGTGTAGCCGAGTACACGACAATGTCATCCAGATAGACAAGCAATATGTTTAACATATCAGCCTGAAACACCGTTTGCATTAGTCTCTGAAAAGTCGCTGGCGCGTTACATAGTCCGAAAAGCATGCGCGTAAATTCATACAACCCGACTGGGGTCGTGAACGCCGTCTTCCGCTGATCCTCCGGCTCCATCTGTACCTGGTTATACGCCGACTGTAAATCTAATGTTGAAAACCACTTCGATCCAGTCATCGCGTTCATGGATTCTACGATGCGAGGGAGTGCATACGCATCCTTTACCGTCTTTGCGTTCAACGCACGATAGTCGACGCACATACGTAGTGCACCGGATTTCTTCCGCACTAAAACGGTGGGACTGGCATGATCGCTATGACTCGACACTATGACACCCGTTCGCAGTAGCTTCTCCAGATGCTCTTTAACTTCGTCCAGCTGGGTGGGAGGAACTCGACGGTAAGATTGTGTCACCGGTCGAGTATCAGTCGTCCAAATGCGGTGTTTAACCGCATCCGTGCAACCGAGATCATATTCTGATGACGCAAATACATCAACATGCTTCTTAAACATTGCTCTCGCTTTGTCTCTGGCCGCGGGGCTATCCTCTAGATCGGATAAGTCCAAACTGGCGAGTACGTCAATAGAAGGTTCTTCACGAGTCATCCGTAAATGTTCAACCGCTCCGTCCACCATGTTGAGTTTGATTTCATTCAAGCTCACCTCCACTTTCGCGGAAAAGCATACAGTGGCCGAACACAAAAGACCAATTCTCGTACCTGGGTTCAAATTCACGCCGGTTGAAGAATTGTTGACTACCTTGACAACGAAAGAATCGGATTCGACTAATGTATTCAACGTGAAGAGATTTCCTGCAAATGCAGTAGATAGAGGTTCCACTATGGCAGTTCCCGACCCACAATGTCCTATTGCAGGAATGTCCATCGTCGAGTGCGCGGGAACGAACATTGGACGGCAACCAGCCACTCTCGCTACACGTGTCCTGGCTCGGAGTGAATCATCGACAACAGCCATGGAACGAAATGCCTCACTCATAGCAGGCACATGTGAGAGTACATTGGTTCCGAGCAGACCACACACATCAGCATTCTTGTGTTCACTATCCTTTACAACTAGCACGCCTCGCTTCGGCACCACAACACCACATACTTCAATATATAATTCCAAATAACCAACGTATGGCACAGACAAACCATTGGCCGCTCGGACGGTCAACCAATTATTTGCGTTGTGAATATCATTGCCGGTGGCCAGGTGTTTTCGGTAAAACGCCTCTGTGATCGTGGTGACCTGGCTTCCAGTGTCTACCAGAAAACGAATGGTCACACCACCAACCGTGGCTTCGACGATCGGCGCGTTTCCCACCAATTGTTTCCATGCTGAAGAGTCTGTTTTTCCTACTCTCTCCTCTACTCGACTCTCAGCGGAGGGGACAGTTAATTTAAATGATTCCTGACTTCGTTCTGTGCCGCTGCATAGGCCCGACACTGGTGCTGCGCATGACCCCTGCACCCACAGAAATCGCACATCCGGCTAGAGTTTCGGTCTGAAAACCCAGGAGATCGCCTCCGACATTCACGGGCATAATGGCCTGGCTGGCCACACTGGTAACAATTACCTTTAACGTTGCGACGTCTACGATCGTCAGTTGCAGTTGGAGCTCCCAGCGTTCGTATCAGCTGTTGTTGCTGTTCAACGATGACTTTCAGCATTGCCATGACCCCGTCTTCCACAGCGGCCTCCTGCGATGCTGCGCGTACCTGACGTTTTCCTGCATCCGTTTCAGCAGTCCACCGAACAGCCATGTCCCTGATCTCGATAAATGATGCGCTCGGCTGTGCCTCCGTCTTCTTTTTCAGTTCCCATCGTAGCAGCGACTCCCGTACATTCTCCACCAGCTGATCTCTGAGCATGGTGTCCCGGTTAGGCACATGTCGTGTACTGACACTGTCCAGCCGATCAACACATGATGCCAGTTCATGAGAGTATTCTGTGATACTTTCACCGACCCGCTGTTTTCGTTCGTAAAATGAACGCCGTAATTGAGTGACACTGGCGCGCTCACCAAACGTATCCCGTAGGATCTTGAAAATGTTCTGCGCGTCACATCGTTCATCTACCGTACGGCACGCCATTTCTTTTTTCGCCGGACCCTCTAGATGTCACCACGCGTAATCGGCTGCATCTCGTCCGATCAGATGCTGTGTGCGTAAAGCAGCTTCCGCATCCTTGCACCAATGAGTCGCGTCTTCATCACCCTTCCCGTCGAAACTACGTAGACGACGCTCTCTCTGCACAACAACCGTCACTGGAGGTGTTACCGTGGTGTGCGCATTCAGCTCACTTAATTGTCGACGCAATTCTTCCAGTTCTTCTGCCATGCGGCTACAATGGTCAGACTGATCCTTATCCATAACTTCGCATAAATTCAGAATAATATAAAAATTTAATTTGGAATTTCAGTAATTCACCCCACTTCTGGTACCAAAATGTAAGCTCGCTTAACGGGTTCTTTATAATAAATAAGTTACATAATAATATAAATCGTTTGTTTTCTAAACGTTTATTTATTTGAAATCCCACCAGAACCGCTGACCAATGTATCCAGTCCACAGCTCGACGTCAACTCAACTTTCTCATTGCGTTTAAATTCGATTTACGCATGCTCACGTTCTCACGCGAACGCGCGCGCTTTATCGTCACAGTACGCTTCCGCGCTATAACGTTTTAAATAAGTGTCAGTTGCAGCGCCTACATAACAAAAAACATTTTTGCAATATAGTTGTATCTATCTGGGACCGACCACATGAACGCATAGTTAATTTAACATTCAAAACCTGCGTACAATAAGCTTTGATTCTGCAATGAAGTTCGATAGACACTTGTAGGAATCTACCTGATTGGAATATTTATGTATAATTATTATTGGATATTATCAGTTCAAGGTGTATTACATATGATGATGGGTGCATATAAACGTTGTAGTCTGTATTGTATTCATGTATTAATTGTGTTGTGTGTATATATAAATTAGCACGTGTTGTACCTTTAAAAAAAGATCAATCAATCAATAGGAGGAGTGGCCGCTCAACAGAAAAACCTAGTTAACCTCCTGCTAGTACATTCCATACAGGACAGTGGGTTGACAACATACATGCACGCACGCACGGACACACGAACACACGCACACACAGACACACGCACACACGCACACACATAATATGGACATAAAAGCCTTTTAGCCAAAATCTATGGCCGCCCCCAGCCAGAGTACGTGGCCCGCATGCATGACAAGCACATTGGGAAATTATTACAAGTTCAGTGATATGTCATACCTGATGTAATGTATAGACCCATAACCATGGTGTTCGGGGGGGGGGGGGGGCGTTCGAACCTCCATTTTTAAGAACCCCTTTCAAAAATTATCCCCTCCTCACGAAACCACATCAAAGCCAGGGTTATGCATAGGACACAGTGGGTCCAATGACCAACCAACTATACATGTATTTGAACGATTACCGTAAGAAATAATGCACATAATCTTCCATGTGGGAGTAAGGATATCTTATGGAGATGGGTGCGGTTTAAGTCCACTTTTGCGAACCCCAACTGAAAACGAACCCCTCCAATCCTCGTTCAAACCTACATTCGTATTCCTGGTAAACAAACTGCCTGGCTATCAATCAGTGATTTCCATAATAAATACGTGCTCATCATTATTTCATGTTGACGTAGGATGTCTTCGGATGGAGGGGTTCGGACTACCCTCACTTTTACGAATTTCCTCGGAAAACACTCCCCCGAACCAACATCGCTGTTCCAGCTAAACCAGCGTCATGGCTGTCAGTGATTATCGTAAGAAATAATAATTATTATTATGCACATGTATGTACATGTGGACATAGGATATTTTTATAGGACCCATCTTTTTGGAGTCTTCCATCTTCCATGTATGTAGAGGATTATGTACATTCATGTAGGACCCATCTTTTTGGGGTCTTCCATCTTCCATGTATGTAGAGGGTTATGTACATTCATATAGGACCCAGTGGGTACACTGTCTACATTGCCTGCTCGGCGTCTCTCACACGCCCGACCGGGAAGCAACTCCGGCCGCAGAGAGCCAGATCGTGTGGGTTAGAGACAGAGACCACCACTCTGTGAGTCAACGACACACATTTACCCCCTGTGTGATATAATGTTCTTACCCTGGCATAGACACCAGATAGAAGGGTCAACGACCTTCAGTGTCTCTTCCGAAAGACACAGGAAACGTGAGGTGAACGAAATTGCCTAAATTTGGAGACGGCGACAGGTGGTAGCGAACCATCGTCCCCTCCATCGACAGTCCGACGCTCTACCGCGTGACCACCGCCACCCATAACCTTTCGAAGGTATGCACCCCCTCCGAAAACGAACCGTCCCCATGCGAACACACACCCAAACTCCTGCTAAACCAACTGCATGGAGCCCCAAAGGTAAGAAATGTGGACGTAATTATTGCATGCAGGAGTCGGATATCTTCCGGCGGGGGGAGGGGGGATTGGACTAACCTCATTTTTAAGAACTCTCTCCGAAAACGAACCACCCCCATTCGAACTAACATTCAACCATGTTCCTGCTAAACTAACTGTAAAATGGTTATCAATGATTACTACAGACATATGCACATTGTTTTTGTATGTAGACGCAGGATATTCTTTGGGTTGGTTTGGAGGTTGGACTAGCTACACTTTTATAATTACCCTCCGAAAACGACAGATAGTAATTTCACCAGATTGTAATAATAATAATAATAAGGTAACTTCTTTTGCGCCTAAATCCCCAGAAACAAGCTCAGAGGCGCATCAATACAAAAGGGTTAGTCAATCTCGGAATCGATAAGTCATATTAAATTCATCAACAGATGGATCGATACGCCAGGGAGGTAAAGTGGATACGCAAGGTTGTAAAGGTAAGTTTTCAAATTTAGACGAAATTATGTAATATAATCAACTGATCTAACACAAAGACTGACCGTATTTCAGTCACTTGGTGAAGCAACAGAACACGTCAAATAGGCGAGCGGTAGTACAACCTATCGGAGTGCGAATGATAACCGCATTAACACGGATTCAACAATACATTTGTGGTCATGTGAAGACATGCAACATTTCCAAAACCAACCAGCTCCATGTCAAGGAAATTGGCCATGACGCGGAACTTGCACGGGCTGGATAGGTTGTGAGTCACCTATTTTATGGCACTCGCAAGTGTGTAGCAAACCGTCGATCCTGTTAGGATCCAACTCATTGGGTCTGACGATGCTACACCACCCTCCACCCTCCACCCTCCACCCTCCACCCTCCACCCTCCACCCTACAACTTCATACTGCACACGCTAATCACCACGCAAAGATTTGGTTACAGACAGATTGTGAATATATCGCTGTATATATCGCTATATCATCTCATATCGACACATAATACAAGGAAGAAGGTATGACAATGCTTGTGTGAACGCGGCTATTCCATATTGTTGATGTCTGTGAATTAATTAATACAAATATTTTGACACAGGTTTGAGTTTGTGACATTCAAATAACCTTCAAAATCGAGGGTGGCACCCACTTACACCTATTTTCTTATCCCTTGTGTGACGGATCTGGCAAGAATTCCTGTCATTAACAAATAAATGCAGTTAAAATTATAACATCACATGTTGGGCTAACCTACTATCTGCGGAAAGGCATAATTTCAAAAATTCATCTTTTGACGGTGACCTTGTTTAACCTGCACTCCACTGTTAGATCACCACTTTACAACTACACGCCATACCTAATTTTGACGGGGATACAATATGGTTTCAAACGGCATGTAACATAACCTAGTATATGTAGTTATGTGACCTTTTTTAACCTTCACTCCACAACTACCGTACAATTTGATAGCTCCCCGTCGTATCCCATATATACGAGGATACAGTTGTCTTTCCAACGATATACGACATTGCCATAAATAAATAAGCAAAGTAGATATACGCAACCATTTATATTATGAGACGTTTGCGGGATGACACTATTTCGAACACATTTTTCACATGCCAGTGGCTCTGTATGATAGTCGCTCCACACCTACTCCGTCAACTGACAGCTCCATGTCATATCTCATTAGACAAGGTAAAACATCACACGGGAATTAGTTTTCTACCCATAACTTACGTACAATTTTCTTGTAACTTACGTGACGGAGATGAAAGGGTAACATTTTGACGGGGAGAAATGGTTCTTTCACACAGTAGCATGGAAGCTAAAAGTGCTAATGTTCCAGTTTTACTTGATGTGAGTTAAGTTGCATATCGCACGAATCCGTGAGTGATACTGATTTGATCAACAATAATTGTTGACGTTGGGTCGGTGGACTTGTATATAAGTAAACATTACGTAATAACTTGAAAAATCACGTCTGTGAATCGTACTATATCGACACACGTTCACTTTGCTATTGCCGATAACTATCGATAGTTAAATTTACTATTGATAATATTGCATCGCGATGTTCGAGAAATATGAACATGAAGTGATGAATGTTCGGACAACAAATGATCATTTTTGAAATGTTGTTGGTTCTTCGAGCTGTCGATATGGTCTGTGGCGGATTATCCAGTAAGTAACACAGGCACGTGGATGGGGCCCACGAAAATAGCCGCGCATATTTATTGTGGACAGAATATTCCCGAAACCCAGCTAGCAAGACATGCTTTCGCTAATGATGGCTACCGCATAAGTTCCATTGATATTTCGTTGGCCCAATGAGTTTCGCAAGCTGGGAATAATCCTGATGTTGGCCCTATATATTTGAATGCTCAACACACATTGTAGGTGTTAATACATAACCTACTACAAAGGGCATCTTCAACAGCAACCCTCCCCGATCTTCCTGGGAGAGCTGCTGTTAACGATGGTGCTTCCCACAGCGGCTCAGTCAGCCCAATATTAATTTCGTTCCCGCGCCATTTGTTTTTTATCAAGCCTCACGGGATGCAATTGGTGTTTTGGGGCCCTTTTCTGGATCCGCCCCGGGGTATACCTAGGGCCCGCGAAAAAGTCGGGTGCCTAAGGCTCACGAATGTCTTAATCCGCCACTAGATATCATACATAGTCTTACAGCATTCCGACAAAATGTTGCCAAAACGAACGTAATTTTAGGCTCTTGTACATGTCAGCGGCACGAAGCGTGCCGAGGGAGTAGGGGAGGGGGTGGGGGGGGGGGGGAGTTGACTGCAAAAATAAACACAGATAGTGTGATATACTGTTCTGATGGCCCCTAAATGAGATGATGCTGTGTAGCTTTTGAGCATATGGCCAAACTCTCCCAGGCAGAAAAAAGTGGCCGCACTATTTTAACCACCATCTAGCTTCAAAGAGATATCATGATTGCCATTTGGCCCTCTTAAACATGCC
This sequence comes from Paraescarpia echinospica, assembly GCA_020002185.1. Lineage (NCBI taxonomy): Eukaryota > Metazoa > Annelida > Polychaeta > Sabellida > Siboglinidae > Paraescarpia > Paraescarpia echinospica. The sequence continues at coordinate 5,662,449 of CM034536.1, read as the reverse complement.
TTTCTATTAATACAATTGCGTAGTGCATACATATCGATAATGTCGAAAGTGCAACTTTATATGCCCATGAACAATAAGACATTGCCATATTTTGTAGGTGCTGTTACCCAGAATCAGCCTGTAGTGGTAATTATTAGCAATACCTTCGTTGAAATAAGTTGTATTCAGTCTCAATATGTGGCCAAGAGCGTGGGAACCACTAAATCGCAATGGTTCTTGTGCACTGGGACACCTGTTTCAGTAAGTAATGCCGATAGTGGTCGTTTACAATTGAACGTTTTGTTTACAATAATTATTTAACCTTTAAATTGTCAAAATTGCTTTGGGCATATTAAACACAATTTGACGTAGAGAAGACTACATCCTGACATAGTATAATATTAGGAACATTTTATTAAAAAACGAGGCACATTCACAGTGACGCGGGAAAGACATTAATATTGGGGGTTTAAGAACCGGAGCTTCAGCACCTCACCGCTGTCGTCTCATGACGACGGGGATATTTCGCAGCTGCGCCGCTTATTCGGGGAGGGGCAGAAACACAATCTTCTCTCCAATTGCAGCCCCCATTTCGTCGCCAAAACACCGTAATCCTCTCAGAAAACCTCGATTTGCACCCTCCCTTTGCACTCGCTAAAAACCCACATTCAGGCCCATATTTACTGGGGGGCAGAACCATACTTTAATCATGCTTCAACGCAAACCTGATATCACGTAATAATTCATGCTCACATTTTAACACAACATTTTAGCAGTGTCTTTTGAAACCACCCCGAATAAATTGTCAACAAGAACTGATACAATATTTGCGAACATTGATACAGTTAAAAAATATTAAGGCCGCCTTTTAGCGCGTTAATTTTTGGCGCGCAACCAACAGAGGCTGTTACATTGTGCGCTGTTTGACTGGCGCGAGCCATCTAAATAAACAAACCACCGACGAACGTTATCAAACATTTCATTACTTTTAAACATGATTTAAAGCTCAATCACCACACGAAGTGAACCCTAAGAAGGCATTTAAAATGGAAATGGTAAACACTTCATAAAACTAGCTGTTTCAGTGCCAGCAAAATTTGCGCTGACATACAAGAAGTGCCAAGCCATTATTGACACTTGCACGCCATACAAAACTTGTACTTTGTATGCGCTTATCCTTAATGTTCAAATATCACCAAATAAACTATCCATTTTCCTGAAAGGACAATTAATTTGCGAAAAAACGTAATAGTCAGAAGACACAACATAACGTACTTTCACTAATGTAGGTGCTCAGGCTGTCATCCGACGCGTTTAGCATGGTAAACACTTGACATTTTGTTTTTTGATTACAACGTCCAGTTAATTTTTGCCGTTAAACTAGCGCAAATGTAAGTGTAACTGTAAAACCAGCAGTCGAACATCTCCCTTATGTAATGACTAATCTTGTTGGTCAGTTTAAAATGGTGTCATACACATAGACATAGATAACCAGCCAATACCAGTACTAGAAACGGTCCTAGTCTGTCTTAGACAGACGAGGAATTACTGCCTATTGTCATTGGAAAAGGTCCGATTTTTTTGAAATAATATTACACTGTATTGAAAAAGGTTTTTAATTTGATCATCCCAAAGCAAAGGCAAAGCTTCACACCTTATCAGTTATGACCACATATTCACATATCGACGTGGTTTCATCTGGATCTAAGAATCTGACAATTTTCCTTTAGGTGAGACCCGAACACAATACACATAGAAGCTACATTCTATCGCGCACATTGCTTGTAAATTTAGGCAAACACGTATTGTTTTGGAACCTGTTACATTTGGAGCACCAAACTTATGTTTACGCGGCAACCAGGGGCAACGGGTCGAATTGTGACGTCATTGCCAACGTTATCGTCTTGCTCTGGTCATATTTCCAAACTGGTGGCATATTTTTCGAAGCGGACTTTCGTCTAGAAATAAATAAACTTTCTCTTAACGTAACTAAATCTAAATTCATGGTTTTCCACTCACCCAAAAAACATTTAACACACCTATTCCTAAAATTAATAACAGTATAATTATAAAAGTTGACAGTTTTAAATTCCTGGGATTAACATTGGATACACATCTAAATTGGAAAAAAAACACTCTGAAAATGTATCAAACAAATGTTCCAGAATAATCGGTATACTAAATAGACTTTAAAAAATTCTGCCAACGAGAATAAAATAACATTATATAATACGTTATTAGTATCGCACATACATTACTGTTTAACAACATGGGGGTACCACTCTCAAAGAATTAATCAACTTCAGAAAATGGCTGTACGCGTAGTAACTTTGAGTCATTTTTATGCTCATACTGACACGTTATTCAAAAAATTAAACTTACTACAAGTGAATGATATTTAGCCCTTCGAGAATTAACATTTTACTATAAATTTATACATAACAAATTACATTCTACATTGGAAAATAGCTACACATACCATGATTCATGGTCACAATACATGCAACCAACACAAAATTCACATTTACGGTACAAATCGTTCATTTGCAAAACTATGTCTTAAATACAGTTTACCAAACACAATTAACAACACTTCCCTTAGTGTGATAGCAAAAATGTTTACACACAGTTTACATAGCTTTTTAAACTACGCTAAGAACCATTTCATTCAAAATTACAACAACACTTGCACAAACATTAATTGTTATGCCTGCATGTATACACGCAATCAACCACAATGACCTCACCCACACCCAAACACCATAACATACTTTTACCTGCTTACCTCACCACATTCTATGAACATACATCTTATGATAAAATAATTTATCCTGCTTTTTTCACTGACGATATATCTTATTTTATGTTACTGCCTATGTCCTACATAATAGACAACATATTTGTTTATTTCAATAGAAACTGAACTATAATTATACTATGTGTGGCTCCCATGGTAACGACTTCTTTTCAAGTCTTAGTGGGAGTCTCCATCATCCTCATTGTACACCTTTTTATATCATAATATATGTTCAAGTCGGTAGAATATTTTTTTAAAGCAGTAACTTAGCATATTTATTTTTTTCAAATTCGGTACTTAGTTATTTTTCTGTTATCTTCAAGTCGTAATTTAGAATATTTTGTCAAACTCGGGACATTTTTATATCATTTTCAACTTGGGACTAAGACTATTGTTCAGGAAGTCAGGACGTAGTCGTACCATCGTCAAGGCAACATCATATAATTTTATATTTTCAGCATGATAGTCTTCTACTATTTTCATATTTTTCATCATGTTCAAGTCGGGACTTAGACTATTTTTTCACCACCACCGTTTCCGTGTGTGTATATAATATCTGCCGCCAGCACCACTACCACCGCTTCTGTGTCTGTTTTATCGTTTCAACACTATATACTTGTATAATTTTCTTATTTTAACGCGTGGGTGTCGTGAATTATTGCCAGTTTAGTGCGTCATCAAGTAAATGTTCGTATTGTAGTGTTTTGAAAGTCATGACTTAGTTATTTTTCTGTCAATTACAAGGCAGAATATTTTTTTCAAAGTCGGTATTTAGTTTTTTTCTGTCATCTTCAATTCAGTACTCAGAATATTTTTTTAAAGTCGATACTTAGTTATTTTTATGTCATCGTCAAGTCAAAACTTAGAACATTTGTTCAAAGTTGGGATTTATACATTTTCCATCATGTTCAAATTGGGACTTATTGAGAATATCGTTTAAAACTTAGAACTTAGTCGCACCATCGTCCAGGTAACATCACATAATTATATCTTTTCATCGTGATAGACGTCTACTATTTTCATATTTTTCATCTTGTTCAAGTCGGGACTTAGACTATTTTTTCACCACCATCGCTTCTGTGTGTGTGTGTGTGTGTGTGTGTGTGTGTGTGTGTGTGTGTGTGTACTATCTGCTGCCACCATCATTACCACCGCTTCTGTGTGTGTTTTATTGTTTCAACACTATAGACTTGTATAATTTTCTTACTTTAACGTATCGCAAATTATTGCCAGATTTGAGTGTCATCAAGTAAATTTTCGTATTAACGTGTGTCGTACGTTCGTGCCAGTGTAGTGTATTATCGAGGTAACTTCTTAGAATTTTAGCGTATGAACACGTTTCATAGCATTAGAATGGTAGTGTTTTCAAAGTCAGGACTGAGTCATTTTTTTGCGTCGCGACTGTACGGACTTTCGAGTTGCGGTCTCATACGTCGGGTTCGTGCTGGCGAACCCAAGCAGATGCTGAAGACCATAACATGGTAACATCATAAGCTAACAAAATCAGCGGATTACCTGCTGGTACGAGAATGTCATTATTTACATTTAGTAGAACAGTATGGAGGTGAGCACAGTCCGTGTAGACGCATGTTACTTGCTGGAAGAAGATCTTGAGGAGTGAGACATGTTATTACAAGGTCGTCATGATTGTCGATGTCTAGCCTGTCTACCATGTCGTTTGGTGGTCTGCGATTCCTTAAAATCCTTTTGTAAGGACACACAGTGATACGTGGAATATACTTACCTATACATCACGCCAGCTATAGCATGCAAATAAGTCCATGAAGGTATTAACATGATATTGCAATATGTGAGACATTCCAATGTCTATTTTGTTTAAATGTTAGCCCAAATGTTTTGTTTTTGCGACAAGATAGGGCAAAACAGAAGTGCACACAGGAAATATTCTGCAGATATCATGCCGCCCTTGTCCTTGTCATCTTTATAAATGTTGTAGTCTTCATCATTTCCAGTACATCTATATGACTTCCACATCATTTGTTTATACTTAATTTACTAATGGCTTCTTTCGATAAGTGTTTCTTTTTTGACCGTTTCCCTTGTTTTTTGAATGGTACAAATTTATCGACTATGCACTTAATTTCACTCTTTAATATATTCCATCATTCTGTTGCTGTTTTATTTTTCAGTGTGTTATTCCAGTCTATCCTGGACCACCACCGATATATCAGATGCTGAATTGGGACTGACAGGATATGTAATGTTTAGAAAAGATAGAATAGGAAGAAAGGGAGGTGGTGTTATTTTATATATTAAAGAATATATTCAGGCTTATGAAATAAAATTAGAAAGAGAAGCAGATTGCGAAGAAGCTGTTTGGTGTAACATAGTTACAGGAAACTCAACGTTAACAGTTGGGTTAGTTTATCGAAGTCCAAACATAAGCATAGAAGAGAATGAAAAAATACAAAACGCTATAAGGGAAGTAAGCAAACGGGACTGTATTATTATGGGGGATTTTAACCACGGGCATATACAATGGAAATCTCTACAGAGTATGGGGAGTGAGGACCACAAGTTTTTTGTTTTAGTTCAAGATACATTCCTTTCTCAACATGTGCTAGAACCAACCAGGGGTGAGAATGTGTTAGACATAGTTTTGTCCTCACAGAATGAATTAGTTGACAATGTCAAGATATGTGAGCCACTGGGGAGTAGCGATCACAACCAGATACATTTTATCATCAAAGTAAAATCAGAAAGGAATAGTAAAAAGCAGTATAGGAGAAATTTCCACAAAGGAAGGTATAAGGACATGAGGAAATATTTAGCAAAGATAGACTGGAATAACACACTGAAAAATAAGACGGCAACAGAATGCTGGAATGTATTAAAGAGTGAAATTAAGTGCATAGTCGATAAATTTGTACCCTTCAAAAACAAGGAAAACGGTCCAAAAAGAAACACTTATCGAAAGAAGCCATTAGAAAAATTAAGTACAAACAAATGATGTGGAAGTCATACAGATGTACTGGAAATGATGAAGACTACAACAGTTATAAAGAAGCACTTAACCAAGCTACAGCTGAAATTAGAAATTCAAAGAGAAGCTATGAACAACAATTAGCTAGTAATATAAAACATGACAGCAAGAGTTTTTATGCGTATGTTCGAAGCAAACAGAAAGTTCAAGATAAAGACGGTCCTCTAGAAGATAGTGCTGGAAATATAATATCAGAGGGATTCTTAATGGCAGAAGACCTGAATGAGTACTTTAGTTCAGTGTTTACCAGGGAAGATATTAGTTCACTGCCAGTACCAGAGGCTAAGTTCAAGGGGGCAGATTCAGACTATTTAGGACAATTAATTGTAACCCCGGAAATGGTAGGTAAGAAAATAAGGGCTATGAAGGATAATAAATCACCTGGAGTGGATGGTATTCCACCCAAACTACTATTGGAAATTGTAGAACAAATTAGCATACCGCTTGCAACAGTTTTCAATTTGTCATTAGAAGAGGGAGTGGTTCCTTTAGAATGGAAAGAAGCAAACATTATACCGTTATTCAAAAAAGGTTCGAGAAACAAGTCAGAGAACTATAGACCAGTGAGTTTAACATCAGTGATTTGTAAATTGTTAGAAAGACTAATTAAAGATCACATGGTGGATTTTCTTGTTAAACAAAACTTGATAAACCCATCTCAACATGGTTTTTTTAAAAGCGAGGTCATGCTTAACAAATATGTTATGTTTTTTGGAAGACATCACTAAGTGGGTAGATGAGGGATCACCAGTAGATATCGTCTACTTAGATTTTCAAAAAGCTTTCGACAAAGTACCACATCAAAGATTACTGCTTAAACTAAAGGCCCATGGCATAGGAAATGGTATAATAAACTGGATAGAACAATGGTTGATTGACAGAAGACAACGTGTAGTAGTTGATGGGGAGGCTTCAAACTGGAAATCAGTATTGAGTGGGGTACCACAGGGATCAGTATTAGGTCCTATATTATTCTTAATATATATCAACGATTTGGATGATGAAATAACAAGCAAGGTGTTGACATTTGCGGATGATACAAAAGTGTTTAGAAGGATTAAAAGTGATGGAGATAGACAGCATTTACAAGATGATCTTGACAGGTTGATCAAATGGTCTGAAAAGTGGCAAATGCTGTTCAATTTTGGGAAATGTAAATGCCTCCACACAGGACATGGGAACGAAGAAGTAGAATATACAATGGGGGGTACTGTACTAAGTACTACTGTAAAAGAAAAGGACATAGGGTTAACCATTAATGCTGATATGAAGGTTTCAGAGCAGTGCGGAATTGCAGCTTCAAAGGGAAATCAAATCCTTGGATTAATTAGGCGAAACATAACGTATAAGGAAAAAGAGCTAATAATACCGCTGTACAAAACAATAGTTAGGCCTCATTTAGAATATTGTATTCAAGCGTGGAGGCCATATCGCAAGAAGGACATAGATATGCTAGAAAGAGTGCAGAGGAGAGCAACTAAAATGATACCAAAACTGAGGGATCTTAGTTACGAAATACGCCTAAAAAAATGCGGTTTAACAACACTAGAGACCAGGAGATTGAGAGGAGATCAGATAGAAGTGTTTAAAATATTGAAGGGTTATGAAAATATTGATAGAAATATTTTCTTCTCAGTTAAGAAAGATAGAAGGACTAGAGGACATGAACTTACATTGGCAAAGGAGCAGAGTACGATAAGCCAAAGGGCTTCCTTGTCCACCTGCCACCTAGAGTTAATTCTCTGGGTGGCAATCTTGTTAAATCTTGTTAAATCTTTGCTAAATATTTCCTCATGTCCTTATACATTCCTTTCTGATTTTACATTGATATTAAAATGTATCTGGTTGTGATCACTACTCCCCAGTGGCTCACATATCTTGACATTGCCAACTAATTCATTCTGTGAGGACAAAACTATGTCTAACACATTCTCACCCCTGGTTGGTTCTAGCACATGTTGAGAAAGGAAAATATCTTGAACTAAAACTAAAAACTTGTGGTCCTCACTCCCCATACTCTGTAGAGATTTCCATTGTATATTGCTATAGCGTTTTGTATTTTTGTCATTCTCTTCTATGCTTATGTTTGGACTTCGATCAACTAACCAAACTGTTAACGTTGAGTTTCCTGTAACTATGTTACACCAAAAAGTTTCTTCGCAATCTGCTTCTCTTTCTAATTTTATTTCATAAGCCTGGATAGATTCTTAAATATATAAAATAACTCCACCTCCCTTTCTTCCTAATCTATCTTTTCTAAACATTACATATCCTGTCACTCCCAATTCGGCATCTGATATATCGGTGGTGGTCCAGGATGCGGTTATACCTAGTATCTTCTACCATAATGTTTAGTTCATTTCTTTTGTTTACCATACTCCTTGCATTTAAACAAACACATTTATATCCAGCTTCAGGAGAGTTTTCCAGACTGTTCTTTACTGATTTATTTGTGCTGTCTTTATCTATGCCTCCAGTTTCAGATAAACCCAGATTCCATAAATCTGTGAATCCCACCCCCTCTTCTTCACACATCTGCTCAACTAGTGCGTTGATCGCCATCCTCTTGCAGTTTCTATACGTTGCCCCCCTTCCTCCCATTACTGGCAAAATTCCTGACAGAATAATCTGTTCAACTCTTGTCTTCTTTAGCTTCCTCACTAACTGTCTATACATCTATACTATCCCAGTTGTTCCCTCCCTGTCTGCATTATTTGTTCCTACATGTACTAGTGTAGACCCTCCCTTGCCATGTCCCAATACCTTCTCTACCCTGTCAGTCACATGTTCTATCCTAGCCCCGGTAGACAAACAACGACGTCCTTCCCCTTGCTAAGTGTCTTGTCTGTCTTTCTCATAATGGAGTCGCCCATAAACACCCTCTCTTTCCTCATTGCCCCCTCAATCACTACCTCAGAGTAGCTCCTTCTTCGGTTTGCATCTGTCTGGTTGTTGTCTTTTCCCTCTGCCGTCTTCTCTCGTGTCACATTCTCTTCCGATCCATTCTTTTCTGTCGTTTTTCTCTAGTCACCTTTCCTCCTGTCATTGTTCCTTTTATGGACTTCTCTTCTATCACATTTGCTCTCACTTCCTTTCGTCCCTTCATCTTTCCTCCCATCTCATTTTCTTCTCTCCTCTCCCGTCCCATCTTCCCTCCCTCCTTCTCTACGGTCACTTTCTCCCCTGTCACCTTCACGCTTGTCACGTTTTCTGTCGTCGATTTTCCAATTTCTTCCCCTCCAATCACCTTCCCTCCTCTCAATCTCCTTTCCTCAGTCTTCTTGCCAGTGCTATTCTCCTTCAGTCTTGCAGTATTCCCACCTCTCTCCTTGTCGTCTCTCTCCATTCGACATGTCTCCTTGCTAATTCCCATCTCCATTCACTTCACAATATCTGTCAACCTAACTATCTCCTTCTGCAGACACTCCATCTTCCAACACCCAATGCATTGAAAGGTGAATCCTTCCTCCATGGTTTCTGCCCATGACTTCCCACAGCCGGACAATGCAAAATCGTGTCGATTTGCCTTGACTTGCCGCTTGCAAGGCGCCATATCGCTGTCAGAATTTATTTAATAACTTAAATAACTTAGTCTTTATAAAGACAGTTTCCTGTGTACTACAGCACACTTTATGTTACAGATTTCAATTACACAGCCGACTATCTATCCTATCACGAACGCTAACATTACCGGTAGTGACCTAATTTAAATACAATCAATTACGTTACGTTAGGCTGCTTTATTTATTTAGGTTACGCCGCGCCCTAGCGAATACGCAGGACACTATCTACATAAACCATCGCCCGACTATCGCCCTTGCTTCATTTTAATAACAATACTACCTAATCAAAATATCTAGCAACTACTGGCTTACACAGATATTATCTTATGTAAATAGTTTGATGGTTGTTACTTTATGTCCTATATATTCTATCACATAATCAGGTTTGTTAAATCTTGTTAACAACCTATCGAAGGCTAAGTTACACATTATCACCCACTATACTAAAGTGTTCTAAAATACTTTAACTATCTAACTTTAAGCACGAACGCTACTCAATATATGTTTACTGCAACTTTATGAATGATATTCCACTTGTTTATCAACTTTTCTGCACATATAAAAATAGCATTTAAGTTAAGTCACGTTAAAACCATTTAATGTTTTTAAGACACGTATGTATCTATGAAAAACTTCAATGATTTAGGCATAAAAGAAACTACCCTGCTAAACAATTACTACAGCTTATTATGGTAAACCATGATACAGTAAATCATGGTAAATTATAGTAAACCATAGTATATTGCATTTTGTCATGCTTTCAGCATAGTTAATCATCGTAAAATATGATATTCACTGTAATAATCCATGGTAAAACGTGATATTCATCATAGTAAAATGAAGTATTTACTATAGTAAACCATAGTATTTACTATGGTAAAACATGGTAAAATATTCCGCAAAAAACACTGTAGTTTACTATAGTGTTTATTATAGTAAATTTACTTTAGTAAACCGTAGTATTTTTTAGCAGGGTACCTGATTATTATTAATTCGTTACAGATACATCACAGCAAACCTCACCTAAGCAATATATAGCATAACCGACATTAGTAACTAACAAAAGTGATATAAGTAAAAAGTAGTTCAAAAGTAATTTTGCTCAATGTGTCAAATCTCCCAATACATTTAAAACCAGTCACACTATGAGACACTCCTCAATGTCAATTAATGGCAAGTTTTACCCCTTTGACCTTCCCTTCGGGAAGAGGAACCTTCTTCTGCGCCTTTGGTGTAACAGGGGTTAGTTCTCCCGCAAACAACATAGCGACCTCATCTGCGACCTTTGCCCCTTTCTCAATCGCCTTGTTCATGTACTTGATGAGTTGCAACAGGCAGCAAGCCTGTGAAGGAAGAATTAGAAACGTAGAAATGTTGATACGACTGAATTAATATTTCAACAAATACAATAGAAGTACTGATGATTGAATCAGGATTATGATTGAACAGCCCTGTGATGTTTATAAACTTAGTGTGTTGCATCTTCCTGTAGTGCGAGTTTCCGAACATGCCATCAATGGAGAAATTCTGAACACTGGTATCTTTTTCACAACATATTTTGGACATCAGGTAACCGTACATATTTTTCACATAAAACAAATTTTCGCATGTAAACAAGATGATGGTGCAAGCGGCAGCGTAACAATTTATGTGTCCAGTATGTCACCGTTTGCCTGTCACAATCCAAATAGTGCACGTCTTACGTCAAGCTTTACTTTTACTACCAATGTTGATAATGGTTATATGCATGAATTACATTACCACTGTTACTTGTCATCTCATAAATCAAACATTCCCACATATAGTTGCCACTTTAGAAACTTTCCCTTATGTTTTTATCATAAAGGTACATTTCTGTGGCCAGAATTTCAACAAAATATAAAACAGTATGCATGAACACACCACGTGTTCGATATGCACTTTTTGATGGCTTAAAGGTAAGTTCTTATACAGCGCAGTATCCAATCCTCAGGAGTGCTCAAAGCGCTTTACACTTTACTCCCTGGCAGACCTGTTCAATCGAACTCCATCTCAACTTCTCTAGGAAGCATCCAGCCACCCTGCAGTTAATGCGCGAAGACTATTCGTACACAAATATCTACCACTGTATATAGCCAGGTACTCATTCATACAGCTGAGTGAACTGGAGCTATGTATAGTAACATTACCACATGAAAATAAAAAAAACTGCATTACTTAGCATGTGTTCTTATGGCTACAAGTAGCTACTTCTTCTGAAGTAAACGTTTTTGATTGCATAAAAAATTGACAATTAATGACAAAGACTTCTAGTTGTAAAGATACCTGTCCCAGGCGTTTTGGTAGGAATGGCGTGCTTGGAAAGGAACACAGAAAGAACAGGATCACACTAGTCACCTGATATACCCCTGTTTTACAATTGTTATCATTGTTTTCGCAACAGCTAAATTACTATTTGAGCTAATTACTTCAAATTTGGTAGACATGCATAATTTGACATGCTGAATCTATTTTTTTTATTTTTATGGTATATAATTTGCATATTTAATTACATAATTATCATAATATGGCAGCCATATTGGATCATAGAAAGTAACAAGAGACATGTCATTAATTGTTTAATGTATAACATCAAATAAAGGAATATTTCAGAAAACTATATACCATTGTAAAGAATGTTATGTATTCGCTCCAATGATATCAAATATGTATTATTTAATGCGGACTGAACGATGTAAGGGCCGCGTGACTGATGGCGTGTCGTAGTTTAGCACCAGATCTGGGCAGATCCAACAGCCGCAGCGGTAATTCTATGTATAGTGAACGAACTTGCCCAAGGTTCGACACCGCCACACAGGATTAAAACCCGGGTTCTCTCGGTTGAGAGTCCGAAGCTCAAGCCGCTGCACAACGGCGCCTAGCATAGTTTTTGCTAGGCAACAGGTCGTGGATAGGCCAATTGATGTTACGCAACGATGAGGTCTCTTACCATCTGTGCGACGGCGAAGTGACGGATCGCCGGGACTCTGACAGTGACATCCAGCATCTTGCCATGCCTTGTCCCTTCCATCCGAGTCAACTCCACCAAGATACTCACATACCTGGAAAACACACCAAGCAGCGTCGCACATTACACCGATGTGAGTAATGTTCGTGCTACCCAATGTTTTATGCTGTCTTAACAAAAACATAATATATTTTTCCATAAGATAGTTTTGGGTGAGGTACTTACTAATAGACAGACGGAAGTCCAAATCTTGTAAGATGCCTATTACCAAAAACTGTGAATCCTATCGGTATCAGCGCTGTGTGAATCACTGTGTGTTTGTCACATGATCATGACTTGTCACATTTTCCGCACGAGATCAGAAATGCATTCAAATAGCCTAATAGCATTCGAACACAAGACTTCAATTGCCCGAATTTGTGCACAACAAAAAATGTCCTGACATATTGATTTAACAAGATTTAACAAGATTTAACAAGATTGCCATCCAGAGAATTAACTCTAGATGGCAGGTGGACAAGGAAGCCATTTGGCTTATCTAGAGTCCAACCCTTTTATCTACATATATCCAGCCCTTCTGAGGTATGTGTCGATTTTATTTTTAAACATATTCACACTACTAGCACCCACACAATCATCAGATAATCTGTTCCATTCATTCACAGTCCTTTGTGAAAATGAGAACTTTCTCACGTCTAATCTACACTGCTCCTTTACTAATGTAACTTCATGTCCTCTAGTCTTTCTATCTTTCTTAACTGAAAAAAAACATATTTCTATCAATATTTTCATAACCATTCAATATTTTAAACACTTCTATCTGATCTCCTCTCAATCTCCTGGTCTCTAGTGTTGTTAAACCACATTCTTTTAGGCGTTTTTCATAACTAAGATCCCTCAGTTTTGGTATCATTTTAGTCGCTCTCCTCTGTACTCTTTCTAGCATATCTATGTCCTTCTTGCGGTATGGCCTCCACGCTTGTATACAATATTCTAAATGAGGCCTAACTATTGTTTTGTACAGCGGTATTATTAGTTCTTTTTCTTTATATGCTACATTTCGCCTAATCAATCCAAGGATTTGATTTCCCTTTGAAGCTGCAATTCCACACTGCTCTGAAACCTTCATGTCAGCACTAATTGTCAGCCCTAAGTCTTTTTCTTTTACAGTAGTACTTAGTACAGTTCCCCCCATTGTATATTCTACATATTCGTTCCCATGTCCTGTGTGAAGGCATTTACATTTCCCAAATTGAACAACATTTGCCACTTTTCAGACCATTTGATCAACCTGTCAAGATCATCTTGTAAATGCTGTCTATCACCATCACTTTCAATCCTTCTAAACACTTTTGTATCATTTGCAAATTTCAACACCTTGCTAGCTATATCATCGTCCAAATCATTTATATATATTAAGAATAATATAGGTCCCAGTACTGATCCCTGTGGAACCCCACTCAAAACTGATTTCCAGTTTGAAGCCTCCCATCAACAACTACCCGTTGTCTTCTGTCAATCAGCCATTTTTCTATCCAGTTAATTATACCATTTCCTATGCCATGGGCTTTTAGTTTAAGCAGTAATCTCTGATGTGGCACTTTATCGAAAGCTTTTTGAAAATCTAAGTAGATGATATCTACTGGTGATCCATCATCTACCCACTTAGTGATATCTTCCAAAAAACATAACATATTTGTTAAGCATGACCTCGCTTTTAGAAACCCATGTTGAGATGGGTTTATCAAGTTGTTTAACAAGAAAATCCACCATGTGATCTTTAATTAGTCTTTCTAATAATTTACAAGTCACTGATGTTAAACTCACTGGTCTATAGTTCTCTGACTTGTTTCTCGAACCTTTTTTAAATAACGGTATAATGTTTGCTTCTTTCCATTTTAAAGGAACCACTCCCTCTTCTAATGACAAGTTGAAAACTGTTGCAAGCGGTATGCTAATTTGTTCTACAATTTCCACTAGTAGTTTGGGTGGAATACCATCCACTCCAGGTGATTTATTTTCCTTCATAGCCCTAATTTTCTGTGCTACCATTTCTGGGGTTACAATTAACTGTCTTAAATAGTCTGATTCTGCCCCCTTGAACTTAGCCTCTGGTACTGGCAGTGAACTAGTGTCTTCTCTGGTAAACACTGAACTAAAATACTCATTTAGGTCTTCAGCCATTAAGAATCCTTCTGATATTATATTTCCAGCATGATATTATATTTTCAGCAATGATGATGATTCACATACCGCTAGTCTTTGTACACATACATGTATACCTGGGTACATTTGCTTTCAACTTTGACCCTCATTTACTAGCTGTGTACTATTTGATTCTGTTAATATACTCACGATAGAATTTAAATATTCTGATTCATTCTCTGCCATTCGTTGTTGTAATTTGGGGGACTTCCGGTGGTGAATTGATTTGAAAGGATATTTGATCAAGATAAGTGATATTATTGAGCGTATAGCATACATAACGTAATTATAGATATATATTAAGTAATATTTTTTGTTAAAAGTTAGTTAGAGGGAGTAATCTAGGGTAGATTAAAAGTAGGCGATTTGCGAGCGATAATTGGGGACGTTAATGTAATCGGAACGTTGTTTACAAAGTAGGTCACTGGCGAAGTTAGCGTACCGTGAACGACAATAGAAAAGCGTTATTTGAGATAATCGGTGTAGTTAGATGAGTAATTAAAACCTGAAATAACAATCTTTTAAAGTGTATAATAGTACACAGGAAACAGTCTTTGTAAAGACTACCTTGTATCTAAGCCTAACTTGAATACATTGTCATCGACATCGTAACTAGGTAAGGAACGGTGTGTCACTGTGTGTTAACAAATATAACTAACTATAACCTAAACAATCTGGTGTAAATTGTACACAGAAAAGTCTTTTCAAAGACTACATAAAAACTACTTTGAACATAAATAAATTCTGATATGGCACCTTGCAAGCGGCAACTCAGGGCAAAACGACACCTAGTTTGCAACGACTGCCAGAGCTGGGTGGATTTTGCGTTGTCTGGCTGTCCAAAATCATGGGCAGAGACCAAAGATGACGGATTCACATTTCGGTGTATGGGGTGTTTGAGGGTGGAATGTCTGATGAAGGAGGTATGTAAGTTGACGGATATAGTGAAGGAGATGGAGGCGAGACTCAACATAGAAATAGATGGAGCAGAGAGGGATGACGCGGAGATAGTTGAGAATTCTACAACACAGAAGGAGCAGAGTTGTGACACGGAGACTGAAGAAAGTAGACAGAGAGGAAGGAAGGTGACCGGTGTGAAGGAACAAGACATTGAGAAAACAGAGGGACGGAGGAAAAGTGTTCGGCAGAGGAAAAGAAAACGGGCCAGTGGGGATAGATCAGCAGGTAGTCAGACTGTAGAGAACGAGGAGAGACACGACAGCGATACAGGTGGTGAAGAGAAAACATGACAGGCGTGAAGGTGACAGGGGAGAAAGTGACCGTAGTGAAGGAGGTAGCCGGGGAAAAGGGACGGGAGAGGAGAGAAGAAAATGTGATGGGAGGAAAGAAGAAGGGACGAAAGGAAGTGAGAGTAAATGTGCTAGAAGAAAAGATGACAGGAGGAAAGGGACAAGAGAAAACGCGACAGGAAAGAAGGGAATGGAAGAGAATGTGACAGGAGAGAAGACGACAAGAGGAAAAGACAACAACCAGACATATGCAAACCGGAGGAGCTACTCCGAGGCAGTGATTGAGGGGGCAAGGAGAAAAGAGAGAGTGTTTATGGGCGATTCAATTCTGAGAAAAACAGACAAGACTATATGCGAGGGGAAGGACGTTTTTGTATGTCTACCGGGGGCTAGGATAGAGCATGTGACCGAAAGGGTAGAGAAGGTATTGGGGCATGGCAAGGGAGGGTCTATACTAGTACACGTTGAGACAAACAATGCAGACAAGGAGGGAACAACTGGGATAGTTCAGAAGTACAGACATCTAATGAGGAAGCTAAAGAAGACAAGAGTGGAACAGGTTATTCTCTCAGGAATTTTGCCTGTAATGGGAGGAAGGGGGGCAAGATACAGAAACTGTACGAGGATGGCGATCAACTCACTAGTTGAGCAGATGTGTGAGGAAGAGGGCGTGGGATTCCTAGATTTATGGGGGTACTTTGTTGGGAGAGAATACATGTACATGAGAGATGGCCTCCATCTAAGTGGAAAGGGGCAGCAGTATTCTCAGAGAATCTGCTGCGATCTGTTGACAGTGGGACAGGTTGCATCTATTTAAACTAAATTCGCAGGGGGGACTCGCAGAGAAGCCTGAAACTGGAGGCATACTTAAAGGCAGCACAAATAATTCAGCAAAGAACAGTCTGGAAAACTGTTCTGAAGCTGGGTATAAATGTGTTTGTTTAAATGCAAGGAGTATAGTAAACAAAAGAAATGAACTAAACATTATGGTAGAAGATATTGACCCTCACATAACAGGTATAACCGAATCATGGGCAACCACCGATATATCAGATGCCGAATTGGGACTGACAGAATATGTAATGTTTAGGAAAGATAGAATAGGAAGAAGGGGAGGTGGAGTTATTTTATATATTAAAGAATCTATCCAGGCTTATTAAATAAAATTAGACAGAGAAGCAGATTGCGAAGAAGCTGTTTGGTGTAACATAGTTACAGGAAAGTCAACGTTAACGGTTGGATTAGTTTATCGAAGTCCAAACATAAGCATAGAAGAGAATGAAAAAATACAAAACGCTATAAGGGAAGTGAGCAAACGGGACTGTGTTATTATGGGGGATTTTAACCATGGGCATATAAAATGGAAATCTCTACAGAGTATGGGTAGTGAGGACCACAAGTTTTTAATTTTAGTACAAGATAGTTTCCTTTCTCAACATGTGCTAGAACCAACCAGGGAGAGAATGTGTTAGACTTAGTTTTGTCCTCACAGAATGAATTAGTTGACAATGTTAAATTATGTGAGCCTCTGGGAAGTAGTGATCACAACCAGATACATTTTACCATCAAAGTAAAATCAGAAAGAAATAATAAAAAGTAGTTCAGGAGAAATTTCCACAAAGGAAGATATAAGGAAATGAGGAAATATTTAGCAAAGATAGACTGGAATAATACACTGAAGAATAAGACAGCAACAGAATGCTGGAATATCTTAAAGAATGAAATAGAGTGCATCGTAGATAAATTTGTTCCCTTCAAAAAACAAGGGAAACGGACCAGAAAGAAATACTTATCGAAAGAAGCCATTAGAAAAATTAAGTATAAACAAATGATGTGGAAGTCATATAGACATACTGGAAATGACGAAGACTACAACATTTATAAAGAAGCACTAAACCAAGCTACAGCTGAAATTAGAAATTCAAAGAGAAACTATGAACATAAATTAGCTTGTAATATAAAACATGACAGCAAGAGTTTTTATGCGTATGTTTGAAGCAAACAGAAAGTTCAGGATAAGGTCGGTCCTTTAGAAGATAGTGCTGGAACTATAATATCAGAAGGATTCTTAATGGCAGAAGACCTAAATGAGTATTTTAGTTCAGTGTTTACCAGAGAAGACACTAGTTCACTGCCAGTACCAGAGGCTAGGTTCAAGGGGGCAGAATCAGACTATTTAAGACAGTTAATTGTAACCCCAGAAATGGTAGCTAAGAAAATTAGGGCTATGAAGGAAAATAAATCACCTGGAGTGGATGGTATTCCACCCAAACTACTATTGGAAATTGTAGAACAAATTAGCATACCGCTTGCAACAGTTTTCAACTTGTCATTAGAAGAGGGAGTGGTTCCTTTAGAATGGAAAGAAGCAAACATTATACCGTTATTTAAAAAAGGTTCGAGAAACAAGTCAAATAATTATAGACCAGTTAGTTTAACATCGGTGATTTGTAAATTATTAGAAAGACTAATTAAAGATCACATGGTGGATTTTATTGTTAAACATAACTTTATAAACCCATCTCAACATGGGTTTCTAAAAGCGAGGTCATGCTTAACAAATATGTTATGTTTTTTGGAAGATATCACTAAGTGGGTAGATGATGGATCACCAGTAGATATCATCTACTTAGATTTTCAAAAAGCTTTCGACAAAGTGCCACATCAGAGATTACTGCTTAAACTAAAAGCCCATGGCATAGGCAATGGTATAATTAACTGGATAGAAAAATGGCTGATTGACAGAAGACAACGGGTAGTTGTTGATGGGGAGGCTTCAAACTGGAAATCAGTTTTGAGTGGGGTTCCACAGGGATCAGTACTGGGACCTATATTATTCTTAATATATATAAAAGATTTGGACGATGATATAGCTAGCAAGGTGTTGAAATTTGCAGATGATACAAAAGTATTTAGATAGATTAAAAGTGATGGGGATAGACAGCATTTACAAGATGATCTTGACAGGTTGATCAAATGGTCTGAAAAGTGGCAAGTGTTGTTCAATTTTGGGAAATATAAATGCCTTCACACAGGACATGGGAACGAATATGTAGAATATACAATGGGGGGAACTGTACTAAGTTCTACTGTAAAAGAAAAAGCCTTAGGGCTGACAATTAGTGCTGACATGGAGGTTTCAGAGCAGTGTGGAATTGCAGCTTCAAAAGGAAATCAAATCCTTGGATTGATTAGGCGAAATATAGCATATAAAGAAAAAGAACTAATAATACCGCTGTACAAAACAATAGTTAGGCCTCATTTAGAATATTGTATACAAGCGTGGAGGCCATACCGCAAGAAGAACATAGATATGCTAGAAAGAGTACAGAGGAGAGCGACTAAAATGATACCAAAACTGAGGGATCTTAGTTATGAAAAACGCCTAAAAGAATGTGGTTTAACAACACTAGAGACCAGGAGACTGAGAGGAGATCAGATAGAAGTGTTTAAAATATTGAATGGTTATGAAAATATTGATAGAAATATGTTTTTTTCAGTTAAGAAAGATAGAAAGACTAGAGGACATGAAGTTACATTAGTAAAGGAGCAGTGTAGATTAGACGTGAGAAAGTTCTCATTTTCACAAAGGACTGTGAATGAATGGAACAGATTATGTGATGGTTGTGTGGGTGCTAGTAATGTGAATATGTTTAAAAATAAAATCGACACATACCTCAGAAGGGCTGGATATATGTAGATAAAAGGGTTGCACTCTCGATAAGCCAAAGGGCTTCCTTGTCCACCTGCCATCTAGAGTTAATTCTCTGGATGGCAATCTTGTTAAATCTTGTTAAATTCTCAGTACAGCAGTGCATCAACATGTTTCCATTTCTAAGATTTTCAAAAGGTCCTGCTACATCCTAAAGACATGTCCAACTTACCACTCGAAGTTGGTGATGTAGTGGTAGTTTGATTGGCTGCAGATCTTGATGATGTTGGCGAGAAGTTCGTCGCGGTAGTGAGAGCCCTCTGCCTTATCCACGTGCACCATTAGTTTCTTCACGATCTCCATCAAGTTCTTCTTCGATACCTGCCACAGCAAACTGGCGACTACAACTTTACATCTCGCAATAAAATTAAGTTTTCCATGCCTCATTTGTTAACATTTATTTATATATTTTTCTCAATTGCAGAATACAAAAATTGCCTGCCAAATTGCGCTTAATAAACCCCAATCAGTGTTCACAATTTGAATGTTGCAGCAGAGAAATATTCAAATTATATATTTATTATAAGCACAACATTCAAGTTGTAAACAGCCGCTATTAGCGCTTATTGCTTAGAAGTTGGTTCATTCCAACACTCCTGACCAAATTGGAACGAAGCACAACTTCCTGCTTGTAATGTTTCGTTTTTCCGATGCGATGTCCCGAGCTTATAATTAGTACAGTTATTTCTGTACTATAAGCAGAATGGTTCCAGTGTCTCCCACTTCCTGATCTCTATTTGGTCTTGCTTGGTGCCAATTATCTTATTATTATTATTATGAATGCTGCAATTAATATGTTAGTACACAACAAAACTTCAATAACTTTGAAAGCGGGATTAATATAATTAATCTATGTGACATTTGTGGACTTGCTACACATCATATATGTTAAATAAATTATAACTTATCCTGTGGCTACCTCGTCCCTATGTTCTTGTTGGACAACCATTTTGACTGAGCGTGATTCCACGGAAGAAATGTTCAAACAACAGTTGGCAGCCTAGTCAACAGAAAAATGGGTTTATATGTTTGTTCATTTTGTGTCTATGCATTATATTATACATTTATGTCAGAAGATGTAAACACATTTATTCGTAACAATAGAAAATACATTTGTGACTGATTGCTAGCCATTAGAGTCTGTGTTGGAATATAAATGGGCCAGCCCACGGAAAATGTTCCCAATCCAAATTTTGGGTAACAAATTAAAATGTGTTCTAATACCCTCATATCCTCATGTTCTTGACAGAGCTTACAAATATGGCAGTTCAATGCATAATCAATACAAATCACAAGTAATACAACGTTTTTATAAGAGTATCAATTTTGATTGTTCTCTACATGGTACGGACATCATGTGCCAAATTATATTTTGTATGTCAGCCATGCCATAAAATAGAGTCCACATTGTATTACAATAATTATATATATTACAAATTTACTTGACTAGGCAATTTTGCAATAAACGTTAAAGGTGTGTAGCATATATTGACGGAACAGTTGCTTGTACTGGAACTGGGTGAACGTTGCATCAACAGAACATTTTAAATTGCATTAGTAATGCTTTTTGCACATTCTGCGGACAATTCCATTCGCCACCCTCTGTATCGCAACATCGTTGATAGTTCAAATCTTGTACATTATAGTCATCTATAATTTGCTGGATATATTGATGACAATTACAAAATAGACCATATAAACGTAACGGACATCCTGCGTGTTGTTCACAATGAAGTAGGGTATCAGTTGTTTTTATTTCTAACAACATTTAAAGAATTTTTCCCAGGAACTGCACCAATTACACATGCTACTGCATCATATATCATTGCAGCCGTATGGTTACATTGAAACAAAAAACATTATTGGACAAACGCAACAAAAATAATCCACACGGCACTAAATAAAAACATCTACTATGCAATTACATTGGGTAATAAGTTGGTATTTGACTCACATTGCCATTTGACCAATTGTAACTCGTTTGTTCTCGTGACGGACATCATGTAGAACACACAAATAAATGTACGCAATATGTTCTGATACAGGGATGTCCGGAAATATGTTACAGTATTTATGCATCTGGCTAATCGTTTCTGCACTGAGAAGAGAAGACAGAATAGATGATCAAAACGTTTACAACAGCATCATAGGGACAAAGACTATGAAAGAATTAGCTGACGAACATAATTGGTTAAGCCATTTCCACGGTATTTTATCCTAATAAGCAGTCAGTGTCACGTACAAATTGATGCGTATTCGTTGATCAGCTTTACTATATTAATATAAAAGGTAACATTTATATATGTCACACTTTTGTTTGCGACCTACATATCAGAAACATTTGACATAGCTTACGTTGGCATGCTCCATGCTAGCTATTTACGTCGACATCTTTTCTGCACCGACACGTTTCCCCAAGTACCGTTCATCTTCATGCAGTGCCGCCATACAGACTCCAATTCCACAATAGATCACTACTTCTTGTTCCTGGAATCTCTACGACGATGGTATTCATTTAAATATGTATTTTTTCCGGTAGTTTTTTATCTTGCAGTCCAGTACTGATAACAAAAACATCAAACATAAAGTAGTATTCTTAAAATCATAGTAATTGGTTGACATGAGTTTATCTACACAATAATATTGCTAATCATACCATAGGGAAAGGAAATATGTTGTTTCACACTTTCTATACTTACGCAGCAATTGGGCTGAACTGATCATGTCGATAATTTATTATGCTGGAAAACTCGTACAATAATAATATACACTCACTAAATATGAAGACTTGTGTAAATATGCACATGCAAGTGATAACAGCAGCTTTCGTGACGGACATGCCGGTTAATTGTGCATGTGACAGACATAATGCAATGCTTGCATATACAGTACAACTAAACACAAACTCATGGAATCAACATAAAACCACATTGCATGTGAGACATTAGGGATACACTAATCTATAGACGTAATAAAGTAAATTTTGAGTTTAGTATGGCTAAGCTGAGGGAAATCTGAACATGATGTCTTCACTAAATTTGCATTAAAACAGGGACAGGATGTTTGAACATCCACAGATACACACTGTATGCCATTTAAAAATAACCAATTATTTGTTTGCAGTGTGAATGAGATTATGTGAAATTTTAAGAGTGTATTAATTGACTGCTAATAGTACAGTATTATACCTTGCCGGTTATCTAAAAACCGCATTACGGACATCGTGCAAAATGTGCTATTTTTTCAGGCTTTTTTTCATTTATTTCAAACTATTTTTTTTGACACCTATTTATTTCATCGTTGAACCAGAAAGATAAATGGCGGCGAGGATCTGAATTGAAACGACTTCTAGTGACATTATACCAAACGTGAAAAAACACAAAAGACAAGTGACATTTGGGTGGGCGCTCCAGTTTGATCAATCATATCTTTGGAACCAGCTGACGTAGAATAGAATAATATTTAAAATATGTCCGTGTTTCTGAGGATATTTGTAGTACAGTTAGCCTGAAATTAGAAGTATATAATAATATGGCGTAAAGTAATGACCATGAGACAAGAGGAAGGTGGTGAATTTGAAATGGGAAAATTTTCGGTGGCCTGACCAAAATACTTTGTGTGAGTTATTTGTCTAACCATGTTGTTGAGTTGTGCAGTTTATAGCAAAGATGTCCCAGTGTCGTGTGTGGCAGGTTCAAATCCTGCCTGTGTTCAGAATCCAAGCACAACAGGTTCTGCACATACACTGATTCCATTCAACAACTTCAGCCGCATTTTATAACATCACCAAATTGCATGGATATTTTATGTCCACCTATACTGGAAACTGTACACGAAATTAGCTTGACACTTTTAAATAATTATTTAAAAAGTAAACATGCCCATTGTCTTGCATAACCCACACAGGAGATAGGATGATACGTGTTCACGATATGCTGGTCTTTTCTACACGGTCTTTCAACAACCTGTGAAAACTTGTACTGTATTGAGTAGTGAACCAGTCTCCCCCAGAGGGCGCCACAATGTTTTCATTATATAGGAACCAGTGGGTCCAATGATACAGTGTATACACTGCCTACACGTACTGCCTGCTCGGCGTTTCTCACACGCCTGACTGGGAAGCAACTCCGGCCGGTGGGAGCAACATCCAGTGCAAGAGATGGAGACCACCACCCCTGTGTGGGATCTTACACTTCCCCTGGCACAGAACCAGATAGAAGGGACCAACGGATTTTAGTGCCTCTTCCGAAAAGCAATGTGCATGAGGTGAATACCGCTACCCACTATGAACAAATTTCAAATTATCAAAATAATGTAAGGCAAGGTCGGTCCCACGATAATAGGGAAGCTTTGAGCAACTCGTGTACCGTTGTTAACCGACGTTTATTATTTTGTCGAGTTCTCTAGAAGCAGGCTTTGATACTTACAACTCCACGGCCATTTGTTTCATTACGGACGACTAACGGTGCGCTAAATTACGATTGTACGCATTTGAACCGATAACTTATTTTCGAGTAGAGCTATATATATATACATATATATATATATATATATATATATATTGTGTTTAGTTGTTTTCTTTATACAACTACCATAAATAATGCAATGTTGTTGACAAGGCAACGGCATATTAACAATAAGGGATATATGTTCTGTCAATCCCTGAAAGAGATATTGACAGGTATTACTCGATCTAATTTTCGATTACACTCGTTTTACATGTATTAGTTAAATTGTTCCTGTAAACATGGAACGCGCCAACATCTTGTAGGAATATAGAAATGACAATAAACAAGTAGTCTGTGGAGTACCGTACACTCTCCAGAACAACGATGCTTTTATTCTCATCAGTATCAATACTGTTGGTATCGGCGCGAGGGTTTCACATCAGGGCAGCAGTCTGCTTTTCATATATAGCAAGCATGTAAGCCTGACCCAGTCAGTGGGCAACAAATCAATGACTTCGGATATTACCGAACTAAACGATAGCGGGTCGTCACTGGCCACCTACTTTGCCGTCGGTCAGTAACTTTTCTGGGTTACTAGTCCGTGTGACTGCCTACTTTTCAGCGGACACTACACCGATTTACAGCAGTATACATCAGCTTGTTGTCAAAATTGGCCACCAGAAGTGGCTGTTTGCATCAAAAAACCTAATAAAAATGCGTTTTTACGCTTAGTATAGCCCAATTTCCTTTATATTGGGACATGACGCACACGACACGTGCACGTTATAGTTATTTTATAGTTTACTCACTATCCACATAGACTATGCCAGAGTCTATTTGGATAGTGAGTTAACTATCGCACATACGCATAGTATGCTCTTCGTTTTTATTAGAAAACGCCGCCAATGCCAAAATCTCCCGGGGAAAACTGTTAGAAAAATGCTAAAAACTCTGACAAGCGTCATCGACATTTGCACTGCAGAATCCACGAATGGAACACTTCGTATAAGTAGTCGCGAAGACCACACATAACCAGGACACAGAAGAGTGTGGCGCGGGAACAGGGGGAGGGGGCGGGAGGGGGCAGCTGCTCCCTCTGGAATTTCTCCGGGGGGGGGGGCAGAACCATGTCTGTCTCATGAAATGTGAGCGTGAATGTTTGTTTTTTGTGTCGAACGTCAATATCGGGTGGAAATGTATTAATGTGTATTTTTGTCGACTGTGAAAAGTGTGTGCAATAACTGGAGGGCAGACATATAGCTTTGCGCCCCCCTCCCAGTAATAGGCAGTGCGGCGGCAAAAAAATTGTCTTGTCCAAAGCACCCCCTCCGTCTTCGGATATCATAATTTCAGCCGATACAGCAGAGGGAATGTGGAGAAGGGAAACTGACAGCAGTGGCGCGACGGAAAAAGAACATTTTCAACAGCATCGCCGCCCCCCCCCCCGTCTTTTTTTAAGGCATATTGTTTAGTAGGCCGTTTGCGCTCACGCATTGTGCCATTGTTAAAATGCGGACCAGTAGCTTTGCTGCCTGACCAATAAGTTGCCGGTCCGGTTGACTAGCACCTTTTTGAGGTAAACGGCGAAAAATGGTTATTACAATCACAGTATGTTGATCATCTACTTGTTTACATTGGAGCAATATGGTGAGGTGATTACCACTGAATTCTCTCGGGCATGAGAAAAGTACCCTAGGAAAGCAGAAACTATTGCAAATATCTCACTGCAAATCACTCTAAATAACTATCGTTTTTTAATATGTGACCCTCTTGCACACGCACCCAACTTCGTTTTCGAAATACATGGCTATCAATTATTACTATGAGCTCTACAGTGAAATGTGTACATAATTTATATATGTAAAGGTGATATATTGTGTGGGTCAGATAAGCATCATTGTTTTCGAATCTTCTTTAACACGATTTCCCGATCGAAATGTACGCCTTACTCACCGAAGAATGATTATTTTACAAGATGCCGAATCATTGCATGATGTGAGTATAGACCTAGTGTCATTCCTTGGAAAGCGGTCTAATTTTTTACCAGAAATTCTTTTGTTCTTTTTGAATCCCCTTTTATGCCCCTGCCCTTCTAAAAAGGTAATGGTAAAGGTAAGTTTTTATATAGCGGTGTATTCAGTCCTCAGGCATTGACGCGGGAACGAAATTCAAACTGGGGTGGGCTAACGGAGCTTCAGCACCACTAAACAAATTTCGCCGCCGCATATCTTCACATCTTCCCCCTCAACGTGTGTCTTGATTGGCTCCGCTGTGACATCGGAAGACGGGAGGGGGGGTTCTGTTGGAAATTTTTCCCCGCTGCTGTAACGTGAGTTTCTCGGCTGTGAACTCATCACATCCGAACAAACACGGGAGGGTTCAGTGCTATTAAAGAAATTATTTTATTTATGTCGCGCCTGTGCTGTCAATTTCTCTTCTCCAGTTTCTATTCGCTATCTCCGCTGAAATGATGACATCGGAACAAGGAGGGGGGAGCTTTCGAAAAATGTTCGCCACCATGCCGCCTACTACTGAGGGGCACAAAACAATATGTCTACCATCCAATTCCTTTCACAGTCAACAAAAATACACATTAATCGTCTCATAAAATTTACATTTTTACACTCGCCACAAAAACAAACATTCACGCTCACATTTAATAAATCATGAACCATATGTCAGCCCCCCACAGAAAATCCAGAACCCCCTATTCGGGGTTGCTATATTGAGCAACAAACAAAAATAGGTAGCACGTTCGCATAAATAGTTTGTTGGGGGTGAAGATAATTTAGTCCCCCAATATAATAATAATAATAATAATGTATTTATTTCAGACAATCATGATGCCCATATATACAAATACATCAATAAAAGTATGTAAATAATATAAAAATACATAGATAAGAACAATATGTTTTAAAATTATGTAAATCCCGGACCCACTGGTGCCGCAGTTTCGAAGTACAATACACGTCGCTAGTTTTAATGCTATAAATAATGGGATTCAAAGACATGTCAATCCTATTCATTAAGCTAAAAATAGCCTTTCTGATTACACATTTACCCGAGCTGACATTAGCTGTAGCAAACATGTGACTAGCGCTACATCTCATGGGCAAATTGTTCAATATCCTGAAAGAGTTGTTATATGCAACAACGAATTGATGATAGTGAAGGGGTGTACATTTATCGGTGCAGTGAAGGGGTGTACATTTATCGGTGCAGTTTTAAGTTTTTGTTGAACCTGAATGTGCTTTTTGGCGTACCTTAACAGGAGTGCAAATCGAGGTTTTTTGGTGAGCCTGGCGGTGGGTATTTTTGGCGAACCTCAAGGAGGGTACAACTGGAGGTGTGTGGTAAGCTTCAAAATATGATGAAGGTCGCCGAAAAATATGATCCGACAACGGCGGAGGCGGAATGGTGCTGAAGCTCCGGCTCAGCCCTCCTACCGTGCCTATGATATTATGATGCAACTTCGTGATATTGTGTTTCCTGTAGCCTAACATTACAAAAATAAGAATTTATAAGCCTACATATTGTAGGACACGCAAATGTCTTCGCACGTGTTCGAAATCATATGCAGGGACCGTTCTAAATAGTAACGAAATTCAAAAGACGGCAAATGGGGCCAAGCTGTTCCGCGCAGGCCGGACGTTATCTCGTAAACATTACGGTCAGGCCACGATACATGTCGAAGAAGGTCGTCTAATTACAGATCGGGTCGAGTTTGGTGCAATGGTCAGTGAAAACACAAAACGCAGTCGCTTGTGATTTTCTCTCGAATCGCATCGAAAGTCGATAAGCTCCTTTCGCCTGATGAAAATGGATTCCATAGTCGAAATACGGCTGACGTAGTGTTCGGGTATCGGTGGTTGTGTGCCAAGGCACAGAAATATCGCTTCGCAGTCGAAATTCTACGCATAGACATGAACCGAGCATATTTGATACATCAGACGACACAAGCTGATAGAGATACTTTCAACCGTCCTTGAAGAATCGGAAATTCGAATGATGAGACTTCTTGCAAACACATCACTCGCACCTTGCACGTCAATTCGTGGCACAGAGTGTTTAAACAAAGTCTAGAGTTACGTCAATGATTGTTAGTTAAATGTGATATTAATGACTACGTATTTTAGCGATTTTATGTCAGTTAAGTTTTTGTGTGGAGCGCAGTGACATTGGAATATCAATTGAGAGAACTCGGTCGGTTTCGAATCCTGTGCTGCCGTGTCGAACCTGAGCAAGTTCGTTCACTCAACGTTGCTCCAGTTCTCTCAGCTGTATGACTGGCTACCTTGGCATATACGGTATTGGATATTTGTGTGCAAATACTCTTCGCGCATTAACTGCAGAGTGGCTGAATGCTTATTCGTTTAAACAAAACTGCCAGGGGTAAAGGATAAAGCGCGTTGACCCAAATGACTGGGTACTACTATATATAAGGACTTACCTTCTTGGGTTCTAGAGATTCACATATGTACATGTGTTGGTCTTACACGTAAGGGTTCACTATAATTATTATTCGCAATGATAAAATGCATTTGTGTTATGTTACGTGTACGGTCAATGCGCATGACAGAAGGATATTCATATGGGAATGCAGATTATAATCACGTTACATGGGAGCGAATACGTAAATTTCCCTCAATTATGCTTATTAGCTTGATTCATGTATTTATATGTAGACCATATATCAAGGGGTCATTATAATTATTATACACAATGTTCCCTGTTAAATGTACTTGTGCTATGTTACATGTACGATAGATGCTCATGAGAGTAACATAATTATAATTATTCTGAGCATAATCATGTTATACAGGACTAATAGGAGACGAATTGAACAAGTAATTACAGAGTTAGTCGTGCATATTTTGATACCAATAAGCATTTCATTGAAAAACTAATGCAACATAAAACTATTTAATGTATATGTATGTTGTTTTGTTTTCTGAATATAACTTGTGCGTATTTACGTACACGCATCTGGATTACTTGAGGTTTACAGAAACATTATTTTGCTCATTCATTGTCCCGAAATTAAAATCGTTACAAAATCGCAGGTAAAAGCTATTGAGGTAGCCCCAACATAAACTTGCGTAATTTTGAAAATATTTCCCAATTTGTTGAGCTGTATACTTTTGATATGTTATCTAGGATATATGCTTTTATAGGTGTAAGAATTGCATCTGTTGCAATTGCTCTAACATGACCCTATTTTTATAATAAAAATCCTAAACTAACCACGCATATCGGTCGGTGAATGTCCATCATTCATGACAACAATCGGCACCCCTCAATGTGACAGCCAAGGTCAAGTTCATAATTGTTGGAACCAATTATGAAACGGGAAAAAATAGTTAGTGTGAAATGTCATAACATATTAATGCGTAGACGCGGGAACGGGGGGGGGGCAGAGGGACAGCTGGTTCTACCCCCCATTAAATGTGAACGTAAATGTTTGTTTTTGTGACGAGCGTCAATGGCGGGTGGAAATGTAAATTTTATGATACAATTAATGTGTATTTTTGTTGACTGTGAAAGGTGTGTGCAATTGGAGGGCAATCATTGTTTTCTCTCCCCCCAGTAATAGACAGAGCGGTGGCGAATTTTTTTTCCAAAGTACCGTCTTCAGATGTCATCATTTCAGCGGAGACAGCGGAGAGAAGCGGGAGAAGGTAAATTGACAGCAGCGGCGCGACGTAAAAAATACAAATTCTCTACAGCACTGTCCCGTGTTTGTTCGGATGTTATAAGTTCACAGCCGAAACAGCGGAGAAGTTCCCCCCCTCCCCCCTCCGTCTTCCGATGTCACAGTCAAGCCAACCGAGACAGCCACAAGGTGAAGAAAAATGTGAACATTGGCGGCGGCGAAAATTTTGCAGCGGTGCTGAAGCTCCGGTACCCCCCAACATCACTCTGTTAATGTCATTATTGTAATTAGTTATCATTTGAGTTAGTTATGGTTGAGGTTAGTCATAGCGTAAGCGTTGGAACCAGTCAGACGACGGGAATGAATAGTTAGTGTGATAATCTGACGAGGGGAATAAATAACTATTCAATAGAGCTAAGATTAATGGGGTAATTAATTATGGATAAAATCAGTTATGAAGGGTTATGGTTACATAAATTGCACAATCGTTATAACCATTTGAACGGTAGGAATATATCATTATTGTTTTAATTAGGGTTAAGGTTATTATTAGTTATGGTTGGAGTCAGGTGTGATTGAAGAAGAAGACGAATTTATTTTATTTGACCTGTCAGACATGCAAATTATAATATAAAATAGTACAAGTTATTTACTTATTATAAACAAGGTACGTAATTGCAAAACATAGGGGTCAGAAGACTCCTCTAAGGCATTGATAGTCGCTCTCGATGAGCAACCTAATAAACAAATATTAAACTAAATCATTGGTCAAAATTTAATTCCTTTCATAAAAACTTAAACTGAATATATTAATAATATCTCTGATTTTATATGTATGTACAGGCGTAGGAAAAGTGCATGTGTATGTGCGTGCATGAGTGTGAGCATGTGTGTGGGATCGTGTATGATTGCGGTCATAGTAATCGTTGGAACCAATCAGAGGACGGAAATAAATAGTTGGTGTGAAATGTCCTTGTTAATTAGGCTAAGATTATTATAAGTTATGATTTTAGTTATTTATGGTTGTAGTTGGGGTAATTATTGGAACTAGTCAGACGACGAGAATGAAAAGTTAGTGAATTTGTTTATCATTCATTAAAAAGATTAGGGTTATTATCATAATTAGTTATGATTGAAATCAGTTATGTTTAGGATTACGATAGTTACACTGTAATCGCTATGGATGTCGAGATGCGGCGTGCCCTCAGCCGTGTCGAATGACAATGACTGGCGGGGCAGATCGCAGCTCCTATAAAACACGCAAATTCCTCTCATCTGTTAACGTTTCCCGAAAGCCACAAACAAGTAGAGGTATATAATAAAACAATACTACTTCACGCTTATCACATGCAAGAGAAGATATAGTATGATTGCTTAGTTATTTTACGCGTCACGACCAACCAAAGCGTTACGTTTGCGCGCCGTCGTTTGCATGCAGACGTCACGCTGCATTATCACCGCGTGCAGATGTCGGCAAACCGCAGATTTGTCATTGCTTGGCTGACAGAAACTCCTCAAATGTCGTCAAACATGTTCGAAAATTTGATCCGTCTACACGGGCCGGAGTGTTTCCGTCGGAGCGATCGAATGAGCCGGATCAAGAACTCGCTTTATTGCTACGTAAAAGTAAGCGGCACCTACAAGAAAGTTGTGAAGACAGTGATTGGCGTTGCCGACCGTTTCCATTGACGCCACAGCGCCCACATCGGCAACTAGGCTGATCACGTGTGCACCACACATCCGTTAATCGTCCTAGTGGAACGCATCTGCCAGAAGTACAGCATTGACGACGAGCCGGGACTGCTGAGGGACATACTTATGTCGGTGTTCCTCTGTGCTATTTGTCGAGATGCTGCTATTCTCGAGCAGGGGTAGTACCCCATTACTCCTCGCTTTTCACTCCATCAACGCCCCCGCCGTGTTGCTGCTTCTCCGCTACGGCGCGGACCCGGTGCGAGCTGGGCAAGCTCATGAAATCATTGGCCTCTAATTCCAGGTGACGCCCATAAATTACCGGGCTATTTTGAGTTATACACAAAAAATTACATTAATGTGTGCATCGTTTGAATATATCAAGTTATGAAGCACCTCTACCATTGTGTCATTGCCTACCACCGTTTCATGTCAGCTTTCAAATTCCTCCCATAAGTGAAACACACCGTGACGTCGTTTGCTATATTTGTTACTTATTCCTTGCGGAATTACCGATTTTGAATAGGACATGGTATGTTTCCTGGGCTTTCTTGTTTCTTAACTATTCCTATAGAATCCACCCTGCGTAATCGTGACGAAAGTGAACGCATCTGTGTTCTGGCGCACGCACAACCACCAACTATTGGCGGGTGTGCGACAGCAATACCTAACGAAACAGAACCGTAAGGACATCGAACTAAAGCTGTGCCTACGCTACTAATGTCTCTCCCTCGAGCGGCTTCCCATTACCGTCGGCAACCACGTCACTTCCATCGCGCCGCCGTCCGACCGCTGCCACCTCATCGCGTTCGGCTAGTATTCCCACTACCGACCACTGATACCGCGAGACCGTCTCAACTCGCCCGCTGAACGCATGCATATATGTTGCTGCGTCATCAGGCGGACGCTGAAAGAGAAACAGGCACTGCCTGCCGGGATATAACAGCTTCAGGTCTTTATTGAACAGTATCTGGATTTTATGTTAGACACAATCGTCTGCCTGGAAGCACAATCACTGCATGTGGTCTTTGCCTCAATAGTCTTTGAGTACTACGTGGGGTCCTATATGACGTCCATACTGTCATTGCGACGTACTGGTGCGTTCACAGATATGCTAATTAATTTAGCTTTTGTAATATAATCCAAATATTGAATTATTTTTGTCCCGGTCCGGTCAAAATTCGGCAAAATGGCCAAAGTGGTTCTTCGAGAAATTTGACAATGGTATGCTTTTTTATTAAACCGACTGCATATATATATAATAATGTAGCTACTGACATATTACAAATTTAAATATCACGTAACCTTCTTCACGATGGGCAAAATTAATTAACGAAGTATGCTCAATAATCTGGGATGACAAAGGATGGTCAGTAATCTAAATTAACGAAGGAGTTTTTTTAGAAATACAATGGCTTTTCATAGCCGTCGCCGTTGAATAATGCGCTTGTTACATGATTTATCTGATAATAGTCAGTTCGGAGTTTTTTCTTCATCTTGTTGCAGTTTTAGTGCACATCTTTTTGTTGACGCTACAACGTTCGATTGGTGGAGGAATGGCGACATTTTAATGCTCAGCTGCGCATGAGAACATCGCTGCACGGCTGTGGCTTTAGTAACTATTACATGTTTTCGACTCGACTGCGAGGGTAGGCATGAGTGTCTGACGTACCTGTTTAGCTACAAATACCTACGCACGTACGTGTGTGCATTCGTGCGTGCGTGCGTGCGCGGGCGAAGGTGGTTGTGTGCGGTCATTTCTGCACGTAGACTCGACAGATGAACTATACTGCCGCGAACGTTGTCAAACATACACCATACAAAGGAGATGTTTCAAATACATTGGCTGGAGTTTTAAACGTTAATTAAAGTTGCTCTTGAACAACGATCTCACCGAGATAGAACTTGTCGATCTGTCGGAACCGTCTGGCCGGCTTGTAATCCCCTCAAAGACTTGCACGAGCGGCCAATACGCACGTTCATGATCCAGATCACAGTCGTGTCTAACCACCAGAATAGACGTGACACACACATATACATGTTCCTCTTTGGTCGATTTATCTGATTTCTCACTTATGAAATAATGTTTGAGAATCTATTATCTTTTATCGCCCATTCTGAGTGCGCCTGCACTCAGCCTTACCCACGCTACGTTTTCATTGACTTTTTCACTTTTTAATTTCAAACGCAGAAACAACGTATTTGTTGTACTGTACAAGGACTACCGTGTATAATAAGGTTCCATATTTTGTTTTTAATTTCAAACGCATAAACAACTTATTTGTTGTACTGTACAAGGACTACCGTGTATAATAAGGTTCCATATTTTGTTTTTAATTTCAAACGCATAAACAACTTATTTGTTTTACTGTACAAGGACTACCGTGTATAATAAGGTTCCATATTTTGTTTTTAATTTTAAACGCATAAACATCTTATTTGTTGTACTGTACAAGGACTACCGTGTATAATAAGGTTCCATATTTTGTTTTTAATTTTAAACGCATAAACAACTTATTTGTTTTACTGTACAAGGACTACCGTGTATAATAAGGTTCCATATTTTGTTTTTAATTTGAAACACATAAACAACTTATATGTTGTACTGTACAAGGACTACCGTGTATAATAAGGTTCCACATTTTGCTTTTAATTTCAAACACATAAACAACTTATTTGTTGTACTATACAAGGACTACCATGTATAATAAGGTTCCATATTTTGTTTTTAATTTCAAACACATAAACAACTTATTTGTTGTACTGTACAAGGACTACCGTGTATAATAAGGTTCCATATTTTGTTTTTAATTTTAAACGCATAAACATCTTATTTGTTGTACTGTACAAGGACTACCGTGTATAATAAGGTTCCATATTTTGTTTTTAATTTTAAACGCATAAACAACTTATTTGTTTTACTGTAAAAGGACTACCGTGTATAATAAGGTTCCATATTTTGTTTTTAATTTGAAACACATAAACAACTTATATGTTGTACTGTACAAGGACTATCGTGTATAATAAGGTTCCACATTTTGCTTTTAATTTCAAACACAAACAACTTATTTGTTGTACTATACAAGGACTACCATGTATAATAAGGTTCCATATTTTGTTTTTAATTTCAAACACATAAACAACTTATTTGTTGTACTGTACAAGGACTACCGTGTATAATACGATTCCATATTTTGTTTTTAATTTCAAACGCATAAACCGTGTATAATGCGATTCCATATTTTGTTTTTAATTTCAAACACATAAACAACTTATTTGTTTTATTATACAAGGACTACCGTGTATAATACGATTCCATATTTTGTTTTTCATTTCAAACGCATAAACAACTTATCTGTTGTACTGTATAAGGACTACCATATGATAATAAGGTTCCATATTTTGTTTTTAATTTCAAACGCATAAACAACTTATTTGTTTTACTGTACAAGGACTACCGTGTATAATAAGGTTCCATATTTTGTTTTTAATTTTAAACGCATAAACATCTTATGTGTTGTACTGTACAAGGACTACCGTGTATAATAAGGTTCCATATTTTGTTTTTAATTTTAAACGCATAAACAACTTATTTGTTTTACTGTACAAGGAATACCGTGTATAATAAGGTTCCATATTTTGTTTTTAATTTGAAACACATAAACAACTTATATGTTGTACTGTACAAGGACTATCGTGTATAATAAGGTTCCACATTTTGCTTTTAATTTCAAACACATAAACAACTTATTTGTTGTACTATACAAGGACTACCATGTATAATAAGGTTCCATATTTTGTTTTTAATTTCAAACGCATAAACAACTTATTTGTTGTACTGTACAAGGACTACCGTGTATAATAAGGTTCCATATTTTGTTTTTAATTTCAAACGCATAAACAACTTATTTGTTTTACTGTACAAGGACTACCGTGTATAATAAGGTTCCATATTTTGTTTTTAATTTCAAACGCATAAACAATTTATTTGTTTTACTGTACAAGGACTACCTTGTATAATAAGGTTCCATATTTTGTTTTTAATTTCAAACACATAAACAACTTATTTGTTGTACTGTACAAGGACTACCGTGTATAATAAGGTTACATATTTTGTTTTTAATTTTAAACGCATAAACAACTTATTTGTTTTACTGTACAAGGACTACCGTGTATAATAAGGTTCCATATTTTGTTTTTAATTTGAAACACATAAACAACTTATATGTTGTACTGTACAAGGACTACCGTGTATAATAAGGTTCCACATTTTGCTTTTAATTTCAAACACATAAACAACTTATTTGTTGTACTATACAAGGACTACCATGTATAATAAGGTTCCATATTTTGTTTTTAATTTCAAACACATAAACAACTTATTTGTTGTACTGTACAAGGACTACCGTGTATAATACGATTCCATATTTTGTTTTTAATTT
The DNA here is from genome assembly GCA_020002185.1 of Paraescarpia echinospica. Lineage (NCBI taxonomy): Eukaryota > Metazoa > Annelida > Polychaeta > Sabellida > Siboglinidae > Paraescarpia > Paraescarpia echinospica. Next base: position 5,626,715 of record CM034536.1, on the reverse strand, counting down.
CAAACGCATAAACAACTTATTTGTTTTATTATACAAGGACTACCGTGTATAATACGATTCCATATTTTGTTTTTAATTTCAAACACATAAACAACTTATTTGTTTTATTATACAAGGACTACCGTGTATAATACGATTCCATATTTTGTTTTTCATTTCAAACGCATAAACAACTTATTTGTTGTACTGTATAAGGACTACCATATGATAATAAGGTTCCATATTTTGTTTTTAATTTCAAACGCATAAACAACTTATTTGTTTTACTGTACAAGGACTACCGTGTATAATAAGGTTCCATATTTTGTTTTTCATTTCAAACGCATAAACAACTTATTTGTTGTACTGTATAAGGACTACCATATGATAATAAGGTTCCATATTTTGTTTTTAATTTCAAACGCATAAACAACTTATTTGTTTTACTGTACAAGGACTACCGTGTATAATAAGGTTCCATATTTTGTTTTTCATTTCAAACGCATAAACAACTTATTTGTTGTACTGTATAAGGACTACCATATGATAATAAGGTTCCATATTTTGTTTTTAATTTCAAACGCATAAACAACTTATTTGTTTTACTGTACAAGGACTACCGTGTATAATAAGGT
>CM034536.1:5518601-5618601 GCA_020002185.1 Paraescarpia echinospica | reverse complement strand
GTCTCTGTCTCTCTTTCTCTCTCTCTCTCTCTCTCTCTCTCTCTCTCTCTCTCTCTCTTTCTCTCTCTATCTCTATGTCTGTCTGTCTGTCTGTCTGTCTGTCTGTATGTATGTATGTATGTCTGTCTGTCTCTCTCACTCGGTTGTGTTGTTGCTAGTGACGTTTTCTTCTGACTTAGTATTTCTACAATCACTGTGACGTGTTGAAGACGTCACAAGCAGGGCGTTCCGAGTGTTGATGTCATTACATTTCATGGGGAATGCCTTGGCTTGGCTCGAATCAGCAAAGAATTATTTAGTTGCATTGCTTTGCTAGTAGCATAGTTGTGAATCTCCTGCATACACGCTGTCACTTAAGAACATATTAGATTTAAAAAGGATGTTGTTTCTTTTACATTTTTCCTCTCGCCTGACTACGTGTGAGAAATATCCCCCATCGCATATATAACGCGCTGACAGTTGAACGTCTGTTTCGGGATCTGTGTAATCCAATCTTTCGATTACTGGCAACAACATTGTATGCATGCCAAAGGTAATAGCACTATTTGGCGGAGACGTCTACTTACTGGGGCAGGACGATAAAAACTAAAGTTTCTGACTGCATTATTTACTGACAAAAATTTCGTCACTTTGACTGTAGATGTATTTTACTAGCTGACGTGCTATGATAAATAGTAGGTTAGATATTTGTTCATTTCAAGTTATAAATAGGGTGAGAAAGTATTCAATCACTTTGCCAAAAACATCCACTACTTAATTCAGTAAAAAATAAAAAAATTATTATTATACGTATTATTGATATATTACATACTGTACAAATAGTGCGCAATTACTTGCGTAAAAACTAGCATTTACATCGTTGCTTCTTTACGAGAAAAGAATAATAACATGTATTATTCAATTGTTATTTTAGTTTTCAAAAGTTTACTATATATTAACAAAGTCGTTCTTTTGTGTTATATTTACAACTACAAACCTTGGGATATAATGTCGAAAATTCCTCATTGGTTTAATTGTGTCTCTACTACAACGTTTTATAAATGATAATTCGTTTATATTTTATTACACGAATTCAGGGTAGAAAAACATAATAAAAATAAAACCGGAAAAACCTTGTACAGGAACTGGGCACACGATGAATAGCAACTTAGAAGTTACTTAACTTGTAATGTTTCTCCCATAAAATTATATTTATTATCACGATGAACGAAAATGTCGGAGGAATTGCATGTGCGGTTGATTAAAACACATATGTCCAGTCGTGATGTTAGAGTATAAATATTGTATAATTTATTAGCTTACATCTGCAGAACAAACTAGCGTACCGCTTGCAACAGTTTTCAACTTGTCATTAGAAGAGGGAGTGGTTCCTTTAGAATGGAAAGAAGAAAACATTATACCGTTATTCAAAAAAAATTCGAGAAACAAGTCAAATAATTATAGACCAGGTAGTTTAACATCGGTGATTTGTAAATTATTAGAAAGACTAATTAAAGATCACATGGTGAATTTTCTTGTTAAGCATAACTTGATAAACCCATCTCAACATGGGTTTCTAAAAGCGAGGTCATGCTTAAGAAATACGTTATGTTTTTTGGAAGATATCACTAAGTGGGTAGATGATGGATCACCAGTAGATATCATCTACTTGGATTTTCAAAAAGCTTTCGACAAAGTGCCACATCAGAGATTACTGCTTAAACTAAAGGCCCATGGCATAGGAAATGGTATAATTAATTGGATAGAAAAATGGCTGATTGACAGAAGACAACGGGTAGTTGTTGATGGGGAGGCTTCAAACTGGAAATCAGTTTTGAGTGGGGTTCCACAGGGATCAGTACTGGGACCTATATTATTCTTAAAGGGAATAAAAACATATATTGCTAGAATTCATGTTATATTACATCCTGCTATCTATTTCCACGTCCACCAAGCCAAAATAATCAAAAAAATTCAATGAATTAGAAATTCCACATTTTATGGTGTGCATCCGGACATTTTCGAATATGCATATTTTTGGCGCGCTTTTCGGGATGCCGAGATGTGACGTTACTTATGACTCAAACTCGCATCAGGCCGACCCTTTCCATGCATTCAGAGCATGTTTACAAGTAAAGCTTTTGGGTCGAAACGAGCGTCAGAACGAGTTATTGTGCAATATTCCGACGTAATACAAACACTAGTCATCATAGAGGAACAAGCAGTTATCTTACGGTTCCACATGAATCGAATTTTATTCAAAACAACGAATGCGAATGGGCCTACAAGTCGACTAGGTTTCGCCGAGCTTGGGCTCGTTTTCAGAATAATGATATCGAATGCAACCAACGGGAGATAATCTACACCAATAAACATACATAGCAAACATATATTGTATCCAGCTACATAAGGTAACGTGTATAATCTCATAATATCACTAGAATATCGATATATGACCGAGTTGTACAATTTATCATAACAACTTAAATCAGTCGGACAGTTGCGCTTGGTCCCGCTAGCTCATTGGGTAGGCGCGTTGGTTACTTAACGTTTATTTTACAATCGGGCGGCGCCGGTTCAATCCTGACAGCATGCAAACCTTTGATTTTCTTTACACTTTTTAAAAAAATGTTTTCACGAAATAATATAAACAAAATCATTTTATACTATAATGCACTGTTTGTAAAGAATTTTTATTTTTGTAGTAACTATTTATTCGCTACAAAAATGAAAATATGGTCATTATATAACGATGTTTCTAAATTTTATTTATCCAAACAAATATAATGTAATGGATATATAATTTATTAATTGTAAATATATTGTACGGTAATATATTGTAATTATATATGTGAAAACAGATTGAGATCTGTCTGGATAAATACAATTTAGAAACATCGTTATATATAATGACCATATTTTCATTTTTGTGGGGAATAAATAATTACTACAAAAATAAAAAAATATTTACAAACAGTGCATTATAGTATAAAATGATTTTGTTTATATTACTTCGTGAAAACATAAACAAAAAAAGTTAAAGAAAATCAAAGGTTTGCATGCTGTCAGAATTGAACCGGCGTCGCCCGATTGTAAAATAAACGACAAGAAACCAAAGCGCCTACCCACTGAGCTACCGGGACCAACGGAAACTGTCTGACTGATTTAAGTTGTTATGATAAATTGTACAACTCCTTCATATATCGATATTCTAGTGCTATTATGAGATTATACACGTTACTGTATGTAGCTGGATATAATATATGTTTGCTATGTATGTTTATTGGTGTAGATTATCTCCCGTTGGTTGCATTCGATATAATTATTCTGAAAACGAGCCCAAGCTCGGTGAAACCTAGTCTACTTGTAGGCCCATTCGCATTCGTTGTTTTGAATAAAATTCGATTCATGTGGAACCGTAAGATAAATGTTTGTTCTTCTATGATGACTAGTGTTTGTATTACGTCGGAATATTGCACAATAACTCGTTCTGACGCTCGTTTCGACCCAAAAGCTATCCTTGTAAACATACTCTGAATGCATGGAAATGGTCGGCCTGTTGCGAGTGTATGTCATAAGTGACGTCACGATACCACGTGATCGCCTAGCTCATTAAAATTTCATTTTCCGCGGGAATCGCTTCACAGACGAGCTTAAAATTGAATTTATGCTACAAATGTATTTTTCTGTATTTGTTTAATGTTGTCAAATGTTACATACAATGTTAAACTTTATGTACACATGGAAAAAGGATTTTAGCTAATGACTTATTTTTATTTCCTTTAATAAATATAAACGATTTGGACGATGATATAGGTAGCAAGGTGTTGAAATGTGCAGATGATACAAAGGTGTTTAGAAGAATTCAAAGTGATGGAGATAGACAGCATTTACAAGATGATCTTGACAGGTTGATCAAATGGTCTGAAAGGTGGCAAATGTTGTTTAATTTTGAGAAATGTAAATGCCTTCACACAGGACATGGGAACGAATATGTAGAATATACAATGGGGGAACTGTACTAAATTCTACTGTAAAAGAAAAAGATTTAGGGCTGACAATTAGTGATGACATGAAGGTTTAAGAGCAGTGTGGAATTGCAGCTTCAAAAGGAAATCAAATCCTTGGATTGATTAGGCGAAATATAGCATATAAAGAAAAAGAACTAATAATACCGCTGTACAAAACAATAGTTAGGCCTCATTTAGAATATTGTATACAAGCGTGGAGGCCATACCGCAATAAGGACCTAGATATGCTAGAAAGAGTACAGAGGAGAGCGACTAAAATGATACCAAAAGTGAGGGATCTTAGTTATGAAAAACGCCTAAAAGAATGTGGTTTAACAACACTAGAGACCAGGAGATTGAGAGGAGATCAGATAGAAGTGTTTAAAATATTGAATGGTTATGAAAATATTGATAGAAATATGTTTTTTTTCAGTTAAGAAAGATAGAAAGACTAGAGGACATGAAGTTACATTAGTAAAGGAGCAGTGTAGATTAGACGTAAGAAAGTTCTCATTTTCACAAAGGACTGTGAGTGAATGGAACAGATTACCTGATGATTGTGTGGGTGCTAGTAGTGTGAATATGTTTAAAAATAAAATCGACACATACCTCAGAAGGGCTGGATATATGTAGATAAAAGGGTTGGACTCTCGATATATTGGACATTATCGCCTGCAATCGCACCTGTACGTATTAGCGAAGACTACACGGCACCACCTATGTTGACCCACATTCGATACGACAGACGCGAACTGCTGCGCCATAGCAAGGCAATTAACGAAAGACAATAGACTCACTGAGCCGATGTACTCAGAGAGAGATTGAAACTACTTTAGATAACCGTACCACCGCGTGGGTGTAGAGGCGGCAAGAACCGTAGACACAAACGTATTTCAACACACACTGCGCCTGTTGTGAAATCGACCTCACTGTCAGATCTAGCGATATATGTGATTGTAACTGCCAGGACACATATCCACAGAGCAGTCCGATCACAACGTATATCGACTGTGATCGGACATCGACCAGTCACCGGGCAAGCAACAATTGAACTGCACACATCCTCACAAATACGTGACAACGTGATTACTCTGATATTACCATACAATCCTTGAAACTGCACAAACTGCTAATTGCAAGATCCGCCAGGAACAGAACTGATTTAATTACCGATTGTATCCACGAACATGATATTGACATTATCGCGCTTACAGAGACGTGGCTGACAGATGGCCCCAAGGACACCCCAAATACCAGCAAGTTGACCCCGGATGGATACAACTTCGTCCACCAACCTCGGCCAGACCGACGGGGTGGGGAATCGGTGTTTTATACAAGTCGTGTATCAACATGATCTTATCGCGACAGTGGCCAGTGCCTCGAGGTTATTACTCGTTTACAGACCTCCATCCACAGGCCGAGGCGGAGTTTCTTTCAAAACGTTTATGGCCGAGTTCACCAATCTCCCGGAACTTTTCACAGCACAGTTGACTGGACTAATTATCGTGGGCGATTTTAACATCCACTGTGGAAAGGCCGGAAATAAAGACTCAAGCGACTTCTCTGATCTCCTGCACGTCACCAACTTGCAACAGCATGTTCGTGACCCGACACACACCATCGGCAATATTCTGGACCTCGTAATTTCATCATCGTCAGGAAGCATTGTGACCTCAGTGACGGTGGGATCCCTGCTCACCGATCACCACGCTGTACACTGCCTGTTCCAAGCACCAAAGCCAGACCGAACGAAGAAGCGGATTTCTTATCGAAAATATGTTGTAATTAATCCCACGAATTTCAGATCAGATTTCGAACTTTCACATCTGGCAACAAGCCCGTATAAAAACACTGCAGACCTGTCGCAACAGTATGACACTTCCTTGCAAGAACTGTTAGACAGCCACGCTCCATTGATCACACGGTCAATTACTGTGCGCCCCAACACGCCTTGGCATACAATGGAATTATTGCTTGCTAAGCGAAAGCTCAGACAAGCAGAGCGGAAATGGAGGCTGACAAAGCTGCAGATTCACCGAGACAGCTACACTGGACAACGTGAAACTTACAAACAGCAAATACATTTTGTGAAAGCCAAATTCTACACAACAAAATTGCTAAATGTGCACGTAACAACAAAGCACTGTTCATGATCATGGATGACCTGATGAAGAGAAAAACTGCTCCAAAACTGCCCAGTCATGTGTCTGGTATTGCACAACTGGCAGCTGACTTTCTCGTGCACTTCAACACAAAGTGTTAGACATTCGCAGCCAGTTAGCGAGTAGACGCCTGCAAACTGTCAACGCTGAGTATGTGCATTGTGAACAGTCTTGCACAGTCAATGCGTTTTCCGGCATCACCACAAACGGTGTTTTCTCTTTGGCAAGGAAGTGTCCAACAAAATCAAGCGCGCTTGATCCACTTCCTACCTCACTCGTGAAAGCCAACATTGGCATTCTTGCGCCGATATTAGCTATAATCATCAACATGTCGCTCGAGTCGGGGTCCGTGCCGGTTAACTTCAAACATGCTGTGATCACCCCTCAGTTAAAGAAACCAAACCTTCATTCAGACTCGATGAACAACTACTGGCCTTTATCGAACTTGTCATTTCTTTCAAAGTTACTGGAGCGCCACGTAGCAGTCCAACTTTGCCAGCATCTAGACAACAACAATTTGACAGACAACATCACAGCACTTAGACAGCACTGGTGCGCATTCAGAATGACCATCTCCTTTCCCTTGACAAAAGAAAAAGTGTGCTGGCAGTGCTGTTCGATATGAGTGCGGCGTTTGACACTGTTGACCACTCGATGTTAATCAACCAGCTGCGCAGCTTAGGCATTGAAGCCTTTGCACTGAAATGGCTGGAGTCATACCTGTCGAACCGGACTCAGTCAGTGTGCATCAGTGGCCACAGCTCATATAGAACTTTGATCGAGGAATCCCACAAGGGTCTGTGCTGGGCCGAATCCTCTTCTCCATCTACACTCTGCCATTGGGTGTTATCTTCAGAAGGCACCAGCTGCAATACCATCTTTATGCAGACGACGCCCAACTGTATGTTGACCTGAGTGGAACGCGGGATGGAGACGTCGCTGCTGCGGTTGACCGCATCGACCGATGCATCGAAGAAGCAAAGCAGTGGATGTCATACAACAATCTACTGCGGGACGAAAACAAGACCGAGGCTATTATCATCACGGCACCAAATCGTAAACACCTGCATGACGTTTTGTGTGATAGTGGATGTAACATTGTTCCGTCACCGACCATGTGCAAGTCAGCGTACTACCATCCCTACACAATTTCAAAAAAATAAGACATTGTTTTACTACTGATGCGTGTAAGACACTAGTCCACGCCCTGGTGACATCGTGGCTGGACTACAGTAACGCGGTCCTGTACGACATCACCGAGGCACTTATGAACAAGTTGCAGATGGTACAGAACTCGGCGGCAAGACTTATCTCAAGTAACCGAAAGCACCAGGACATAACACCTGTGCTGGTCGAACTGCACTGGCTTCCAGTTCGCTGGCTTTACGTGGTCTTGCTCCAGCGTATATCCAAGATCGTATAACACCGTATACGCCCACCCGCAACCTCCGATCTGCTGATCTACATCTGCTTGTAGTCCTGCGCTACAACTTAGAGGGCTATGACAGACGAGCTTTCTCCGTGTCTGGACCTACGATCTGGAACGCTCTGTCAATAAACGATTGTGAAATAGACACTTTGAATAAATTGCTTGCCTTAAAACTTACCTATTTTCCTATTTAAGCAGGTGTACTTCGATTGAGGAATTGTGCTATAGGACACTTTTTATGAACATGTATTTAATCAATTAATTATTTTTTATTATATAATATATTTTAATTTATTTATTATTATTTATCTTTTAATACAATTTTATATAATATTATTATAATATCTATTATTTTACTTAATTATCTTAATATTTGTGTAAATATGTCATGCATTTTAGTTGCATTATATATACAATCTTGTAAATCTTAATATTATATTTACCGGCATCTTTATACATATATTTTTACATTTGTTTTCATGTACGTTTTACAATGTGTGTACGCGCCTATGAACGGGCTCGTCCCGGAGATATGGGGCAATAGAAATGCTAGTAGTAATAATAATAATATATATATATATACATGTATATATATATATATATATATATATACCATATAGTATGATTTTACGATAAATGTTATCAGATGTTGTACTACTCAGCAGCAAAACACACTCGGGCGTCATGTTAACAAAACATAAGTTGTACCATAATAAAAATAGCATTATCTTACAATCGATAATATCAGAGTCTGTAAATAACCACCAGACGGCGCTCCTGTCACTCGGCGCCGGAGCTGGCGGATCCAGATGCTTGCCCACCGGATCCGGTTCTCCGCTATGTCCGACGTGTGTTTACTTGGCGGCTCGCCCGCCCGCCCGGCGAGTAACCGAGTACCGCGTTCTTCTGCCGCTCAACTCGCACTACGCCGCCCGTAGACGTCTTATCTCCATCGACGTCGACGCTCGTTCCGTCTCAGCGTCCGGGACTCGGCGCGATAAGCATGGATCGACACTTCGTCAAGGCGCCTGACCGGACGTGCAATAGCAGGGAACGACGTGCTCTTGACGTCCACGGAAGGTCTGCGGCGACCATCGACGGCGGCGGCGGCGACAAAGTCTCGCCTGAGACAACGCGCGACCAGACTTGTCAAGTGACGAGTCACGCCGTGGACACGACTCTCAGGCTTCATTCCATCGATAACATCCTCGCAATGACGGCCAAGTCCGTCGAGATGAGCAGCGCATACGGTCAGTTGCCCCCATCGGTAATTATTTAGCAATCTGCCTGCACCGCCGCGGCGTTAGTGTTCCTAGACTAATCAGTTTTGTTCCGTCGCCCGGTCGTTGTTCGACCAACATAACTGATGACGTCAAGACATTGTCTTCTCGTTCCTCTGATTTAAATGAAAAAGACAATTAAACTTGTATAATAGGTTCATGTTCGTGGAAAATATCACTACCACATAAAATTGTACAACGTGCATTTTGAAACTATCACAGTTCCATAGATTGGCCTATACATATAACAGAAATAATAGTAATGGCCGTTACACATAAACTGCATTTGTTATAAACTGCATTTGTACGACAGTTCCGTGACATAATTATCTGCATCGCAGCAATCCACACGTTGAAGACACCATTGCTAAAATAATAATAATAATGCGACACTTAATTAAATTAATTAATATTCATAAATACTAAATTAATTGATTAATTTCATTAGTATATAAAATAATTAACGAAGATGGTATAGTTTTCTTATACTGGTCGCGATTCATGTGGGAATATTGCACCTAGTCTTAAAACGATCGCTGTAGTGATTTTTCAACCCCTTCTTTTAATTTTTTTTCAGTTTTCTAGACCGTGTAAACTGTCCACACACTTGTCAAGCTAATGCAAGCTCTGTTGTCATCTGTTAACCTCTTTGATTACTGACGTCATCATAATGTCTACTATCATCATCCCGATTGTCGTCATACGTCTGCCTTCAAGCTGCATTGCTAGATCCAACTCGGGGTTTAAACTGAATTCATCGTTAATTTCGAATTTTCAACATAAAAACGTATCCGTAAATTGAGCAGGTTATAGAATGAGCCCAAGGGTTATTAAAATTAAACATATTTGGAACATTGATACTTTGAAATTGTCGGATTTATGTATATATAAATCCAATAAGTCATTGCCAGTATAAAACATAACGAAGTATCATCACTAAGTATTACAAACCTGGTGCATTAATGTAAGTCCATGGCTAACTAAGTAACCAATTAAAATATATATAGTAGTGTAACTGATTGGTCGCGTAACAATTTCATTGTACGTGTAGCTTCCACGATAATCCATTGGTTCATCCAAACAAACGCAGTAAATTATCGGTATTTAGGAATAACTTAATACACTTGTCTCTGTCATGTCTTTAAACCGTGTACAAAAGAACGTGTAATTGGTGTGATATACAGAACAAAAGCCTAGAGGGGGTCTACATATCTAAAATCAACTATGTTCGATTCTCAAAACTGGCCAAAGACGCTCTCAACACGCCTCAAGACGTCTTATGAAGCCTGCACACCAATGAGACTCGATCGCGGTCTACATCAAGTCTCCTTGGTGTGCGGGCGATTTATCGGGGTGTTGTTGATATTGTGCGTTGTTTTATTAAAAAAAAAGTATGGTGATTTTCAGAAGAAAATCTGAAATTCAGTCATTGGGCCAATACACACTCTGAACGCTTCGACGTAACGAGGGACATCCGTAGCAAATATTAATTAATTACAACCAAACAAGCATGTTGGGCAATTACCATAGAAAAACGTCGTTCTTGGTGGAACAAAATCTACCAATGTTTTTCATCTTCTAATTACAACGTTGACATACGCGACCATGACGCTACGGACACCTGTAAGTGATTTCCTCGTCGCGCTAATCGATGACGTTGAGTCTGCGTGAGTCCGAGCAACCTTTCTAGGCGGGACTTGCCGAGCAAGTCGCAGCTCGCACCCTGCGCGGGCGACATGCGGAACCAATAAAGACAACGAGCGAGACCCGTGCCGTGCGCCCGGCAACTCTGGCACGGCGGAGGCTGTGCGAAATACGGCGTGTCGCGCTCGGCGTAACGGGGACTTACCGGCGATAATGAACACGTAACGAACTTAACCGCGCGCAGATGTGCAGTCGACGACCACCGGCCGACAGCCAGAACCCGCGCGTGGAGATTTATTAAATTATGTCTTCGTCGCTACTACCTCTGCATGCCTCCGCTCTGCTTGCAGACGACGACACGGCGGCCGCGCCTGGAGCCAGCCCGGCGTCGTCGGCGGGAGGCAGCGCAGCGGGCGATGCTCCTTCCTTGCCCGAGGGCGAATGTCCGTCCCCGCCGGCCGAACTCGAGGCCCGAGAGAACGGCGACGGCGAAAGCGCCGCCGAGTCGAAGAGGAAGAAACGACGCAATCGGACGACGTTCACGAGCTTCCAACTGGAGGAGATGGAACGCGTCTTCCAGAAGACACACTATCCGGACGTGTATGCTCGCGAACAGCTCGCTCTCAGGTGTAACCTGACAGAGGCTCGAGTGCAGGTGAGTCTTCGTTGTGCTAGTTGGCGTTCCCATGCAGGAATCGTGTCTTCTCTTTGTGCTGTGTCAGACCGTGCCACGGACAGGAAGTGAATCTTTCGCTTCCTCACGGAGTTCGCGCGATTGTTTTTCCAGCCGTTTAGACACATGATATATAAATAATATATTATATACATATATTACAACACACATAATATACACTGTATATATATATATATATTATAATATATATATTTACATATATTATATATATATATATTAATATATATATATATATATTAATATATATATATATATATATTAATATATATATATATAATATATATATATATATGTATATATATTAATATATATATATATATATATATATAATATATATATATATATATAAATATATATATATATATATATATAGTAATATATATATATATATATATTAATATATATATACATATATAATATATATATATTAATATATATATACATATATAATATATGTAAATATATACATATATATATATATATAACATAATTTATATATGATATATAAATAACAAACCCTGCTACTGGTATAACGACGGATATTATGAGTCAACGACTGGAATCAAGATGTTGCAGCCTTGCATGGCGGAATTTGTTTATAGAAATATAAATTTGCTTGAATATACTTGCTTGCACGAAGTCGCAACATTTTAATTTAGTCTTCACTGCGGGGCTAACTAAAGTAGATGCGGCAGACTGCGGTTCAATATCCCGCCATTGGTAGGTGAACTGTTCACCACCCCCCCTCCGGTTGACAGATCTGTACAGATATGAAGTTTTTGCGCATAGCACGCAGGTAGGCCCTCACAAAGACCAGTTGCGATACCAACTTAGTAAACAGAGACTGAACGCGAACATTCAGAATAATTTTCTATAATCGTATTTAATTTTTTCGTAATGAAATGGAACATATATTTTCTCACCAGTGTGTTTTCGATGCATGTATGCAAGATGTATGAGATATGGACGGGAAACAGCACAGCGGCCATGTTGCACTCGGCTATTGTTTCCTGGTCAACAATATAATGTTTTCTGTTTAAAGCGTGGCGTGAGACATTGTCCCAAAACTGCGCTTCCTTAGCTAAAAGGGGGTCACTTAAAACAACGTTTTACTTATTATAAATATACCAACCATTACAGCTGGATATGCGTATGTGAAAATTAAATGTATTTACGTGTTTTATATGAGAAACAATGTTGTTTTTCATAAACCCAGTTTTCCACTCTTATGGTTACTAACTGTGCTACCGCAACCTATTTAGTCGAGCGCGAGTCACATTCGTTTCTTTTCAAATCCGTAACGTATGTGAAAATAATATGCGCCGTCGAATTAAAAAAACAAAATGCATATTTCACGTTTAAATCGTAGAAGGTATCGCCATTACGTTGTATATAATAATGATAACACCAAAAGCATGCATGGCTTTATTTTAGCATAGCCAGTTCTACTTTCTCCTTTGTGTCGACTTTCGACAATATTGTCACTTTTTGTTGGATGATTTCATGAAAATTAATTAACAACTTTTCGCTAAACATTTCTAAAACAAGCTGAGGAAAAATTAATATGTAAAGCAGTAACAACACATCGATACAATGTACATGTTTCTCTTTCGTCGTCTCCCCTTTCTGGGTCACTGATGTAATGGTTTCTAACAAGCAAAAAACGTGCACTGTTATTGCCAACTGATAAGTGGCACACAAGAGAAGGGAGAGGTGGTCCTATAACGATACCCGTCACCATATTATACAGACCACAACAAGTAGCGTCATTTATTCACCTATATACCGATCAATATGCATGCAGCCTCGATCGCCAATAGGGCTGCCAATAGGGCTGTGTGAATATACGTTATGTGACTATCGTGTATGGGGCTGTAGGATAAACATATCTTGCTACTTATGCCGAATAGCTGAAAAAGAGACAGAACAGAGACGGAAATCTACGTTGAAGCCATCTGTCGTCCTTGGTAGAACGGTGACTGATAAAGGGAGTTTTTCCGTTCGTTTGTATTGTTGTTGTTGCTGCTGCTGCAGTTGTTGTTGCTGCTGCTGCTGCTGTTGTTGTTGCTGCTGATGCTGCTGTTGTTGCTGCTGCTGCTGGTGTTGCTGTTGTTGTAGTAGTAGTAGTAGTTGTTGTTGTTGTTGCTGCTGCTGCTGTTGTTGTTGTTGTTGTGGTTGCTGTTGTTGTTGTTATATTTGTTGTTGTTATGGTTGCTGTTGTTGTAGTTGTTGTTGTAGTTGTTGTTGTGGTTGCTGTTGTTGTTGTTATAGTTGTTGTTGTTATAGTTGTTGTTGTTATGGTTGCTGTTGTTGTTGTTGTAGTTGTTGTTGTAGTTGTGGTTCTGGTTGCTCTTGTTGTTATTGTTGTTGTTGTTGTTGCTGTTGTTGTTGCTGTTGCTATTGCTGTTGTTGTTGCTGTTGCTGTTGCTATTGTTGCTGCTGTTGTTGTTGTTGCTGGTACTGCTGTTGTTGCTGTTGCTGCTGCTGCTGCTGCTGTTGTTGCTGCTGCTGCTGGTGTTGTTGCTGTTGTTGTTGCTGTTGTTGTTGTTGTTGCTGTTGTTGTTTCTGTTGTCGTTGTTGTTGTTGTTGTTGTGGTTGCTGTTGTTGTTGTTGTAGTTGTTGTTGTTATGGTTGCTGTTGTTGTTGTTGTAGTTGTGGTTGTTGTTGTGGTTGTTGCTGTTGTTGTTGTTATAGTTGTTGTTGTTATGGTTGCTGTTGTTGTTGTTGTTGTAGTTGTTGTAGTTGTGGTTGTGGTTGTGGTTGCTGTTGTTGTTATTGTTGTTGTTGTTGTTGTTGCTGGTGTTGTTGTTGCTGTTGCTATTGCTGTTGTTGTTGCTGTTGCTGTTGCTATTGTTGCTGTTGTTGTTGTTGTTGCTGGTACTGCTGTTGTTGCTGTTGTTGTCTGTTGCCAATGGGCATTATATGCAATATAACACGTCCACAGACAATTTACGCGTATTCTCGTGTAAATCCTCGCATAAAACATATCTTACCCCTACACAAAATCTTAATTTCCACAACTAAACCACATTCAGCGAATTTATTACCATTGAACTTGCGAGCGTGATGATGGGATTGGTATGGATAGCCATATTGAACGCACACTCGTTAACGCCGTTCTACCCAACCTACCGTAGCGTAACTAATTGAGAACAGCGACGTGAATCGGTTGGAACTGTTCGCCTGGTGGTTACGCGTTTTTCTTTAATGCGGACGCGTGGGGATTATTGAACCTGGCTGGCGAGGTCGGTGTTTTAGGGAGAAGCGTCAATGTTTATGGCGCGTGGGTCGCATATTCTTTAGTGCACAGCATAGTTAAACTTTAAAGGTACACCAGCAGACGAGGAGGCCCAGTGAAAATGCTAAAACAGACACTATAATAATAATTATCATCTTAAAACTGCAATCACTCAATTTTGTACTAAGCTAAATATATGCTCTTTTAGCGTCACAAACGTGCACTGTGTCGCTTTAAAGCAGCTTTGAACAAAATGTGGCTAAGTGGCGTGATTCGTTTACCTCAAAGATTCAGCAATATTTGCCAAAGGTTTCCTTGTTCATTTGCCATCCGGGGTGTTTGCTCTTTGTAGTATTAAGTTTAGAGAAATATTGAGCCTACGGTTTGTTTTAAAAACAGCACCCGTCCATGTAGCTATGCAATGCGATATTAACCATGTTAACCGCACGCTCGTGGCTTTTCAATTCAATTATATATTTATTTATTGACCGTTTGTCCAGTTCATTATCATGTAGGAGAAATAATTAGAAGTACTAATTAAATCGGGTGTTTACTTGACTTCATAGTTCTGCATTCCACGTATATATGTGTTTTAGTGGCAAGCGGATTCAAAAGGAACTAACTTGCACGTCAGTCATGACGTCATTATATACATACCTAATTCTATTGTTGTCGTTGATTTAGAAGTCGATAATAGTTCTCACTGACCTTTATAGTTTGACAATGCGCATTTGACAATGTGCGGACGCGAACAGTTTAAAATAAGAAATAATTGTGAATTAACTAGCGCAAAATAGGAATTGCCCTAGCTCGACGTAACGTCATTCCCTTGACACTCTCAATCTAATTTTGCTTGCGACACTTTCCCTTTTGGAAAGACGCGCTTTCGAAGTGGCATGGCTTACACGTGCGTTGACGAAATAAGCATTGGCCTTTGCAACGCGGGATACACCTATTGGCAAGCACTTGTGAGGAAAAATGCCGACACCCGTAATATAATTAATGAGCACTCCCTTCGAGGACGCGAACCCGCGCAACCTCACGCACGCAACCACGTGACCTGAGCCAGGATTGTGCGTCGACATCTGGTTGTGATTTCTCGTCGACGCGGTCGCGAATAACCTAGATTAATCGACGATAAAGTCTAACTATGTTTTCTTAGCGCTGTCGCGTGAGTCGAGCACCAAACTCGCTTGCGTCCGGGGTTATAAGAACGAAACAAGTACAAGTATATTTTAGATTTGCCGAATGATTCAATTTAAGAAATAACCGGCCGCGGTGTCCTGCTCGAGTTTCATTTGCGTCAAGAATATGGCGGATATATAAATTATTATGTTAAGGGGATGGTGGCAAAAAGGATGTTAAAAATAATACTTGATGCGCATATTATAAATGATAATACTTTTGTGCAGCAATTTAAGAAAGGAACTGATGGGTGGGTGCACGTTTTGCTTGATCGACTGCGTACCACTTGCCTTATATCGTTCGAAATACATACGTTAAGTTGAACAGAGTAAAACAGATCGCAATATTTATTATTATCACCATCATCTTTGTGCGGACTCAGAAAATCCACAACACTAACATGTGCATGACTAAAATGCAATGTTGTCATAAAAACAGGTGTCAGAACAAAATTATCATAATCATAATCATAGTTAATGACGTATAGGCCTAAATACTGCTTGTTAATCATTTGTTGCCGGAGAGTTCCATATTCACAAAAGGGGCCTAATAGCTATTTACCAACTGCGTGCAGTCCACTGCTAAACGTCGCGAATATCAAATCAATGTAGAACTTCACATTGTCAAAATATAATTTATTGAAGCGCGATCGCTGTTGAATGGTATAGTGATTCTGATGTTAATATCTTGAGCTCATATATATACACCATCTAGTTGAAACTATATTATAAAACTTGACGGACCAAAATATAATATATTGTAACGAACCACAATTTTAATGCATTGTAGCCTTTACCTGTTTAATTTAAACATTTCGACTCAAATAATTGTTCAACACTGCAAGCTGAACATAATCAGATAATATGTTATTAATATTATTAGTATTAGTAGTAGTAGTATCCTTATTCGGACTAAAAACAATCCACAAACATGTACATGACAAAACTACAATAAACTGCATTATATATATATATATATATATATATATATATATGTATATATATATATATATATATGTGTGTGTGTGTATATATATATATATATATATACACACACACACACACACATATATATATATATATATATATATATATATGCAGTTTATTGTAGTTTTGTCATCTTCTATGTTAATGAATTTTTTCTATATACACACACACACACACACACACACACACACACACACACACACACACACACACACACACACACACACACACACACACACACACACACACACACACACACACACACACACACACACACACACACACACACACACACACACACACACACACACACACACACACACACACACACACACACACGCACACACACGCACACACACAGACACACACACACACACACACACACACACACACACACACACACACACACACACACACACACACACACACACACACACACACACACACACACACACACACACACAAACACACACACACACACACACACATATATATATATATATATATGTAAACCGTGAACTCGGTTGTTGTGTGCCGGAAGTTTGCGGGCGGGTATTAAGACACACACCGAAATTGTCGACGAGAAACGAGTCGACTGACGTCCTGGTATAATTTTAATTTAAATCACAACGTATTCACGCTTATAAATGTAAGTAAAATTAACACGGGTGTCAAACTAACTGTCATCCATTTTCTGACAATGAACGGACCTGAGAATGATTGAGTTTTGATGGGAGAAAAAATCGTCCGATCAAAAGCTTATAATTACCGTATCAATAAAACGCGAATCTCTATAGATTCAGTATTCAATCACTGCGCTCACATAAAGCTCATTGAAAACGTGAAGAACAAGTATAATCACATAAATGTCCGCCTTGAAATCGTAACAATTTGTACAATTCCTGACGTCATAACAGACTGTCAAATTTATGATGTACGCACATTATGTAATATGTATTGTGCTTGATGGTGGCTATAATGCAATTTTATAGACATCTATAGCGATTTTTTACAATATTAGTCAAATTTGGGACTAGCCTAGATTTAGCACTGAACAGTTATTTTCGTAATCATAAACCAGAGTCATTCAACATAATATTCCGCGAGGTTCCCATGGAAAGCTCGGCGAGGGGATAGCCTGCGTCTTCCTACGCAGCCCCCGACACCGCCTCCCATCTCCTGACAGTTCGCCCATAAAACATGCCGACCACTTCCCCAATAAAGCCCCAAATTAAAGATAACAGGTCGCCCTAACTCGCGATTTACTGCCCTAATGACGTGCCAACAAAACGCGCCGGGGTGCCGAGTTTCGCTACTCCGAGCGCCGAGCAGCGAAGTGCGGGATTTCGCCGGCGTTATTTCGCCATCAAACGCGGCTGGCTGCAGGGACGGGGGCGGGATTGCCAGGGCGTGAGATGGGAGAACAAGTGTTCTGTCACTCGCTACAGCCATTCGGGTATATAAAATATTAGGCGGTCTGATAGGCTCTGCGGTATTATCTTTCTCAATAAACACGCATTCCGCTTGACGCCTTGCGTGAGAGGGCAGGGACGGGGCGGCGGTTATGGCAGCTGTTGGCCGCTCACGACTCGGTGACGGCAGACGACAGTAGGATGATGACGATGAACATGATATAATAGTTTAGTTAGATAATACCATTGCGAGAATTACTACTAATACTATTAATGATGATGATGAGTTTTTAATAGTTTGTGTCATAATGCATAGTTAAAATAATTATAGTAATAATAGTAAACAAATAATGACAAAAACGATGATGTCGACGATGACGATTAAAATGGAAAATACGATATTCTTCGTCATCATCATCATCATCATCATCATCATCATCATCATCATCATCATCATCAACATCACATAATCATCATCGTCATCTTCGCCGTAATCGTCATCGTCGTCGTCGTCGTCGCATCAGTTAATGCATTACCAAAGATAAACTGTTTTCCAACTAGACCTAATATAAAGTGTTAAGTATTATTTAATAATAATTACAATACATTTTATTTTTAAACGTTCGTAGATCCGAGATATATGCGTTATGCCTAGTGGCGCATACAATACTAGACTGTAAGACATAAAACCATATATAAATGGCATAGCCGTACAATAGCAATCATGCTTACTCAATAAACATATTATCTAGAATTTATAAACGTTGTGATTATGAATACAGGTTTGGATCTAATAAATAGCACTATACGCCATGTACGACCTCAGTTCTGTCTAACCCAAACTCAACTTTTCTGCAAAGCATTTGGATCACGCTGCAATTAATTCGCACAGTATGTTCGTTCGTGTGATAAATGTTGTCGTATACACTGATATTATGATGAAAAGCAATATCTTACTACGGCAAGTACTTGCTTGATTGCCTTCATTGTCATGCAATTTGTTTAGGGTAACTTCTAACTTAAATGTTTTGCATCCCTGTTGGGGCATAATGGTACAACTATTTCAATCACTATTTTAGTAAATGTTTCGCTGTGTGTACTTCTTTGTCCCAAGTTTATTCTAATTCCTCCATCGCTGCTCTTCTTAGTTGTCTTCCACTGCTTTCTATTTTTTTTTCGTTGAATGGTATCCATCATAACGATATATTTGTGATGCGGTTTTCTTATTCGAAACAGCGTACTGGCCTCCTTTCCATTGCCATGTTTCATTATTAATGTTCAGGTGTCCGTAATGCAATTCGGGCCGTTGTTTAAATAGTCCAACCTGTATTCTGCTGTACACAAAGTTCACCTTAGTGGAAGTTGACGGGTTATGAATGACGCCACGCGCGTGACAACGAATATGCACGTAAGCGCACCTGCTCTAGCAAGGCCAGTTATCACGACGGCTATAGTGAGTGACCAGAACGTATCAACGACGGGTCATCTTCGCCGGACATCATCACGTGTTCGGCCAGTCATCGTAGAGCCGGACATACCAGGCACGCCGTCACGGAGATAATCCACGTCAGCGCCGGCGAGAAATTGTTCGGCGTGGCGAAAGGATTATCAGACTTGATGGATGCTCTCCGGCGGCCAGGGGCTGTTAGGGCGTGGGTGTCCCCGCCCGGGCTCGGGAAGGGGCCGGAGGGGGGGGGGAGACTAAACAAACAATAACAGCGCCGGCGATCAGCCTTGACGACACGGGCGAGGAAAACGTTCCGAAACTTCTGTGCTGCTGTAGAATTTTTTGGGTTAATTGAAAGCGTGGTGTGGAAGCCGAGGATCTGTATTCGCGTATTCCAAACACGTGAACAAGTATGGCTTTGTTAGACCGCGTGATTTGTTATAAATATCCCGTTCGTTTATTGCATGCTATGGAACAATAAACGAAATTGCGTTTGTTATACACGCGTGGAATATACTGTGACTTGCAAGTACACAAGTGAAGTACGGAACAGATTTCAGATTCTGGAATTGAGCGGTGAAACAGAAACGGAGCGATATGGGCGTTTCATTTCAGCGAATAGAGCTGCGACAGAGAAAGTTACTGCTGGCAGTAAGAAACACAAAAAGGAAATTTACTCAGATGATCCACGAGTAATATCAGCCAGAGAGAAAGTTGAAGAGGCCTGTAGGATCTACCAGCAAAACACTGTAGCTGACAACAGGCCAAGAAGAACATGGAGACAGCCTATGACATTGTGCAGGAGGAAGAACTTTGCAGCAACATCGCTACAGTCGAAAATGCATGCATTAGTGAAATACATGGACAGAGCTGGAAGCCTATAAACCAGATAAGTGGTAGAAAGACAGCTCGAAAAGGACAACTAAAGGGCAAAACTGCAGAACAAAGGGTGGAAAACTGGTACGATCACTCCCACGAACTACTAGGCAGTCCAACGGACATAGAAGATGAGGTTGAAGAGATCCAACCTGTACTGACAAGTATCAACATCAAGGGAGGACCTTTTGAAAGAGACGAGTATGAGAAGGCCAGTAAATCCGTGAATGATGGAAAGAGCTGCGGGGATGATGGTATACCACCTGAAGTGCTCAAATACTGCGATCTGGACAGTATCATACTAGAGTTTTGCAACAAAGCTTTGATTGCAGGGAACATACAGCTACAGTGGACAATTCTGAACATTATTCTAATACTTGAGAATAGCGATTTAAGCATGGCAGGGAATGGCAGGGGCATTAGCCCGAGCACCATTGTGACAACGACATTCAACTAGATGATACTGAACAAAATACGTCCTGACATAGGAATATTTCCATTGTTTTAAAACCGAATGACAATCGACGGTGACTGTAGAGAAATTAGCACACCACATTGCATGTTCTATAAAAAAACCATTAGGCGTGTGAAGTAAATATAAATATACCTTTGTGGTCTGCATTCCGCTGTAATCATATAGTTGATGACTGTCAGTATAGCAACAAGAATCAGTCGCGGCATGCGTCTTTGACCGATTACGCGTTCTACTCGGCAATTGTCTCGTCAAAATTATTCTAGCTGCACACAAATCTCAAAGATACAATTTTACATAAGAATCAATTGATGTAGAAATTTATGTACCAATTACACTTCGCCAAAACCACGATCCGTCGATAAACGGCAATTCGTCACTCCAGAATGGTATTCAAAAGCAATTTGTTTTTGTTTGTCTTTCTGCTGTAGGAATGAGTCAATAAAAATAAATTATGGCGTGGTTCTAAAAAAAGATTGACAATTTACCCCCGGCGAAGTTGATTATAATGTATATATTGAGCATTTCTGGTTGAATCCCGTATACCGAAGACCACCAACAAAATCTCTGTACGGAAATAAATCCGGCGTGGACGTAGCGCAGTATAATATGACGTAACATATACACTTATTAAAATATGTCCATTTAAAATATCTAATAATCTAATTAAAGATGACAAAACACCCAATAAAATAATATAATTTCGTAAATATATATATAATATATATATATATTATATATGTATATATACAGGTATATATATATATATAAGCACAAACGAACTACAATGTCTTAATGAATACCAATTAGGTTTTTCTTAACGATGTTCTGAAACTAAACTTTAACGATTAAATACATACATATAAACATATTGTTAAAACGTTATATTTAACCGAATACCGTAATGACCGTATGTATTGAGACACCGTATGTTTTGGGACACCCTAAACAAATTTGTATCGTATATTTTGGAACACCTAAATAAATATAATTATTTTTGTCCCTATGTATTCGGACATACGGTATGTAGGACAATTGAGACACTAACAAATAGTTAGTAGCAGGGTAATAGACAAGACATGGACGACATGGCGTCAGGACATGTTCGTGTCCCTAAATATTGGGACATTAAATCTGAGATTTATTTTTGTGCACCGTACGTTTTGGGCCAGTTGATAATTTTATTATTGTCAAGTGTCCCAATACATACGGTCATTGCGGTACGTATAATATATATATGCTCAGACACATTGCAACAACGAACGCTAATAACTAACAATGCGGATGTATTTCTCGTATAATGTTTCGTCAGGTGCACGTGTAGATGATGAAGTTTGAAAATGAACGACTAAATTAAATATGTACTTATACTTGGGAATTTACATAGCATTTAAACACAACACTTAACTAAGACTAAATGCCAGTGTAGATTAGCTACGGATTTGTGCGGTGAACGCGATAACACGCAGACAATGCGTAAGCGTAATGTTTTTTTAATAATCTAAAATTAATCTAAGCAGGGAAAACTGTGTAAAAATAACACAAACTAGATTTACAGAAGCACCAACAGTGTACGCATGGAAATTGTGAAAACGGAATCTGCGATGTACTAATAATTATGGTTCCCATTTTCTTTAACAGTCGTGTTCAGTGTTATCAAGCGAGGAGAACTGCTGTACTAACAACAGTTTCCCGCGCTTCGTTTCCGTTGCTCTCCGAACCCTGGAGTCGGGCTGGCGACATGTAACACCACTTAAAGACGTATTTGTTTAATCAAATAGATCGGAACAGGCGGGCGATCAGTTTCCCTCGTGTTCCATATCTCATCACCTCGTCAATTATCGTAAATTGGAAGTTATTGCAGCTGATTCGCGCCAATGTCAGTCAAAATGGTCGACAGACAGACTGTCTATCAACTTTCGTTGGGCGGGATCTCGCAGGCGCGGCTGTCACGACCACGGAGATAGATGTATTTAGTCTGTGATCGGGATAAGATGAACATCTCACCATGTAACTAGATAACATAATTGCTATAGAAACGTATACACAGACTTATATGTAAAGTGACTTCATGCTATTAATTTGACTACTCGTTCTGTGTTAAACTATTCGTTGCCTGTCTCGTAGCCATGACTAAACGAACAACGATGTATGTATGTGTGTATGTATGTTATATATGTATGTATGTGGTATGTATGTGTGTGCGTGTGTGCGTGTGTGCGTGTGTGCGTGTGTGCGTGTGTGCGTGTGTGTCTGGGTGTATGTCTGTGTGTGTGTTTGTGTGTGTGTGTGTGTGTGTGTGTGTATGTGTGTATGTATGTATGTATGTATGTATGTATGTATGTATGTATGTATGTATGTATGTATGTATTTATGTATGTAAGTATGTATGTATGTATGTAGAAACTGTTGGTCATCACCTCCAGCAGTCTCTAGTGATTTCCACTGAATATGTCCGTGATTAAAATCACCCATGATAACACATTCCACTTTATGTATCTCCTTTATAGCACTGTGCAGTTTTACATCATTCTCTTGTCTTATGTTAGGATTACGATAAACTAGTTATATTGTTAATGTTGAGTATGTGGATGTTTTTTATTCGTAGCCATGAATAACAGTTAACATTGCTCTTCTTTATGTATTCGCGTTTTTTCTCTCGTGGTTTTTAATGTGTCTATTAAAGTACAATATATAAATATACATATATATATATATATTTATATATTGTACTTTAATAGACACATTTAAACAATCGCTCGTGGAAAGCCTATTATAATTTCAGGAGGCTTGGACCTTCCGCTTATCATATATATATATATATATATATATATATGATAAGCGGAAGTGGTCCAAGCCTCCTGAAATTATAATAGGCTTTCCACGGTTTATTTACGAAATAATGCATTGCAAATGTATGCATATGTGCTTGTAAAAGTGAAACAATCTAACGAAAATAATTCTCGACATTTGTATAACGTCAAGAACAATTATTCTAGGTAATTTAGAGTCGGCAAATAGGCTAATGATTATAACAATTATTGATTGATTAGTCAACTTCTCCAAATACACGCTGTTGGACTGTCAACGATCTATTTAAGTACGCACACGAGTCAGTCTAAGGGCGTGTACTTTATAAGTACTTTTAACATAGAAACCTTGTAGAGCAAAACAAGGGAAACAAATTTGTTCCGCATGCTCGCTTGCCTAAATTCATCCCGCACGAAAACAAAATAATCTAGGTCAGTATAGCAGTGTCTACGAATTGCGTGATCCACGGTGTCTTGGGAATCTCATAGTAGACAAGATATCAACGTTGTGTCGAATAACCGTATTAATCACGAAACCCGTCACGAAGTTCAAGAACCGGAACATTTCATTTAACCCTACTTTCAACGCGGTCGGATCACTGTCCTATCCAGACAAACCTCCCCGCCACGGGGTAATAACGTGAGACAGCGGGCGGGCTCCTAGACGAGACAGTTGCGTCTCCAAGACCCTTCTGAGGGGGTCTTTTGCGGCGGTTTGATGCCTTCTTCGTTACAGCTGACCTAATATGTTAGATAAATAAACAGAAGTAATGAAGGTACTTAGCTGGACGTACGCTTTGACTATTCGGTGTATAACGACGCCGGGCGAGATTATCGACGTCGTAAGTGGCCCAATAAATGTAATCAGAAAGTTCCAGTGTTAATTTGTTTGGTGAGTTTTGTCATAGATGTCATGTTTACCCGCAAGGTGCTAGTCTGTGTGATACCGTAGGTGGATATCGTCCAGGTAGATTTAGAATTATACATCGGTTTACAAACATAGAGAATATGCTTAAATTACTATAACACAAACTCATATTGAAGCTTGGCCTACGATGTCCCTTCTTTGTTTATTACTATTAATTTATAAGCCTATATTGTTTACTAATACTAAAGAACAAGCTTTTAATGAGCGAGTCAGAAAAAGTGTCCGCAATTTGAAACATTCAAGTTGTAAACAGCCCCAGTTATTGTTTAAATATAAATGTAAATTTAAATATTTATTGATTTCTATAGCACCATATTTATACAATAATATTCTTTGGTGCTGTACGGTACAGTAAATGGCATAGTGGAAAGTTAAAACTTTAAAAACACGATCTCCCAGAGTTTTCCTTTTTGTCCTTGGTACATCAAGTTTAAGATCATCTTGCGATCATAGACCGTAATGGATGCTTCTAGGAGTCAACATTTCCAACATATATTCTGGTCCTTGGCCATGTAATGAATTAAATGTCAGTAAGCAAATCTTATATTTAATGCGAAATTCCACCGGCAACCAGTGAAGTGACTTTAGTACTGGAGTGATATGGTTATATTTGCCAATTCTGCACAACACTCTGGCTGCGGTGTTTTGAAACATTTGTAATTTCCGTATAAGGTATTTTGGTAAGCCGATCAAAAGGTACAGTAGTCAATATGGCTGTGGACCAGAGCATGTATCAATTTCTCTGTACTCTGTTAATCAAGATATTTTCAGTTTTTTCCGATGCTATAAAGTTGTGCATAAGCTGCCCGACATTTGAACTTGACATGTTCTTCCATAGACATGTGTTTATTAAAATAAGCGCCCAAATTTCGCACACAATTCAGTGCATGTACTTCATAGCCCCCGATGTTAATGGCCGTGTTGGTGCATTTTACTAGTTGTTGCGGAGTGCCAATTAAAATGTACTCAGTCTTGGAGTTATTCATTTTTAGTTTCATGCCTTGCATCCAGCTATTGATGTATCTGATGCATCGTTCCATGGACTCACGGTTACTGTCCATAGAATCAGGATGGAAACCACAGTAAACTTGATCATCGGCGTAGGCATGCCCCAGCTTCCCATGGCTCCTGATCAATGACAGAGAAAACAGGGCTAGATTACTCTGTGAATTCAACAGGGCCTAGGCATGAGCCTTGCGGTACTCCCTGATCAAGTTTAAACTGCTGAGACACCGTACCATTGATAGAAATACGCTGCGACCATGATTGGAGATAAGAGGAAAACCAATTTCAAGCTGTGCCTGATACTCCAAAAGAGCGATTCATGATATTTAACAAAATGTAATATAATAGTTCTATCATTCGCCCATGACAAGTTTAGGCCTACTATAAATAAAAACATAAATTAATAACATAATTATAACAAACACGACACATTTATAAATTAATTATTAAATAATACGAGTGGAATTTCTTAACTGCATCATAATTATATTCCACTTTGATTTATGTCAAGTTATGAGGTTTTGTCGGAACTCAGATAATCTCAATACCAATAACTGTTATTAAAAAGAAATAACCACATCTAAAAAAAGAAAAGGCGAATCGCTACCGAACCGTTAACTCTTCACGCGTGCCTATTACACAAACGTATCAAATTTCAAACGTCGTTTTTGTAGTTAAATCATATTATCGCTTGCAAGGTGAATCGAATTATGGCAATTTGTATTTTCAAGTGCAACTTTATTTACGGGTTGTCTTTGATTCGAGCCGCGTGTTCATAACAACTGACGTTTAACCGTTTCGGTATACAACGCTCGGCGAGTGCAAATGATCGACCTTACCAGGTCAATTATTTTTTTTGGCGAATGTTACGAAATGCAAGAAAGGAAGCAATAAGGCATAGATATACCGTCGTTGAATCGATAATATGTTAATAACGTTCTTGGTTCAGAATTTCGTTTTACCGATATTTGTATATATGTAGATTAACGAATAATTTATACCACTTTTTTAATCCTCATAGGTCCATACGATTGATAATGTAAACACAATATTTCTAAGCAAATTATATCAATAACAACAAAATAATAACCATTTTATCGATCGTATATAACGGACACCAAATGAAGCCGTTTCATTGCAAGCATAAAGTCGTTATTCTATAAATTTATCTAACATTAATAAAGTCAACATTCTTCCATATATATATGGAAGAAAGAATATTATATATATATATATATATATGTATATTATATACATATATATATATATATATATATATGTATATATAACGATAGTCGCACGTTGCCTGCTCCTGTCGAAGCTTTTAGCGTGTTTGTTGTCTTTCATCAGCCGATCCATTTTCCTTAAGCAGACGACTCGACGCAGCTCGTGCTTACGACGAGGAGCGAGAGTGATTGGTTAGTTTTCGTTAATTGGCTTTATGATTTAAGTGCTTCGAGCAGCCGCGTGTGAGACGTCAGCTGACGCTAAATGTAAGCAAGAAAACGCTGTAAATTATCACTTTCGTGTAGATATACACTGTACCTAGATATATTAAGTTCCGTTACTCTTTGGCTGTTTATCGTTGGGCAGTGACAATTTACTGGTAACAGTACCCGTGATGCGTACAGCTAATGTATAACGGAATGTTAATTAAAATGAGCAAATAATGATACACATAGTATTGCGTTGACGGCATTCGAAAGCTAGCTAATCGTGCCACTGGCGGCATAATTCTCGGGACAAACTATATACTTTCAAATATATATATATATATACCGGTAAATGGCCATAAAATAATAATATATAAACTCGGTTGATGTCTACTACGTGATGCCCTTTCTTGTGCAATTCTTATTAAGATGTGAACCTACATTAGAGCATTTTATTTAGATCCAACCAAGTGTTATACTAATATTATATTCATTAGTATGCGACGTTTTCTTATGTCATGGTGAAGTTGGGACTGCGAAGACTTCTTTACACTGCAGCGTCACAAGGGGGAAAATGTTTCTAATACGACATGAGATTAATATAAAAACATCAATTTAAAAATGGCATATTTAGATATAGTCTTAATATTACCAATAAACAAAATATAGCAGCAAGCCAACTTTCAAAATACCTTTATATTTCACTTTGCTCTGGATGGTCTGTGCAGGTTCCGTTAACTTTTTCTGAATTAGCCATTGTTTATTATACTTATGCAAACTGTTCTACAATTGACATTGTTTATTTCAATCATGCCGCGTCATCTTCACAATCATAAAACATACATGTTAAAACGATGTTGTCTCTTCCTCGTTCTTAAGATAGTATTACTATTATAGATGTTAATAAATAAATGTTATATATATATAATATGTTGAAGATATATTGACCTATACAGCCTACCAAAATTGTATTTGATAAAACCGTAACATTATTTGCGATTTCAACGTAGCGTTAAATTTATAACCACTACAGTTTATTGGCATTTATTGATTTTAAGTCGGTTGATACCCACGCCCATGTCCAAAGATTCAGCAAGCTTCCAGCTAATAATACGACCCCTGTTAATTCCAGTTACGATTGAGACAACCTCGCTTTACAGCGAAGAACAATTCCCGAAACGACACTGCCTAATTCCTCGTCAGTGTCACGTCCTTCATGGGGTTTGACAGATTCTCTTGTCGCTCGGTTAACTTCGGCACGAGTCATTCTTCCGGAAAATGCCGGGCACTCGAAATTACGCACACGACCGCAAAGTGAGGTTAATTACCGTAAAACAACCAGCCTCGCAGTACCGTGGCCAGCGGGGTGTAGGTGCAAGGGCAACATGGTGGTAACCCAAGCACCTTGCGAAAACAAATCGACGTTATAATTAGATTATCGGCGTCGTTTTCGTAACGAAAACGCCCAAACGCGTTCTCCGTTCAACGCAGCGCATGATGTTAATTAATCGTTGGCGCTAATGAACTTTACTATATTTTTTAAATACCCTCAGAAAACGTAGGGTTATACATTGTCTCATTTCACGTAGTTGTATCAACGACATCCATGCATCATGTATCACTACTCGCACTAATTCAATAATTAGCTATACTTCGGGAGAAGTTGTTTTTTATTATGTAGAAGAGAAAAAAAAATCCAATGTGGAAAAATAACTGTAACAAGGACAATTCGTTTCAAAGCTGCCTGTTTTACACACACCTGTATAACGATGCCTGAATATCGAAGATACAAATGTGATGTCCGTTGCTTTGTCATGTCGTAACATGGAATTTGGCTGGCAGTGTAACAGGATTAATGCATGAAGAGTCGTACCAATTTATCATAATATTATGTGTTATATTAATACGACATGTCTTTATTATAAAACTTAAAAAACAGAGTAAGACATGGTAGACTAAACATATATATATGATTGGCAGGAGGTGTTCAACAGCGTGTGTCCATTGGCCCCGAATTAATACGGATTCCCGATCCAAATAATGTGTTTTAATACATACACGAAAACATGAATGCATAGTACTTTCTTACGGAGGTTAAATTAATTCCCATTACAATGGCAACAATAATACATCTGCAATGGGCAGCGAATTACATTTACTGTGGTACACATGCATTAATGGGATATAAATAGTGTAAGGATGAATTTTTGCTTTGTTCTATATTGCACATAAAACTGGACTGAACGATGTTTTCTGAATGGCATTGCTAAAACAACATTCATTACGGTTTGCTAAATGTTAGCCATGGATTAAGAATGTTCTGTAATGTCTTTCTTATTGAGATGAACAACCCATATGCGGTCTCTTTTATTTATATACGGTCTGATTTATCGGCACGAATATGAACTAATTAAAGAATGTAACAACTGTTGTTGGGAAAGTGCAAAACTTGCTAATTATGTAAACTAGAATTAACAACATGTAAACGTTGAGTTAGTTATGCTATAAAGACGAAGTATTATTCAGCTCTACATGCAAGTGTTTTCCGGGCGAAAAACGGGAAGTCACAGTTGGCCTAATTCACGATTCGCCTAAGTCGATGTTTAGTTTTCCGTGTCGTTTTTGCGTTTGTTGGAAACATGAACAAGAGAAAATACTGGTGAAACGCGCGAAGACCACGTCCTAAAGTTAGACAACAAAGACGACGGCTCAATGCAGATATAATGAGACAACATCTTCTCCTAACTTCCTATCAATATCAACCTATTTATTTACCAAACAAACGCCGTTGTCGTTCGACCATAGAACAAAATACGCGGCTTGTTGTTCTTTCGTCAGACGACCACGCCCCTCTCGGCGGGCGGCAGTAGCAGCCATCGTGGCTGACAAACATCAAACCAGTCTTCAAACGATAGCTGTCTGGTCAGCGAAAGTCGACACCAGCACACACGTCGCGCCGATCCAGATAACGTCGAAGGAGGATTAGCCATCGAGAGACATCCTGCTGAAGACGGAGCCCTCGGAACGTCGTATCTGGACACGTAACAGTCTAGGGTTTCCGCCAACTATGTCTCGCAAACACCGATCTGATTTCATGTCCGTCGAGACATAACTGAGTCTGATCGTAGCTCGTCGCTCGACAGATGCCGCGGTAGTTAAAATGTGGTTAGGTAGTCTAAAAAGATAGATCGTTCAAACTACAAAAAGTATGGTAATTTGTTTATTGAATGATACATCATGTAGTATAAACCTAATCCAGCATGATGATCCCCAATGTGTTTAAATGGATTACGTATTAAAATATACATGCAGGAGCATAAATATAAAATGGAAGTTCAAACACACACTTGCTTGCAAACACATTCAGTAATGGAGACATCGCTTATTAACAACTGTGTCATAATATACAATGGTGCAGTATTGTTTCCACATGCACGTATTGTTATGATTGAATGCACTGTGCCCTCAGCATCATTATTTGTAGTAAAACATGCAACTAAGTGTGAAATTGGACTCAATGATGTATGGATACATCCTGGTGGTGTGGTTTAGTAAACCTGTAAAACCCCTCTCAATCAACCGAGTAACGGGCGATATTTGTTTCTCTGCTGAAACGTGTTTTTGTACAAGTCGAATGTGTATAACATTTCAATTTTTTTTATAATATTTATTTGTTTTGCCGTCACATCAAATAAAATAATAAATTGTGCGAAGATTGCGAGTCAAGATATAATATATCTAAATCAAACTGTTTTCAAAGTCGTCTACATAGGCACGCGTCTACCTATGATCGAGCTACCGTATATAGGTCTATGTGTGTAGGAATACATAGGACCTTTAATTAGGTGTGTATGTGTGCATGTTAACGTTTCCCCCCTAGACGTTCTACACCTCAGGCGCCAAATTTACAGGGACTAATCTACGACCCCCTCGGACGAACAGTAGGCCTAACGCCTTTATGTATTCAAAATGCACCGTTGGTTGAAATTTTAACGGTTTTCGGGTTGGTATAAGACTTTAGATGGACGTTAGAGATCGTTGAAAATGTTATGCGTGTTTTCTGTGATTGTTCCGCGCTATATATAAGTAAACCGGTACATCCCCTATCAGCCGGGATATATAACGTATAACGTATAACTTGCGTTATAAAAACGAATGAATGCGTCGGGAAACTGTCTACGTATGTCTATCGCCATCGGAGAATGGGTATTTTTGCTAGTAAATATAAAACTAAAATATTTAGTCTATAATATCACGCAGTCACCGCCAATATGAAGTTTCTAAAATGATCGCTCCAAGAATGTCAGTCGTAGACTCCGACCCTTCCCGTCAAGACGGGGCGAGGGTCGACGTCTGCCGTTATCAGCTACGGCATGTGGGCGCCAGCGACGAGGTGTCGGAACCTCCCCGAAAGGTTCCCGTAATGAACTTTCTCCCTCGACAGGCGATGATCACTTCCTCGGAATGCCTAGGGGACGACTTGGCATTACACGTGGTCGCTGGCAAGACGCCAGCTCCCCAGGAAGCTAGGATCGTCCTGCAATGTTTTGAGAAAGAAGACACTAGATTTTTCCTAACGCGTAAGATTCTGTCATTGTTATATTGATACGGACAAATCGAAAGGTTGTAATTGTGAATAGTTTTGATGTACTGCGACAGCTGTATTGCTTTTGAAATAGGCCCACTATTGCGACTACGCCCTTTGTCTTGGAGTCGGAGGCAGTTAATTCAATTTTGTGAATCCAAAAATGGCTCTGCTCTCGTCAATGAATGGTAATGTCATGTCGATAAATAAAATTTAATTAGCAAATCAAACAAATATGTTTTAAATGAGTATACATTACTGTGATACACGTCAGACTGCTGATTAGTTTTGCCAACGATCGTTACTATCCAGAGTTCATAGTATTATTGGCCATAATCATTGCATCGTCACATTGTCTATTCACTGTATTGTGATGCATAGACAGTTCGGTGTAATAATTGTTATATCCCTAGTAAATCAAAATAAATAGGTCCGTGTTGCCACCACACGGAGCTGTGCAGAACCATGTTGTTAAATGCATGTAGCATCTCGACCAAAAAAGCCCGCCTTCGTATAATATTTGACAACGCGCCATTTCTGCGAGGGTATTCCAGTGCTCAAGAGCCGAGCTCTCCAGGGGCCTGTTTTGCAACGCCATTCGAGGCGCCGCCGAAATACCAGTATATACACGAAATATACTACAGCTCAGGGACATGATAACAAAAATGCGCAAATTTCCATAAGCAAGTCATTGAAGGCATTTGCAACAAACGCTAGACAGCGTACTCGTGTTTAATATCACCGATTCTGGGGCGGCCCTAAGATTTTTGAAGGGGGTTCTCCCGTCATGGTTCACAAGATAAATGTGAGACCCATTGTTTATGCAACCCCCACAAAGGCCAGCAGTTACGATAGGGATCTAAGTCCGAAATTTTTTTGAACATTCAGATGTTCCTGGGTGCATTCTAATTCAGTTTTCATCCATGTAACATAACTTTGTACATGGGTTATAGATTTTAACCAATATAAAACATTATAACACGTCTATGCAAATAGTTCTTTATTTCCCGTGTTCTTCTGTTGGCGTCTTTGTCCACTATTTTCGCTCCCTCCCAGTCTATGATATGACTTTGTGTTGCTGCGTGGTCTGTGAGGGTGAATTTATTGATGGTCGACATTGATCTTTTTTCTTTTTCCCCTTTTTTGTCTCTTTCTTTATATTGTCAACATCCTTTCTATGTTCCTCAAGTCTCGTTTTGAAGAATCTTCCCGTCTCCCCAATATATTCAGCACCACAGTTTTTGCGAGGTATTTTGTACAACACGTCGCCTTGTTCTTCTGCCTCCACTTTGACCTTAGGTAGAACCAACAGGCGCCTGAACGAATGTTCAGCAACATCAAAATACTACGGTTTGATCGAACCGATCCCCATAAAGTTGAATTCTGAGTTAACTTACCGTTTTAACTGTTTTAAGTGTATGCACAACATGAACAATTGTTAGTTATTCCATCAACTAGCTACCATATGTCACTTTGGCATTTGTTATGTTATTCGATAAATGATATTCTTTGCAAAATTACCGGTCGTTCTGTCCGGTCAGCGGAATAATAAGCCTAAACGTATGGCACATCACTTGCGCTATTTTATCTTAAAATTGCATATTATGTGAAACAAAACTAAATTTTCTTGAGGATAGTTTTATATATATATATATATATATATGCGGCATGTTGATTCACATGAAATTTGCATTTAGAAGACAAACGATCCCAGAATGCAACTTGAAATCCACCAGTCTTTCCCTGCCATTGTTGCAGTGTCTTGCTACCAGATGGCGAGTCGCTGAAGTGGCCAGAAACTCGATACATGCTCTTGTCACCTTAGCACGGAGTTGTCGATGCTAACCCGCAATGTTTATTTTCCAACCACTCGTCTCCATTAGCTTCCACTTGGTCGATCGCGGCATGGTTCGACTGCCGTCTCGCAACGCCGTCTGTGAGTCGGGGTCCCGCGGTGAAACCCCCACTGAACAATCCCTATGGACGCGAGAAGAAGGTTCATAGGCCTCGTCGTGGTGAGGAGTGCAAATGGAGGTTTTTTGGAGATTCTGAAGTGTTTTTGGTGTTTTGTTTGCCCCAGGGTGATGCCATTCGAGGTTTTTGGAGAGCTTCAAGAGAGAGGGGGTACAATTTGAGGTCGTTGGAGCCTTAATGGGAGGTTTCTGGCGGGCCTCAAATAGGGTGCAATTGGAGGTTTTTCAAGAGCTACGGCCCCGCCCCCCTCCCCAATATTCACAACGTTCCGACGCCAATGAACAAGAACAAGTTGCTAGGTGCCACCCTTTTCCAAATATTGATGAGCGAAATTTCTTGTATAAATAGATCCGTTTTGACCTAAATACGGCCCCATTTGGAATTGATAGCTATGGGTGAGTAAAGTAAAATATATTGTTAAAGTAAAGGGTACGTGTTAATAGTGTTGTATGTCGCTCACAAGTAGTTCACATCCAGCCGAATTGAATGGCAATTTCTTCACAGTACAAAAACGACTACTAACCTTTTTCTTAAACAATACACATACAACATTTTTGTTTACCACTTCAAACAGAAAGGGTAACAAAAAAGAAGCCACGGTCTAAACAACTGGAATTAATTTTTAAAATAACTATATTGTATGAAATAAATATTTGTTAAATTAGAAATCACACTTAGAGAATCATAAGTAATTATTGTATTGGGTCCATTTTTTACGCTGAGATTTTGTCACGTGGGATTTTGTTCTGTGTTTTTTATGTAGGGATTATGTCCGGATACCACGAGCGAGTCTTAGATGTGTTAACCAAAACACCATGTGTTGATGTAATTACAAACGATCCGACATTGTGCATGATCTGTCATCAATTTACCCACATATTTCAATAACGTCGGGGCAGTAGCCAAAGACAATGACGGCCCATTAGGATAGGTTGTACAGTTTAAGTTAGGAATCAACCTTAACGAGGAACCGCATAACGTTGACTCGGTGCTAACAGACCGAACAATAGTCGATGGCATTCCGCAACAAATGATGTTGGATGAACAGATGTATGTTCTGACACGTGTTTTCTGCAGCAAGCTGCCTGCAAATTCTTCACAACGACGCCCACCAAACTCGCAGTCAATCTTCGTTACCGTCAATCTTCGTTAACGTGGGACAAAGACGACGAATTCCACTGGGAGCCTCGTTCATCATTCGCTTGCCTTTTCAACGGCCCGCAATATTTGATTGATCAGTTGCGGGCGACAGTCTACAAAAAAATCCCCAGCCGTTCGCCTTCAACCTTGAACCAAAGTTAAATACACCGAGACAACAAAACGCCAATCACCTTTTAACAGAAGTTAGATTTGTGTGACACAGGAATGTCCCAAGCTGTAGAACAACGAGCTGTCATATCAAAGTGGAATTGTTGTTGGGTTAATTTAATTCCCAGAGCCCATGTATGCGTTTGGCCTCAAACTGAAACTATTTAGAATAACAACATTCGACAGGATGTGTCCATTGTGTTGAACGCATTAATACGTAGGTCCACACTGGAATCGTATCGCCAACCACTTACCACCTATAGCAGATTACATTTACAATTTGCCGTGTTACTTTGGTTCACAAAAGCACTAAGTATTTCACGTTGGTGGATACATTGTGTGATCCAATTACATTGTTTCACGCTGGCATTCACAAGCGGAACATCATCACCCAGTTAATCTAACCCAACTTAGACTTATGATCACCATTTGAATGTTTCCCAACCGCACTAAATTTCATTTTCAGCTGTGTTTCGCTGACACAGTTGTAATTTTTGCATTTGTGCATAATAGACAACATGTCATCAGTAGACTGCTAGAGATGAACGTTAGTAAAACATCATTGGAGTGATCGTCTGTTATTGCAGGTATGGTTCCAAAACAGACGCGCCAAATGGCGGAAGCGGGAACGATACGGACAGCTACAGAGCATGCGCGCGATGGCGACATCCGCCAACTACGACATGTCTCTGGCTGTCAGGTCAGACGGATACCCTCCTGTTTCATATGCACAGGTAAGTTTAACAAGATTTAAAGGAAATAAAAACAAGGCATTAGCTAAAATCCGTTTTCCATGTGTACAGAAAGTTTAATATCGCATGTAACATTCGAGAACATTTAAAAAACACATTTGTAGCATAAATTCGATTTTATTTTTATTTTCCGCGGGAATCGCTACACAGACGGGTTTCCGTCTGTGTAGCGATTCCCGCGGAAAATAAAAATTTAATGAGCTAGGCGATCACGTGGTATCTTAACGTCACACATGACTCACACTCGCAGCAGGCCGACCCTTTCTATGCATTCAGAACATGTTTACATGGATAATGTTGGGGTCGAAACGAGCGTCAGAATGAGTTGTTATGCAATAATCCGATGTAATACAAACACTAGTCATCATAGAGGAACAAGCAGTTATCTTACGGTTCCACATGAATTCAATTTTATTCAAAACAATGAATGCGAATGAGCCTACAAGTCGACTAGGTTTCGCCGAGCTTGGCCCTGGGCTCGTTTTCAGAATAATTATATCGAATGCAACCAACGGGAGATAATGTACACCAATATACATACATAGCAAACATATATCGTATCCAGCTACAGAAAGTAACGTGTAAAATCTCATAATATCACTAGAATATCGATGTATGAAGGAGGAGTTGTACAATTTATCATAACAACTGAAATCAGTCAACGAATTGCTGTCGGCCTTGATAGCTCAGTTGGTAAACGCGTTGGTTCCTTTGCGTCTGTTTTACAATCGGGCGACGCCGGTTCAATCATGACAGCATGCAAACTATTGATTTTCTTTACATTTTTGTTGTTGATTTTTTCACGAAGTAATATAAACCAAATCATTTAGTATACTATGATGCACTGTTTGTAACTATTTTTTTTATATTGTTTTAGTAATTATTTATTCGCCACAAAAATGAAAATATGGTCATTATATACAACGATGTTTCTAAATTGTATTTATCCAGACAGATCACAATCTGTTTTCACATATATAATTACAATATATTACTGTACAATATATTTGCAATTAATAAATTAGATATCCATTACATTATATTTGTTTGAATAAATAAAATTTAGAAACATCGTTATATGATGACCATATTTTCATTTTTGTGGCGAATAAATAATTACTACAAAATAAAAAATTATTTACAAACAGTGCATCATAGTATACTAAATGATTTGGTCTATATTACTTCGTGAAAACATAAACAAAAAAAGTGTAAAGAAAATCAATAGTTTGCATGCTGTCATGATTGAACCGGCGTCGCCCGATTGTAAAAGGAACGATAAGTAACCAACGCGCCTACCCACTGAGCTACCGGGACCAGCGGAAACTCTATAACTGATTTAAGTTGTTATGGTAAATTGTACAACTCCTTCATATATCGATATTCTAGTGATATTATGAGATTATACACGTAACTTTATGTAGCTGGATACAATATATGATTGCTATATATGTTTATTGGTGTAGATTATCTCCCGTTGGTTGCATTCCATATAATTATTCTGAAAACGAGCCCAAGCTCGGCGAAACCTAGTCGACTTGTAGGCCTATTCGTATACGTTGTTTTGAATAAAATTGGATTCATGTGGAACCGTAAGATAACTGCTTGTTCCTCTATGATGAGTAGTGTTTGTATTACGTCAGAAAATTGCACAATAACTCATTCTGACGCTCGTTTCAACCCAAAAGCTATACTTGTAAACATGCTCTGAATGCATGGAAAGGGTCGGCCTGATGCGAGTTTGAGTCATAAGTGACGTCACATCTCGGCATCCCGAAAAGCGCGCCAAAAATATGCATATTCGAAAATGTCCGGATGTACAGCATAAAACGTCGAATTTCTAATTCATTGAATTTTTGTTTGCTTGGTGGACGTGGAAATAGATAGCAGGTTGTAATATAACATAAATTCAAGCAGTAGATGTTTTTAGTCCCTTTAACAAGATTGCCATCCAGAGAATTAACTCTAGATGGCAGGTGGACAATGAAGCCCTTTGGCTTATCGAGAATCCAACCCTTTTATCTACATATATCCAACTCTTCTGAGGTATGTGTCGATTTTATTTTTAAACATATTCACACTACTAGCACCCACACAATCATGAAATAATCTGTTCCATTCATTCAAAGTCCTTTGTGAAAATTAGAACTTTCTTACGTCTAATCTACACTGCTCCTTTTCTAAAGTAACTTCATGTCTTCTAGTCTTTCTATCTTTCTTAACTAAAAAAAAAACATATTTCTATCAATATTTTCATAACCATTCAATATTTTAAACACTTTTATTTGATCTCCTCTCAATCTTCTGGTCTGTAGTGTTGTTAAACCACATTCTTTTAGGCGTTTTTCTTAACTAAGATCCCTCAGTTTTGATCGCTCTCCTCTGTACTCTCTCTAGCATATCTATGTCCTTCTTGCGGTATGGCTTCCACGCTTGTATACAATATTCTAAATGAGGCCTAACTATTGTTTTGTTCAGCGGTATTATTAGTTCTTTTTCTTTATATGCTATATTTCGCCTAATCAATCCAAGGATTTTATTTCCTTTTGAAGCTGCAATTCCACATTGCTCTGAAACCTTCATGTCAGCACTAATTGTCAGCCCTAAGGCTTTTTCTTTTACAGTAGTATTTAGTACAGTTCCCCCCATTGTATATTCTACATATTCGTTCCCATGTCCTGTGTGAAGGCATTTACATTTCCCAAAATTGAACAACATTTGCCACTTTTCAGACCATTTGATCAACCTGTCAACATCATCTTGTAAATGATGTCTATCTCCATCACTTTTAATCCTTCTAAACACTTTTGTATCATCTGCAAATTTCAACACCTTGCTAGCTATATCATCGTCCAAATCGTTTATATATATTAAGAATAATATAGGTCCCAGTACTGATTCCTGTGGAACCCCACTCAAAACTGATTTCCAGTTTGAAGCCTCCCCATCAACAACTACCCGTTGTCATCTGTCAATCAGCCATTTTTCTATCCAGTTAATTATACCATTTCCTATGCCATGGGCCTTTAGTTTAAGCAGTAATCTCTGATGTGACACTTTGTCGAAAGCTTTTTGAAAATCCAAGTAGATGATATCTACTGGTGATCCATCATCTACCCACTTAGTGATATCTTCAAAAAAACATAACATATTTCTTAAGCATGACCTCGCTTTTGGAAACCCATGTTGAGATGGGTTTATCAAGTTATGTTTAACAAGAAAATCCACTAAGTGATCTTTAATTAGTCTTTCTAATAATTTACAAATCACCGATGTTAAACTAACTGGTCTATAATTATTTGACTTGTTTCTCGAACCTTTTTTGAATAACGGTATAATGTTTGCTTCTTTCCATTCTAAAGGAACCACTCCCTCTTCTAATGACAAGTTGAAAACTGTTGCAAGCTAATGCTAATTTGTTCTACAATTTCCAATGGTAGTTTGGTTGGAATACCATCCATTCCAGGTGATTCATTATCCTCCATAGCCCTAATTTTCTTAGCTACCATTTCTGGGGTTACAATTAACTGTCTTAAATAGTATGATTCTGCCCCCTTGAACTTAGCCTCTGGTACTGGCAGTGAACTAATGTCTTCTCTGGTAAACACTGAACTAAAATACTCATTCAGGTCTTCTGCCATTAAGAATCCTTTTGATATTATATTTCCAGCACTAACTTCTAGAGGACTGACCTTATCCTGAACTTTCTGTTTGCTTCGAACATACGCATAAAAACTCTTGCTGTCATGTTTTATTTTACAAGCTAATTTATGTTCATAGCTTCTCTTTGAATTTCTAATTTTAGCTGTAACGTGGTTTAGTGCTTCTTTATAAATGTTGTAGTCTTCGTTGTTTCCAGTACGTCTATATGACTTCCACATCATTTGTTTATACTTAATTTTTCTAATGGCTTCTTTCGATAAGTGTTTCTTTTTGTACCGTTTCCCGTGTTTTTTTAAGGGAACAAATTTGACGATGATGCATTCAATTTCACTCTTTAAAATATTCCAGCATTCCGTTGCTGTCTTATTCTTCAGTGTGTTATTCCAGTCTATCTTTGCTAAATATTTCCTTATGTCCTTATATTTTCTTTTGTGGAAATTTCTCCTGTACTGCTTTTTACTATTCCTTTCTGATTTTACTTTGATGGTGAAATGTATCTGGTTGTGATCACTATTCTCCAGTGGCTCACATATCCTGACATTGTCAACTAATTCATTCTGTGAGGACAAAACTAAGTCTAACACATTCTCTCCCCTGGTTGGTTCTAGCACATGTTGAGAAAGGAAACTATCTTGTACAAAAACTAAAAACTTGTGGTCCTCACTACCCATACTCTGTAGAGATTTCCATTTTATATGCCCATGGTTGAAATCCCCCATAATAACACAGTCCCGTTTGCTCACTTCCCTTATAGCGTTTTATATTTTTTCATTCTCTTCTATGCTTATGTTTGGACTTCGATAAACTAATCCAACCGTTAACGTTGAGTTTCCTGTAACTATGTTACACCAAACAGCTTCTTCGCAGTCTGCTTCTCTGTCTAACTTTATTTCATAAGCCTGGATATATATTTTTAAATATATAAAATAACTCCACCTCCCCTTCTTCCTATTCTATCTTTCCTAAATATTACATATCCTGTCAGTCCCAATTCGGCATCTGATACATCGGTGGTTGCTCATGATTCGGTTATACCTATTATGTGTGGGTCAATATCTTCTACCATAATGTTTAGTTCATTTCTTTTGTTTAAAATACTCCTTGCATTTAAACAAACACATTTATATCCAACTTCAGAACAGTTTTCGAGATTGTTCTTTGCTGAATTATTTTTGCTGTCTTTATTTATGCCTCCAGTTTCAGGCTTCTCTGCGAGTCCCCCCTGCGAATTTAATTTAAATAGATGCAACGTGTCCCACTGTCAACAGATCTCAGCAGATTCTCTGAGAATACTGCTGCCCCCTTTCCACTTAGATGGAGGCCATTTCTCATGTACATATCTTCTCTCCCAACAAAGTACCCCCATAAATCTATGAATCCCACCCCCTCTTCTTTACACATCTGCTCAACTAGTGCGTTGATCGCCATCCTCTTACAGTTTGTGTATGATGCCCCCCTTCCTCCCATTACTGGCTAAATTCCTGAGAGAACAACCTGTTCCACGCTGATCTTCTTTAGCTTCCTTACTAGATGTCTGTACTTCTGAACTATCCCAGTTGTTCCCTCCTTGTCTGCATTGTTTGTCCCTACGTGTACTAGTATAGACCCTCCCTTGCCATGCCCCAATACCTTCTCTACCCTTTCGGTCACATGCTCTATCCTAGCCCCCGGTAGACATACAACAACGTCCTTCCCATCGCATATAGTCTTGTCTGTTTTACTCAGAATTGAATCACCTATAAACACTCTCTCTTTTCTCCTTGCCCCCTCAATCACTGCCTCGGAGTAGCTCCTCCCGTTTGCGTATGTCTGGTTGTTGTTGTCTTTTCCTCTTGCCCTCTTCTCTCCTGTCACATTCTCTTCCATTCCCTTCTTTCCTGTCGCGTTTTCTCTTGTCCCCTTTCCTCCTGTCATCTTCTCTTCTAGCACATTTACTCTCACTTCCTTTCGTCCCTTCATCTTTCCTCCCATCACATTTTCTTTTCTCCTCTCCCTTTTCCCCGGCTACCTCCTTCACTACGGTCACTTTCTCCCCTGTCACCTTCACGCCTGTCATGTTTTCTGTTTTTTGCTGAACTCTCTGTCTTCTTCCATCAGTCTTCTGTCTCACAGTCTTACCAATTGCCTCTGTGGTATCTACCTCTTCACCACCTGTATCGCTGTCGTGTCTCTCCTCGTTCTCTACAGTCTGACTACCTGTTGATCTATCCCCACTGACCCGTTTTCTTTTCCTCTGCCGAACACTTTTC
Source organism: Paraescarpia echinospica (assembly GCA_020002185.1). Lineage (NCBI taxonomy): Eukaryota > Metazoa > Annelida > Polychaeta > Sabellida > Siboglinidae > Paraescarpia > Paraescarpia echinospica. The sequence goes on along the minus strand of CM034536.1, from coordinate 5,577,080 downwards.
CTCCGTCCCTCTCTCTTCTCAATTTCTTGTTCCTTCACACCGGTCTCCTTCCCTCCTCTCAGTCTCCTTTCTTCAGTCTCCGTGTCACAACTCTGCTCCTTCTGTGTTGTAGAATTCTCAACTCTCTCCGCGCCATCCCTCTCTGCTCCATCTATTTCTATGTTGAGTCTCACCTTCATCTCCTTCACTATATCCGTCAACTGACACACCTCCTTCATCAGACATTCCACCCTCAAACACCCCATACACCGAAATGTGAATCCGTCATCTTTGGTCTCTGCCCATGATTTTGGACAGCCAGACAACGCAAAATCCACCCAGCTCTGGCAGTCGTTGCAAACTAAATTGCGTTTAGCCCTGAGTTGCCGCTTGCAAGGTGCCATATCATAATTTATTGATGTTCAAAATATTTTTTATAATTTCTGTGTACAGTTTACACCAGATTGTTTATGTTATAGTTAGTTACATTTGTTAACACACAGTGACACACCGTGCCTTACATAGTTACTATGTCGATGACAATGTATTCAAGTTAGGCTTAGATACAAGGTAGTCTTTACAAAGACTGTTTTCTGTGTACTAATACACACTTTAAAAGGTTGTTATTTCAGGTTTTAATTACTCATCTAACTACATCGATTATCTCAAATAACGCTATTCTATTGTCGTTCACGTTACGTTAACTTCGCCAGTGACCTACTTTGTAAACAACGTTCCGATTGCATTTACGTCCCCAATTATCGCTCGCAAATCGCCTACTTTTAATCTACCCTAGATTACTCTCTCTAGCTAACTTTTAACAAAAAATATTGCTTAATATATATCTATAATTACGTTATGTATGCTATACACTCAATAATTTCACTTATCTTGATCAAATATCCTTATATTTTCGCAAGTTTGCTGTACCAAATTCAAACCAATTCACCACCGGAAGTTCCCCTGTAGGCCCTGTAGGTTGTGGTCGCAATGTGGAGATCCGTGCTTGTAACACTGCAAGGTCCTTCTAAAACCATTTCAGTTAACAAGAAATATTTTTGTTCAAAAATTAAATGAAATATATATTGAGAACTACCATTTTGTCTTACCGGATTCGATATTCGGTTTGTAATTTGTCTGCAGTAGTTTGTGTGTGTGCGCGCGCGCGCGTGTGCGTATGCGCGCGTGAGCGTGCGTGTGTGCGTGCATTCGTTCTTCCGTGCGTGCGAATGTGTTGGTGTAACCTTTTTAGACATCTTCGTAAGCATGCGTATGAATAGGTTGCGTGCATGCGAATATACTATGTTTTTGTGACTTCGCACATATGTGTGATCTGTGTCCATCCTATGAAAATGTAGGTAGACAGGTCTTGTTTTCTAGTAGCGTCCGCAAACGATATAAACATTATTACAACTGCATCACGTGACTTTTCTAGATAACCAACTGCCAGTGGGCGCCAGGTGGCGCGGCGCAACAGTACCCAATGGTGGCTGACTCGTCATGTATGGCGCCACAGACCAACATGCCCGCCTTCATGGGCCTCGCACATCCGGGACACTTGCCGAACGCCCACCAGATGGCGCACGCCATGCCGCTGCATCAGACGCAGCCGTCGCTTATTCCTCCGCCGATGCCGCCGTGCGTTGTTGCCCCTTCACAACCACCGCCGCCGCTGCCTGCGCCGCCACCAATTGACTCGTTTCAGGACACGGACAGACGCAGCTCCAGTATCGCCACATTGCGACTGAAGGCGCGCGAACACAGCGCCGCGCACGGTGTACTCAGTAGTCTCAGCGTCTACGGCAAATGACGGATTGACTGCAAATTACGGACGCTCTCTCGCGCCAATTTTCATGGCAACTGTACTTCGTTGTCAGCGGCTTCTTTCGTTCATCTCAGCCACTGTGTCAATACATTTTGGTTCATATAAAAAGTCTTACGCGAAACCCTTGTCTAAATACCAATTAAGCCTAATTAAACGGTTTGCGAAGTATCTAAGATGGTAGTCTAGCTCAGTACGGACTTAACATATCGGTCAAACATTTATAAGAATGCAGTGATTGAGCAATACTGTTCTGTGGAAGTACACATGGGGAATCGGCGGAGATGAACGGAGGAAGCGAGCGGCTGCGCTGTGGACGAGTGCTCTCAAACCACAATTGAATTCCCTCAGGAGTGGACTGTTTGTGATGGTGTACATGCGCTGGGCCGTTGCGCAAATATCCAGGAAACCATTGCACAGGTAAAGAGATTCTGCACTCGCTTCCGGAGAAAAGCGATCTTGACAACACGTAACTACCGGATACCATCTTCAGTAGCGGGCAATGCCACGATGGGGTATCTCAGACGTTCTCATCCGAGAAACCTTTCAACGCCGAGGATTTTACGTGGCTTCGAAGAATAGCTACAACAGCCAAGCACGAGGAGTTTGCTGGCAACGAATAACTTATTATTATCAATAGGTATTTACAGTGCACGATACGATTGCGACGACCAATTGGATTCTTGTAAGATAGTGTCCTAATTTTGTATCGTGTACCATTGTGTTCGAGGAAAGATGACCTGTGACTTATATCTCGTACTAAATATAATTTTAAATTATAATAATAAATGTGTACACATATTACAGACCATTCAACAAGAACCGTCCAAAAAGGACCGTCCAGCATGGACCGTCCAATGTCTATCCAATGAGGACCGTCAAACAAACACAGTCCAAACAGGATAGCCAGAGCCATCCAAACAGGACCGTCCAAACATTTGTAAACCTAAAATGAAGTGACAATTCAACAGCAGAGTGGCTAGTATTGCTATATATAAATAAATCAGTCATCACAAATCGGCTGAAAGTACAATAAAAAATGTGTAACATACAATAACATGAAGTCAGTATCAGAATAAACGTGACTGATGACAATGAAAAAGCCAAGCTAAAGAAGAGAATTCACAAACAAACGCATTTCCGTGCAGTGTTCACGCAGCCTTAACAAAACTTGCTGCGTGCGTCATGACAACAGAATCCAATTAAATTATTATACAATTGAATTGTTATCATTCAGTAATGTATTGTTTGTTCGCCACACTGGACGAACTGTTCAAGATGTCTGACTTATCCGGCCCTGGAAGAGATGCTGTGGTGGTGGTCGTATCTTCATTTGCCACTACGGTAGACTTGCTATAAGCAACATCTCGGGACGTTTGCCAAACTGTTCCAATTACAGGTGGATGTCATCATTATGATATACTAATGAATATATATATATATATATATATAAAGACATCGGCAAAAATGGGGAAATGTTAGATATTTGAGGGACTGAAGGTCATGAAAAATCCTACATCTCCCCTTGAAGTTCACCAAAACGCTCCAACTACATCCCCTTTGTGGGTCACTAAATCCATCAAATTGCACCCCCTTGAGATTCACCAAACTCTCCAACTGCACCCCCTCAGGCTCAGCACAAACACCTCCAAGTGCACACCATCCTTGATGATCGTCAGACTCTACTAGGCAGGAGGGTAACAAAATATATGTCTACCCCTGCTCCCTTTCCCCTCCACTTGTTTCCGCGCTAATGCGTAATGGACAATATACGGGGATTTCGAAGATTAGTGTTTTACTCTTAAATTAGTGTTTTACAGTTATGTTTCTGAATCGGCGTCCTGTTTCTGATGTGACTAAATTAATAATAACCATTCCCCACTCCCAAGAGGTGCTGGAATTTTCTGCGCCTGTCTTTGTTTCCGTCTCTATTGGAGATGTAGGAATCAACAAGGTGCCTATTTAATTAATTACCAAACAAATGGAACCATTGTAAAATAATTGGCCAAACATGAAGATTTTTGAAACGGACAATAATAATGCATTTCCAGAAACGCGCACTTAGGCCAAAGACACTCTCTGACATAAATCAGCTCTCCGCCGCTAGGGGCGCGTCGTCAGCCGTTTGCTCGACGAGGCGGATCAATTGCGCAATCTCGTCGATCGTCTCTTCCGGTTCCACTGCGCCGCGCACGTACGACAACTTGAGTGGGGTGAACACGTCGGCCACTTTGTCCGTGATCTCCTCCTGCGCGTTGCTCTTGCCTTCACAACCAGACACAGGAGAAACGAGTTGATACACTAGACAGAAATATAGGAGCTATGTAGTTGTTGTATAGAACTAAATTATTCAATAATTGAGAGACCTTAACCATGAAAATCGTTTATGTGGTTTAAGAACCTTAGACATGAGATAACGTTAGTGAAGAACATTGTACATCATATAATGTTATCAGAAACTATTCGTTCTGACAAACGACTGTAAATTAATAGAACATACCGCCACTCCCAAATAATTGTTCCGGACGCTGTACATGGTGCGCATATTTTATCATCACAAAGGCACACACACATTTAAACCTACTAATGTGCAGAAACAGTATGACCTTTACGACTTTGTACAATTGCAAGAAAAAAAGACATATATAATGTATTAACAATATAAATGTAATAAACGTGTAATAATAAAATTATAATGTAATTACATGTTTTGTTATTAATAATGCGAGCCTACGAGTGACGGGAAGACTGTTTTTTATTTATTGGACATCGGTGACGATAATGGACATGATTATGGTTGTTGTATGTACACACTGGCACTTTTTCGTCCGACCCGACCCGATCCGACCAGTCGGTGCTGGTTTAGTCGGGTTGGGTGACTCTCCAATAACCTCCAATTCCACCACTCCCCCTTGAATTGAAGCTCACCAATTACTTAAACTGCAGTCGCCTTGACACTCACCAAAACAACAAAAAGCACCCCTTTTTATTAACTATTGGGGGCTAATCCTATATCCAACCCCTAGCAATATATCGGGGGCTCTCCACAACACACCCTCGTGTTCAGACGCCTTAGAAATGGTATGTGGTAATTTTGTAATGTAAATGTAATGACTATTTGTTACAGTTATTAGTATTATTGCATGCAGGAATACACCTTCCCATAACTGCGTGTCCAGCGTCATCACGTGTCCAGCGTCATTACCAAGTGGAATGTCTATATTTCTCCAAACATATCTAAAAAATTCGCCCAAATTATAGTCTACTGGTATGCCAGCTCTGTTATCTTCTTTTCCAAATGTAAACTGAGAGCTCTTACTTGAAGTAAATTAGTCATAAAGACGTTAACGTTTTGACAGTAACCAGTGAATGACTATGTCACCATGTTTGGTTTGCAAACATTACATTTCTTACGGAACTATGTATGAATTGTTTTCGTTTATAGGAAGTAAAACAAAACATGTTTCTAACACATCAAGACTGTAAATTAGGGTACCGGTTCTAATTATTACTTCACCGAGATATATTTTGGTCAATTTGGCGTGTCCAGCGTCACCAAACAGCTTAGGCATCTGGTGATCTCGCAGGTCAGTTTACTCGCATATCAACTTCATTATTTATGCTTACTGATGTGTCCACATATCACTTATAAGAATAATTTTGCTTTTAGTTTAGTTTAACCCGTGTATTAGTAACACAAGAACTATGGTAACAAGTTTATATATGAGTTGTGAATATTATTTTGTAATTTATTTATAATTCGTGTTGTATTTATTAAGTTTTTTTAGTTTGAGAATGGCATAGCAACATATAAGTCTATGACTTCAGCTATGTCCGTTCAGCAGCAGCAGCAGCAGCAGCAGCAGCAGCAGCAGCAGCAGCAGCAGCAGCAGCACCCTATACTGTGCATGTGTTGTTGTTGTTGAATAAACTTTCATTCATTCATAGTTTCCTTAAATTTAGATTAAGTCCCATCTTTTGCATGGTTCCTTTGTTTACTTTGTAAGGAAAAAATTAATATCTAAATACCATGCAATAACAATGGTAAATTAATGTAGTGGACTAACCTAAACAGATGTCGCTGGACACGCAAAAAGTGGTCATTATGGAAAACACATATTACTGTTTATTTTTATTTCTCATTTTGTAAACATTATTTTGTTTCTGTACACTCTCAAGATATACCCCATTTCCACGGTGACATCAGAAATAGAAAATATAGCACTGCTTTTGTATGTTAGCGCTTCCAAATTTGGAAAGGTCAATCGGACATGCCATTTGCCCGTTTCTGGCTCCTTACTCCCACTTTTTGCCTTTTAAAATAATAATGTGGGCATACTATATATGTCCTGAAATCTATTACTGAAACCAATGTTTGGTGACATTTTCGTAAGCCTGACTTTATAATTCATGGTGTGAGAGATAAAAGACAAGAGTTTTACCAATTGTACATTTTTGGGACATTAGCCCCATAGCAATGGGAAGAGAGGTCCTTTTAAACGACACGTCTTCTCGGGCTTACATTAAATTGGTTACAGCAGGCACCTTGCTCGAATCCAAGGCTTAACGTGCGGTTATGTTGTCGCCGACGACGACGTTCTCCTCCGTAGGAAGAGAAAAACTGCTCCTTCAGGTTCTCAGTTTCTGCTCACGTCTGCACATCATCAGAGTCAGTCGGGTACAGCATGGTGCGAATATTTAGCCGCTAGGTCTAGAGTAGTGGCATCTGATCGAGCATGACTCAGTCGGTGGCAGTCGGTGTAGTGTATTCAGTCCAGTCGAAGTGAGTCTCGTCTGATCGGGTCGGGTCGGGCGAGTAAGTGCCAGAGTATCCCAGGTTTCAGTGGCAGCATTTACCACATACGTTCAAGTAGAAAACGAAGCTGGTATGCCAACAAATTGGCAGAATTCATTAACACTAATTTTTGTATAACTGGCATCAGCACCAGAATCAAACGGGTCAACTCTTATTGGAAATTAATTTACTTGTCGTTTAAGATATGTGACAGTAATAGCAAACACAACGCAGATGACACGAACAATAGTTTTTGGCGTCATCGCATGCGCAAACTAATTCCCTCTTAATTATATAATGAAGTATTATTCACCGGCGAACGAAAATATGTTGGCCGTGGTGACGTCGGGACTGGTGGAGACACCTGGCGTGTAGTTGCTGCGGTCGCATGTGAGCACTTCAAGCATGTTGCTGTAGCTTCCCGCGTCAGGCTTCGTGCGCTGTGGCATCACATTCAGGCAGTAGTCCTGCAACAATCACCAATCACATGAGTATTACGTCGTCTGAATAGTTCTGACAATAGAGTCGCACGTAAACACGTGACGATGTGTTTGCTGAGCTAACACGCGTTATTCCAAGGGATACCATAATTGGACAGGCTGTGTGGTAATAGAAATATAGTGGGTAATCTGTTAAGCTTCATCAGTAGTTCATGCGTAAATCGCGCTGGTAGCACTACCCAAAACAAACACGATTTATGTATGACACCACAGTGTAGCTTTGAGCAATCCTGAGGATGAACACTGCGTTATATAAGTAGTTACCTTTACTTTTTTACATGTAAACATAACATTGGCGTCGAAACTTCGTGAATATCTGGAGTGCTGAGCCGGAGCGTCGAACATGACTTTGGACAACGTTTTCAAACAATTTGATAGCATACTACTGTCAACCACGGCCTGTCTCACCTGTGTGTCGCCGGTCTCGTTGGCCCTCCGCGCCGCGCCGTTCAGCAGCAGCAGGTTGCGCTCCTGCAGCTGTCTCACGTTGTCCTCCAGCTTCATGATGTAGCGCTGCTGCTGCACCACGCTCAGCCGCAGCTCGTTCACCTTACCAACCACACGTAACAGCTACACCATCACTTGACATAGGATGTAACAACAACAACAACAACAACAACGCCGATTAATTTTCTGTGTTTTATCATCAGTGTTTACCTTTATATAATGGAGTGCATGCAGACGAACGCAAGTTTACTCTGAATGCTTTGCCAAACGCCGAAACGATCCGATCTCTGCACCGTCGGGCGGCACTAAATATTATTCCTATCATATAAGCTAAACTGTTGTTAATATTCCATACAGTTTGAATGATAACCGACTGCTGTAGAGTCAACTTTGATGTCACCAGCGCACGCAGCGCCAACAGAAGACACATAATTCGTTTAGAGTTGTTAGTAGACGACCTTCACCTTGTTCTGCCGCTCGATGACGGCGATCAGAGCCTGGTCCAAGTTCCGTTTGGCTCGAAGCAGCGTCCGCATGTTGTAGCCGTTCAACGGATACCCTAAGGAAGATAGTATGGCCGCTGAGCCGGCTAAACCACATTGCTGCCGAGTCTACCAGGAGTGATCTATTGGAACCGGTCAAAATGCACGTATGCATGTGTGTGTGTGTGTGTGTGTGTGTGTGCGTGTGTGCGTGTGTGCGTGTGTGCGTGTGTGCGTGTGTGCGTGTGTGCGTGTGTGTGTGGATGGGTGTGTGTGTATGTGTGAGTGTGTGTGTGTTTGCGCGCGACTGTGTGTGCGATTGTGTGTGCGACTGTGTGTGCGACAGTGTGTGCGACTGTGTGAGCGACTGTGTGTGCGACTGTGTGTGCGACTGTGTGAGCGACTGTGTGTGCGACTGTGTGTGCGAATGTGCATGCGACTGTGTGTGCGACTGTGTGTGCGACTGTGTGTGCGACTGTGCATGCGACTGTGTGTGCGACTGTGTGTGCGACTGTGTATGCGACTGTGTGTACGACTGTGCGTGCGACTGTGTGTGCGAATGTGTGTACGACTGTGTGTGCGACTGTGTATGAAACTGTATGTACGACTGTGCGTGCGACTGTGTGCGCGAATGTGTGTACGACTGTGTGTGCGACTGTGTGTACGACTGTGTGTGCGACTGTGTGTGCATGCGACTGTGTGGGCGACTGTATGTGCGACTGAGTGTGCGACTGTGTGTGCGACTGTGTGTGCGACTGCGGGTACAACTGTGTGTGCGACTGTGTGTGTGTGCATGCGACTGTGTGTACGATTGTGTGTGCGACTAAGTGTACGACTGTGTGTACGACTGTGTGTACGACTGTGTGTGCATGCGACTGTGTGTGCGACTGTGTGTGCGACTGTGTGTACAATTGTGTGTGCGACTGTGTGTGCGATTGTATGCACGCCTGTGTGTACGACTGTGTGTGCGACTGTGTGTGCGACTGGGTGTACAACAGTGTGTGCGACAGTGTGTATACCACTGTGTGTACAACTGTGTGTGCGACTGTGAGTGCGACTGTGTGTGCGACTGTGTGTACGACTGTGTGTACGACTGTGTGTACGACTGTGTGTACGACTGTGTGTACGACTGTGTGTGCGACTGTGTGTGCGAATGTGTGTGAGACTGTGTGTACGACTGTGTGCACGACAGTGTGTAAGACTGTGTGTGCGACTGTGAGTGCGACTGTGTGTGAGACTGTGTGTGTGACTGTGTGTGCGACTGTGTGTGCGACTGTGTGTACGACTGTGTGTACGACTGTGTGTATGACAGTGTGTACGACAATGTGTACGACTGTGTGTGCGACTGTGCGCGCGATTGTGTGTGCATGCGACTGTGTGTACGACTGTGTGTGCGACTGTGTGTACAATTGTGTGTGCGACTTTGTGTGCGATTGTATGCACGACTGTGTGTACGACTGTGCGTGCGACTGTGTGTGCTACTGGGTGTACAACTGTGTGTGCGACAATGTGTATACCACTGTGTGTACGACTGTGTGTGCGACTGTGTGTGCTACTGTGTGTGCGACTGTGTGTACGACTGTGTGTACGACTGTGTGTACGACTGTGTGTACGACTGTGTGTGCGACTGTGTGTGCGACTGTCTGTACGACTGTGTGTACGACTGTGTGTGCGAATGTGTGTGCGACTGTGTGTACGACTGTGTGTGCGACTGTGTGTACGACTGTGTGTGCGACTGTGTGTGAGAATGTGTGTACGACTGTGTGCACGACAGTGTGTGCGACTATGTGTGCGTCTGTGTGTGAGACTGTGTGTGCGACTGTGTGTGCGACTGTGTGTACGACAGTGTGTACGACTGTGTGTATGACTGTGTGTACGACTTTGTGTACGACTTTGTGTACGACTGTGTGTAACTACGACTGTGTGTGCGACAGTGTGTGTGAATGTGTGTACGACTGTGTGTACGACTGTGTGTACGATTGTGTGTACGACTATGTGCGCGACTGTGTGTGTGCGATTGTGTGTATGACTGTGTGTGTGTACGACTGTGTGCACGACTGTGTGTGCGACTGCGTGTACGACTGTGTGTGCGACTGTGTGTGCGAATGTGTGTACGACTGTGTGTACGACTGTGTGTACGACTGTGTGAGCGACTGTGTGTGCGACTGTGTGTACGACTGTGTGTGCGACTGTGTGAGCGACTGTGTGTGCAACTGTGTGTTCGAATGTGCATGCGACTGTGTGTGCGACTGTGTGTGCGACTGTGTGTGCGACTGTGCATGCGACTGTGTGTGCGACTGTGTGTGCGACTGTGTATGCGACTGTGTGTACGACTGTGCGTCGTGCGACTGTGTGTGCGAATGTGTGTACGACTGTGTGTGCGACTGTGTATGAAACTGTATGTACGACTGTGCGTGCAACTGTGTGCGCGAATGTGTGTACGACTGTGTGTGCGACTGTGTGTACGACTGTGTGTGCGACTGTGTGTGCATGCGACTGTGTGGGCGACTGTGTGTGCGACTGAGTGTGCGACTGTGTGTGCGACTGTGTGTGCGACTGTGGGTAAAACTGCGTGTGCGACTGTGTGTGTGTGCATGCGACTGTGTGTACGTATGTGTGTGCGACTATGTGTGCATGCGACTGTGTGTACGACTGTGTGTGTGACTGTGTGTGCCTGCGAATGTGTGTGCGATTGTATGTGCGACTGTGTGTACGACTGTGTGTGCGACTGAGTGTACGACTGTGTGTACGACTGTTCACTTAAATAGTGAAATTAAGTGCATAGTCGATAAATTTGTACCTTTCAAAAAACAAGGGAAACGGTCTAAAAAGAAACACTTATCGAAAGAAGCCATTAGAAAAATTAAGTATAAACAAATGATGTGGAAGTCATATAGATGTACTGGAAATGATGAAGACTACAACATTTATAAAGAAGCACTTAATCAAGCTACAGCTGAAATTAGAAATTCAAAGAGAAGCTATGAAAAAAAATTAGCTAGTAATATAAAACATGACAGTAAGAGTTTTTATGCGTATATTCGAAGCAAACAGAAAGTTCAGGATAAGGTCGGTCCTCTAGAAGATAGTGCTGGAAATACAATATCAGAGGGATTCTTAATGGCAGAAGACCTGAATGAGTATTTTAGTTCAGTGTTTACCAGGGAAGATATTAGTTCACTGCCAGTACCAGAGGCTAAGTTCAAGGGGGCAGATTCAGACTATTTAGGACAGTTAGTTGTAACCTCGGAAATGGTAGCTAAGAAAATAAGGGCTATGAAGGATAATAAATCACCTGGAGTGGACGAGGATTCCGCCCAAACTACTATTGGAAATTGTAGAACAAATTAGCGTACCGCTTGCAACAGTTTTCAATTTGTCATTAGAAGAGGGAGTGGTTCCTTTAGAATGGAAAGAGGCAAACATTATACCGTTATTTAAAAAAGGTTCGAGAAACAAGTCAGAGAACTATAGACCAGTGAGTTTAACATCAGTGATTTGCAAATTATTAGAAAGACTAATTAAAGATCACATGGTGGATTTTCTTGTTAAACATAACTTGATAAACCCATCTCAACATGGGTTTTTAAAAGCGAGGTCATGCTTAACAAATATGTTATGTTTTTTGGAAGACATCACTAGGTGGGTAGATGAGGGATCACCAGTAGATATCATCTATTTAGATTTTCAAAAAGCTTTCGACAAAGTACCACATCAAAGATTACTCCTTAAGCTAAAGGCCCATGGCATAGGAAATGGTATAATAAACTGGATAGAAAAATGGCTGAATGACAGAAGACAACGTGTAGTAGTTGATGGGGAGGCTTCAAACTGGAAATCGGTATTGAGTGGGGTACCACAGGGATCAGTACTAGGACCTATATTATTTTTAATATATATCAACGATTTGGACGATGATATAACAAGCAAGGTGTTAAAATTTGCGGATGATACAAAAGTGTTTAGAAGGATTAAAAGTGATGGAGACAGACAGCATTTACAAGATGATCTTGATAGGTTGATCAAATGGTCTGAAAAGTGGCAAATGCTGTTCAATTTTGGGAAATGTAAATGCCTCCACACAGGTCATGGGAATGAAGAGGTAAAATATAAAATGGGGGGTACTGTTCTAAGTACTACTGTAAAAGAAAAGGACTTGGGGTTAACCATTAGTGCTGATATGAAGGTTTCAGAGCAGTGCGGAATTGCAGCGTCAAAGGAAAATCAAATCCTTGGATTAATTAGGCGAAATATAGCGTATAAGAAAAAAGAATTAATAGTACCGCTGTACAAAACAATAGTGAGGCCTCATTTAGAATATTGTATACAAGCATGGAGGCCATATCGCAAGAAGGACATAGATATGCTAGAAAGAGTACAGAGGAGAGCGACTAAAATGATATCAAATCTGAGGGATCTTAGTTACGAAATACGCCTAAAAGAATGTGGTTTAACAACATTAGAGACCAGGAGATTGAGAAGAGATCACATAGAAGTGTTTAAAATATTGAATGGTTATGAAAATATTGATAGAAATATTTTTTTCTCAGTTAAGAAAAATAGAAGGACCAGAGGACATGAAGCTACATTAGTAAAGGAGCAGTGTAGATTAGATATAAGAAAGTTCTCATTCTCACAAAGGACTGTAAATGAATGGAACAGATTATCTCCTGATTGTGTTGGTGCTAGTAGCGTGAATATGTTTAAAAATAAAATCGACACACACCTTAAAAAGGCGGGATACATGTAGATAAAAAGTATTGGACTCTCGATAAGCCAAAAGGCTTCCTTGTCCACTTGCCATCCAGAGTAATTTTCTGGATGGCAATCTTGTTAAATCTTGTGTACGACTGTGTGTGCATGCGACTGTGTGTGCGACTGCCTGTACAATTGTGAGTGCGACTGTGTGTGCGATTGTATACACGACTGTGTGTTCGACTGTGTGTGCGACTGTGTGTGCGACTGGGTGTACAACTGTGTGTGCGACAGTGTGTATACCACTGTGTGTACGACTGTGTGTGCGACTGTGAGTGCGACTGTGTGTGCGACTGTGTGTACGACTGTGTGTACGACTGTGTGTACGACTGTGTGTACGACTGTGTATGCGACTGTGTGTGCGACTGTGTGTGAGACTGTGTGTGCGACTTTGTGTACGACTGTGTGTGCGACTGTGTGTGCGATTGTGTGTGCGACTGTGTGTGCGACTGTGTGTGAGACTGTATGTTCGAATGTGTGTACGAATGTGCGTGCGACTGTGCGTGCGACTGTGTGTGCGAATGTGTGTACGACTGTGTGTGCGACTGTGTATGCGACTGTGTGTGCGACTGTGTGTACAACTGTGTGTGCGACTGTGTGTGTGTGCATGCGACTGTGTGTACGATTGTGTGTGCGACTATGTGTGCATGCGACTGTGTGTACGACTGTGTGTGCGACTGTGTGTGCATGCGAATGTGTGTGCGATTGTGTGTGCGACAGTGTGTACGACTGTGTGTACGACTGTGTGTACGACTGTGTGTACGACTGTGTGTACGACTGTGTGTACGACTGTGTGTACGACTGTGTGAGCATGCGACTGTGTGTGCGACTGTGTGTGCGACTGTGTGTACGATTGTGTGTGCGACTGTGTGTGCGATTGTATGCACGACTGTGTGTACGACTGTGTGTGCGACTGTATGTGCGACTGGGTGTACAACTGTGTGTGCGACTGTGTGTATACCACTGTGTGTACGACTGTGTGTGCGACTGTGTGTGCGACTGTGTATACGACTGTGTGTACGACTGTGTGTGCGACTTTGTGTACGACTGTGTGTGCGACTGTGTGTGCGACTGTGTGTGCGACTGTGTGTGCGACTGTATGTTCGAATGTGTGTACGACTGTGCGTGCGACTGTGCGTGCGACTGTGTGTGCGAATGTGTGTACGACTGTGTGTGCGACTGTGTATGCGACTGTGTGTGCGACTGTGTGTACAACTGTGTGTGCGACTGTGTGTGTGTGCATGCGACTGTGTGTACGATTGTGTGTGCGACTATGTGTGCATGCGACTGTGTGTACGACTGTGTGTGCGACTGTGTGTGCATGCGAATGTGTGTGCGATTGTGTGTGCGACAGTGTGTACGACTGTTTGTGCGACTGTGTGTACGACTGTGTGTACGACTGTGTGAGCATGCGACTGTGTGTGCGACTATGTGTGCGACTGTGTGTACGATTGTGTGTGCGACTGTGTGTGAAATTGTATGCACGACTGTGTGTACGACTGTGTGTGCGACTGTATGTGCGACTGGGTGTACAACTGTGTGTGCGACTGTGTGTATACCACTGTGTGTGCGACTGTGTGTGCGACTGTGTATACGACTGTGTGTACGACTGTGTGTGCGACTTTGTGTACGACTGTGTGTGCGACTGTGTGTGCGACTGTGTGTGCGACTGTGTGTGCGACTGTATGTGCGACTGTATGTTCGAATGTGTGTACGACTGTGCGTGCGACTGTGCGTGCGACTGTGTGTGCGATTGTGTGTACGACTGTGTGTGCGACTGTGTATGCGACTGTGTGTGCGACTGTTTGTGCATGCGAATGTGTGTGCGATTGTGTGTGCGACAGTGTGTACGACTGTTTGTGCGACTGTGTGTACGACTGTGTGTGCGACTGTGTGTGCGACTGTGTGTGCGACTGTGTGTGCGACTGTGTGTACAACTGTGTGTGCGACTGAGTGTCTGTGCATGCGACTGTGTGTACGATTGTGTGTGCGACTATGTGTGCATGCGACTGTGTGTACGACTGTGTGTGCGACTGTGTGTGCATGCGAATGTGTGTGCGATTGTGTGTGCGACAGTGTGTACGACTGTGTGTACGACTGTGTGTACGACTGTGTGTACGACTGTGTGTACGACTGTGTGTACGACTGTGTGTACGACTGTGTGAGCATGCGACTGTGTGTGCGACTGTGTGTGCGACTGTGTGTACGATTGTGTGTGCGACTGTGTGTGCGATGGTATGCACGACTGTGTGTACGACTGTGTGTGCGACTGTATGTGCGACTGGGTGTACAACTGTGTGTGCGACTGTGTGTATACCACTGTGTGTAGGACTGTGTGTGCGACTGTGTGTGCGACTGTGTATACGACTGTGTTTACGACTGTGTGTGCGACTTTGTGTACGACTGTGTGTGCGACTGTGTGTGCGACTGTGTGTGCGACTGTGTGTGCGACTGTATGTTCGAATGTGCGTGCGACTGTGCGTGCGACTGTGCGTGCGACTGTGTGTGCGAATGTGTGTACGACTGTGTGTGCGACTGTGTATGCGACTGTGTGTGCGACTGTGTGTACAACTGTGTGTGCGACTGTGTGTGTGTGCATGCGACTGTGTGTACGATTGTGTGTGCGACTATGTGTGCATGCGACTGTGTGTACGACTGTGTGTGCGACTGTGTGTGCATGCGAATGTGTGTGCGATTGTGTGTGCGACAGTGTGGACGACTGTTTGTGCGACTGTGTGTACGACTGTGTGTACGACTGTGTGTACGACTGTGTGTACGACTGTGTGAGCATGCGACTGTGTGTGCGACTATGTGTGCGACTGTGTGTACGATTGTGTGTGCTACTGTGTGTGCGATTGTATGCACGACTGTGTGTCCGACTGTGTGTGCGACTGTATGTGCGACTGGGTGTACAACTGTGTGTGCGACTGTGTGTATACCACTGAGTGTACGACTGTGTGTGCGACTGTGTGTGCGACTGTGTGTGCGACTGTGTGTACGACTGTGTGAACGACTGTGTGTACGACTGTGTGTGCGACTGTCTGTACGACTGTGTGTACGACTGTTTGTGTGAATGTGTGTGCGACAGTGTGTACGACTGTGTGTGCGACTGTGTGTACGACTGTGTGTGCGACTGTGTGTGAGAATGTGTTTACGACTGTGTGCACGACAGTGTGTGCGACTATGTGTGCGACTGTGTGTACGACTGTGTGTGCGACTGTGTGTGCGACTGTGTATGCGACTGTGTGTGCGACTGTGTGTACGAGTGCGTGTACGACTGTGTGTGCGACTGTGTGTGCGACTGTGTGTACGACTGTGTGTGCGTCTGTGTGTGCGACTGTGTGTGCGACTGTGTGTGCGACTGTGTGTACGACAGTGTGTACGACTGTGTGTATGAATGTGTGTACGACTGTGTGTACGACTGTGTGTAAGACTGTGTGTACGATTGTGTGTACGACTGTGTGCCCGACTGTGTGTGTGCGACTGTGTGTATGACTGTGTGTGTGTACGACTGTGTGCACGACTGTGTGTGCGACTGCGTGTACGACTGTGTGTGCGACTGTGTGTTCGACTGTGTTTACGACAGTGTGTGCCACTGTGTGTGCGACTGTGAGTACGACTGTGTGTGCGACTGTGTGTACGACTGTGTGTACGACTGCGTATACGACTGTGTGTACGACTGTGTGTGCGACGGTGTGTACGACTGTGTGTGCGACTGTGTGTACGACTTTATGTGCGACTGTGTGTGAGACTTTGTGTACGACTGTGTGCACGACAGTGTATAAGATTGTGTGTGCGATTGTGAGTGCGACTGTGTGTGCGTCTGTGTGTACGACTGTGTGTACGACTGTGTGTATGACAGTGTATACGACTATGTGTACGAATGTGTGATCGACTGTGCGCGCGATTGTGTGTGCATGCGACTGTGTGTACGACTGTGTGAGCGACTGTGTGTGCATGCGACTGTGTGTGCGACTGTGTGTGCGACTGTGTGTGCGACTGTGTGTGCGACTGTGTGTGCGACTGTGTGCACAACTGTGCGTACGACTGTGTGTGCATGCGACTGTGTGTGCGAATGTGTGTGCGACAACGTGTGCATGCGGCTGTGTGCACGACTGTTTGTGCGACTGTGTGTGCATGCGACTGTGTGTGCGATTGTGTGTACGACTGTGTGTACGACTGTGTGTGCGATTGTGTGTACGACTGTGCGTACGACTGTGTGTGTATGCGACTGTGTGTGCAAATGTGTGTGCGACTGTGTGTACGACTGTGTATGCGACTGTGTGTACGATTGTATGCACGATGGTGTGCACGACTGTGTATGCGACTGTGTGTGCGACTGGGTGTACAACTGTGTGTGCGGCTGTGTGTATACCACTGTGTGTATAACTGTGTGTACGACAGTGTGTGCGACTGTGTGTGCGACTGTGTGTGCGACTGTGTGTACGACTGTGTGTACGACTGTGTGTGCGACTGTGTGTGCGACTGTGTGTACGACTGTGAGTGCGACTGTGTGTGCGACTGTGTGTACGACTGTGTGTGCGACTGTGTATACGACTGTGTGTACGAATGTGTGTGCGACTGTGTATACGACTGTGTGTACGACTGTGTGTGCGACTTTGTGTACGACTGTGTGTGCGACAGTGTGTGCGACTGTGTGTACGACTGTGTGTGCGACTGTGTGTGAGACTGTGTGTACGACTGTGTGTACGACTGTGTGCACGACAGTGTATGCGACAGGGTGTGCGACTGTGTGTACGACTGTGTGTGCGACTGTGTGTACGAATATGTGTACGACTGTGTATGCGACTGTTTGTGCGACTGTGGGTACGACTGCGTGTGCGACTGTGTGTGCGACTGTGTGTACAATTGGTGTGTACGACTGTGTGTACGACTGTGTGTGCGACTGTGTGTGTGAATGTGTGTATGACTGTGTGTACGATTGTGTACGACTGTGTGTACGACTGTGTGTAACTGCGACTGTGTGTGCGACTGTGTGTGCGAATGAATGTACCACTGTGTGTACGACTGTGTGTAAAACTGTGTTTACGACTGTGTGTGCGACTGTGTGTGTGTGTGCGACTGTGAGTACGACTGTGTGTGTACGCATATGTGTACGACTGTGTGTACGACTGTGTGCGGGACTGTGTGTGTGTGCGACTGTGTGTATGACTGTATGTGTGTACGACTGTGTGTACGATTGTGTGTTCGACTGCGTTTACGACTGTGTGTACGACTGAGTGTGCGAGTGTGTGTGCGACGGTGTGTACGACTGTGTGTGCTACTGTGTGTACGACTGTGTGTACGACTGTGTATACGAATGTGTGTGCGATTGTGTGTACGACAGTGTGTGCGACTGTGAGTGCGACTGTGTGTACGACTTTGTGTGCGACTGTGTGAGAGACTGTGTGTACGACTGTGTGCACGACAGTGTGTGCGACTGTGTGCACGACTGTGTGAGCGAATGTGAGTGCGACTATGTGTGCGACTGTGCGTGCGACTGTGTCTGCGTCTGTTTGTGCGACTGTGTGTACGACTGTGTGTACGACTGTTTGTGCAACTGTGTGTGCGACTGTGTGTGCGAATGTGTGTGCGACTGTGTGTGCGACTATGTATGCGACTGTGTGTACGATTGTGTGTGCGACTGTGTGTGCGATTGTATGCACGACTGTGTGTACGACTGTGTGTGCGACTGTGTGTGCGACTGGGTGTACAACTGTGTGTGCGACTGTGTGTATACCACTGTGTGTGCGACTGTGTGTGCGACTGTGTGTGCGACTGTGTGTGCGACTGTGTGTACGACTGTGTGTACGACTGTGTGTGCGACTGTGTGTGCGACTGTCTGTACGACTGTGTGTACGACTGTTTGTGCGAATGTGTGTGCGACTGTGTGTACGACTGTGTGTGCGACTGTGTGTACGACTGTGTGTGCGACTGTGTGTGAGAATGTGTTTACGACTATGTGCACGACAGTGTGTTCGACTATGTGTGCGACTATGTGTACGACTGTGTGTGCGACTGTGTGTGCGACTTTATGTGCGACTGTGTGCACGACAGTGTGTAAGACTGTGTGTGCGATTGTGAGTGCGACTGTGTGTGAGACTGTGTGTGCGACGGTGTGTGCGACTGTGTGTACGACTGTGTGTACGACAGCGTGTGCGACTGTGTGTGCGACTGTGTGTACGACTGTGTGTGCGACTGTGTGTGCGACTGTGCGTACGACTGTGTGTACGACTGTGTGTGCGACTGTGTGTGCATGCGACTGTGTGTGCGACTGTGCGTACGACTGTGTGTGCGACTGTGTGTGCGACTGTGTGTGCGACTGTGTGTACAACTGTGTGTACGAATGTGTGTGCGAATGTGTGTGCGACTGTGTGTACGACTGTGAGTGCGACTGTGTGTGCGACTGTGTGTACGACTGTGTGTGCGACTGTGTATACGACTGTGTGTACGACTGTGTGAGCGAGTTTGTGTACGACTGTGTGTGCGCCTGTGTGTGCGAGTGTGTACGACTGTGCATGCGACTGTGTGTACGACTGTGTGTACGACTGTGTGCACGACAGTGTATGCGACAGTGTGTGCGACAGTGTGTACGACTGTGTGTGCGACTGTGTGTGCTACTGTGTGTTCGACTGTGTGTGCGACTGTGTGTACGACTGTGTGTGCGACTGTGTGTGCGACTGTGTGTGCGACTGTGTGTACGACTGCGTGTGCGACTGTGTGTGCGACTGTGTGTACGATTGGTGTGTACGACTGTGTGTACGATTGTGTGTGCGACTGTGTGTGTGACTGTGTGTATGACTGTGTGTACGACTGTGTACGACTGTTTTTACGACTGTGTGTAACTGCGACTGTGTGTGCGACTGTGTGTGCGAATGTATGTACCACTGTGTGTACGACTGTGTGTAAAACTGTGTTTACGATTGTGTGTGCGACTGTGTGTGTGTGTGCGACTTTGAGTACGACTGTGTGTGTACGAATATGTGTACGAATGTGTGTACGACTGTGTGCGGGACTGTGTGTGTGTGCGACTGTGTGTGTGTACGACTGTGTGTACGACTGTGTGTTCGACTGCGTTTACGACTGTGTGTACGAATGAGTGTGCGACTGTGTGTGCGACGGTGTGTACGACTGTGTGTGCTACTGTGTGTACGACTGTGTGTACGACTGTGTATACGAATGTGTGTGCGACTGTGTGTACGACTGTGTGAGCGACTGTGAGTGCGACTATGTGTGCGACTGTGTGTGCGACTGTGTCTGCGTCTGTTTGTGCGACTGTGTGTACGACTGTGTGTACGACTGTTTGTGCAACTGTGTGTGCGACTGTGTGTGCGAATGTGTGTGCGACTGTGTGTGCGACTATGTGTGCGACTGTGTGTACGATTGTGTGTGCGACTGTGTGTGCGATTGTATGCACGACTGTGTGTACGACTGTGTGTGCGACTGTATGTGCGACTGGGTGTACAACTGTGTGTGCGACTGTGTGTATACCACTGTGTGTACGAGTGTGAGCGAATGTGTGTGCGACTGTGTGTGCGACTGTGTGTACGACTGTGTGTACGACTGTGTATGCGACTGTGTGTGCGACTGTCTGTACGACTGTGTGTACGACTATTTGTGCGAATGTGTGTGCGACTGTGTGTACGACTGTGTGTGCGACTTTGTGTACGAGTGTGTGTGCGACTGTGTGTGAGAATGTGTTTACGACAGTGTGCACGACAGTGTGTGCGACTATGTGTGCGACTGTGTGTACGACTGTGTGTGCGACTGTGTGTGCGACTGTGTGTGCGACTGTGTGTGCGACTGTGTGTACGATTGCGTGTACGACTGTGTGCGCGACTGTGTGTGCGACTGTGTGTACGACTGTGTGTGCGTCTGTGTGTACGACTGTGTATACGACTGTGTGTACGACTGTGTGTACGAATGAGTGTGCGACTGTGTGTGCGACGGTGTGTACGACTGTGTGTGCTACTGTGTGTACGACTGTGTGTACGACTGTGTATACGAATGTGTGTGTGACTGTTTGTACGACTGTGTGAGCGACTGTGAGTGCGAATATGTGTGCGACTGTGTGTGCGACTGTGTCTGCGTCTGTTTGTGCGACTGTGTGTACGACTGTGTGTACGACTGTTTGTGCAACTGTGTGTGCGACTGTGTGTGCGAATGTGTGTGCGACTGTGTGTGCGACTATGTGTGCGACTGTGTGTACGATTGTGTGTGCGACTGTGTGTAAGATTGGAGTGTACGACTGTGTTTACGACTGTGTGTGCGACTGTGCGCGCGATTGGGTGTGCATGCGACTGTGTGTACGACTGTGTGTGCGACTGTGTGTGCATGCGACTGTGTGTGCGACTGTGTGTACGACTGTGTGTGCGACTGTGTGTGCGACTGCGTGTGCGACTGTGTGTACAACTGTGTGTACGACTGTGTGTCCGACTGTGTGTGCGAATGTGTGTACGACTGTGAGTGCGACTGCGTGTGCGACTGTGTGTCCGACTGTGTGTACGATTGGATTGTACGACTGTGTGTGCGACTGTGTGTATGACTGTGTGTATGACTGTGTGTACGACTGTGTACGACTGTGTGTACGACTGTGTATAACTGCGACTGTGTGTGCGACTGTGTGTGCGTATGTATGTACCACTGTGTGTACGACTGTGTGTAAAACTGTGTTTATGACTGTGTGTGCGACTGTTTATGTGTGTGCGACTGTGTATAACTGCGACTGTGTGTGCGACTGTGTGTACGAATATGTGTACGACTGTGTGTACGACTGTGTGCGGGACTGTGTGTGTGTGCGACTGTGTGTGTGTGTACGACTGTGTGTACGACTGTGTGTACGACTGCTTTTACGACTGTGTGTACGAATGAGTGTGCGACTGTGTGTGCGACGTTGTGTACGACTGTGTGTGCTACTGTGTGTACGATTGTGTGTACGACTGTGTGAGCGACTGTGAGTGCGACTATGTGTGCGACTGTGTGTGCGACTGTGTCTGCGTCCGTTTGTGCGACTGTGTGTACGACTGTGTGTACGACTGTTTGTGCAACTGTGTGTGCGACTGTTTGTGCGAATGTGTGTGCGACTGTGTGGGCGACTATGTGTGCGACTGTGTGTACGATTGTGTGTGCGACTGTGTGTACGATTGTATGCACGACTGTGTGTACGACTGTGTGTGCGACTGTATGTGCGACTGGGTGTACAACTGTGTGTGCGACTGTAAGTATACCACTGTTTGTACGACTGTGTGTGCGACTGTGTGTGCGACTGTGTGTGGGACTGTGTGTACGAATGTGTGTACGACTGTGTGTACGACTGTGTGTGCGACTGTTTGTGCGAATGTGTGTGCGACTGTGTGTACGACTGTGTGTGCGACTGTGTGTGAGAATGTGTTTACGACAGTGTGCACGACAGTGTATGCGACTATGTGTGCGACTGTGTGTATGATTGTGTGTGCGACTGTATGGGCGACTGTGTATGCGATTGTGTGTGCGACTGTGTGTACGAGTGCGTGTACGACTGTGTGTGCGACTGTGTGTGCGACCGTGTGTGCGACTGTGTGTGCGACTGTGTGTACGAGTGCGTGTACGACTGTGTGTACGACTGTGTGCACGACAGTGTATGCGACAGTGTGTGCGACTGTATGTACGACTGTGTGTGCGACTGTGTGTGCTACTGTGTGTTCGACTGTGTGTGCGACTGTGTGTACGACTGTGTGTACGACTGTGTGTAAGACTGTGTGTGCGACTGTGTGTGCGACTGTGTGTACGACTGCTTGTGCAACTGTGTGTGCGACTGTGTGTACGATTGATGTGTACGACTGTGTGTACGACTGTGTGTGCGACTGTGTGTGTGACTGTGAGTACGACGGTGTGAGCGACTGTGTACGACTGTGTGTACGACTGTGTGTAACTGCGACTGTGTGTGCGTCTGTGTATGCGACTGTGTGTACGATTGGTGTGTACGACTGTGTGTACGACTGTGTGTGCGACTGTGCGCGCGATTGTGTGTGTATGCGACTGTGTGTACAACTGTGTGTGCGACTGAGTGTGCGACTGTGTGTGCGACTGTGTGTGCGACTGTGTGTACAACTGCTTGTGCGACTGTGTGTGCATGCGACTGTGTGTGCGATTGTGTGTACGACTGTGTGTGCGACTGTGTATACGACTGTGTGTACGACTGTGTGTGCGAGTTTGTGTACGACTGTGTGTGCGACTGTGTGTGCGACTGTGTGTACGACTGTGTGTGCGACTGTGTGTGAGACTGTGTGTACGACTGTGTGTACGACTGTGTGCACGACAGTGTATGCGACTGTGTGTGCGACTGTGTGTGCATGCGACTGTGTGTGCGACTGTGTGTACGACTGTGTGTGCGACTGTGTGTCCGACTGTGTGTGCGACTGTGTGTACAACTGTGTGTACGACTGTGTGTGCGACTGTGTGTGCGACTGTGTGTACGACTGTGAGTGCGACTGCGTGTGCGACTGTGTGTGCGACTGTGTGTACGATTGGATTGTACGACTGTGTGTGCGACTGTGTGTATGACTGTGTGTATGACTGTGTGTACGACTGTGTGTACGACTGTGTATAACTGCGACTGTGTGTGCGACTGTGTGTATTCCACTGTGTGTACGACTGTGTGTGCGACTGTGTGTGCGAATGTGTCTGCGACTGTGTGTACGACTGTGTGTACGACAGTGTGTACGACTGTATGTGCGACTGTTTGTGCGAATGTGTGTGCGACTGTGTGTACGACTGTGTGTGCGACTGTGTGTGAGAATGTGATTACGACAGTGTGCACGACAGTGTATGCGACTATGTGTGCGACTGTGTGTATGACTGTGTGTGCGACTGTGTGTGCGACTGTGTGTACGAGTGCGTGTACGACTGTGTGTACGACTGTGTGCACGACAGTGTATGCGACAGTGTGTGCGACTGTATGTACGACAGTGTGTACGACTGTGTGTACGACTGTGAGTGCGACTGCGTGTGCGACTGTGTGTGCGACTGTGTGTACGATTGGATTGTACGACTGTGTGTGCGACTGGGTGTATGACTGTGTGTATGACTGTGTGTACGACTGTGTACGACTGTGTGTACGACTGTGTATAACTGCGACTGTGTGTGCGACTGTGTGTGCGTACGTATGTACCACTGTGTGTACGACTGTGTGTAAAACTGTGTTTACGACTGTGTGTGCGACTGTTTGTGTGTGTGCGACTGTGAGTACGACTGTGTGTGTACGAATATGTGTACGACTGTGTGTACGACTGTATGCGGGACTGTGTGTGTGTGCGACTGTGTGTGTGTGTACGACTGTGTGTACGACTGTGTGTACGACTGCTTTTACGACTGTGTGTACGAATGAGTGTGCGACTGTGTGTGCGACGTTGTGTACGACTGTGTGTGCTACTGTGTGTACGATTGTGTGTACGACTGTGTGAGCGACTGTGAGTGCGACTATGTGTGCGACTGTGTGTGCGACTGTGTCTGCGTCCGTTTGTGCGACTGTGTGTACGACTGTGTGTACGACTGTTTGTGCAACTGTGTGTGCGACTGTTTGTGCGAATGTGTGTGCGACTGTGTGGGCGACTATGTGTGCGACTGTGTGTGCGATTGTGTGTGAGACTGTGTGTACGATTGTATGCACGACTGTGTGTACGACTGTGTGTGCGACTGTATGTGCGACTGGGTGTACAACTGTGTGTGCGACTGTGTGTATACCACTGTGTGTACGACTGTGTGTGCGACTGTGTGTGCGACTGTGTGTGGGACTGTGTGTACGACTGTGTGTACGACTGTGTGTACGACTGTGTGTGCGACTGTTTGTGCGAATGTGTGTGCGACTGTGTGTACGACTGTGTGTGCGACTGTGTGTGAGAATGTGTTTACGACAGTGTGCACGACAGTGTATGCGACTATGTGTGCGACTGTGTGTATGACTGTGTGTGCGACTGTATGTGCGACTGTGTATGCGACTGTGTGTGCGACTGTGTGTACGAGTGCGTGTACGACTGTGTGTGCGACTGTGTGTGCGACTGTGTGTGCGACTGTGTGTGCGACTGTGTGTACGAGTGCGTGTACGACTGTGTGTACGACTGTGTGCACGACAGTGTATGCGACAGTGTGTGCGACTGTATGTACGACTGTGTGTGCGACTGTGTGTGCTACTGTGTGTTCGACTGTGTGTGCGACTGTGTGTACGACTGTGTGTAAGACTGTGTGTGCGACTGTGTGTGCGACTGTGTGTACGACTGCTTGTGCAACTGTGTGTGCGACTGTGTGTACGATTGATGTGTACGACTGTGTGTACGACTGTGTGTGCGACTGTGTGTGTGACTGTGAGTACGACGGTGTGAGCGACTGTGTACGGCTGTGTGTACGACTGTGTGTAACTGCGACTGTGTGTGCGTCTGTGTATGCGACTGTGTGTACGATTGGTGTGTACGACTGTGTGTACGACTGTGTGTACGACTGTGTGTGCGACTGTGCGCGCGATTGTGTGTGTATGCGACTGTGTGTACAACTGTGTGTGCGACTGTGTGTGCATGCGACTGTGTGTGCGACTGTGTGTACGACTGAGTGTGCGACTGTGTGTGCGACTGTGTGTGCGACTGTGTGTACAACTGTGCGTACGACTGTGTGTGCATGCGAATGTGTGTGCGAATGTGTGTGCGACAACGTGTGCATGCGACTGTGTGTACGACTGCTTGTGCGACTGTGTGTGCATGCGACTGTGTGTGCGATTGTGTGTACGACTGTGTGTGCGACTGTGTATACGACTGTGTGTACGACTGTGTGTGCGACTGTGTGTGCGACTGTGTCTGCGTCTGTTTGTGCGATTGTGTGTACGACTGTGTGTACCACTGTTTGTGCAACTGTGTGTGCGACTGTTTGTGCGAATGTGTGTGCGACTGTGTGTGCGACTATGTGTGCGACTGTGTGTACGATTGTGTGTGCGACTGTGTGTGCGATTGTATGCACGATTATGTGTACGACTGTGTGTACGACTGTGTGTACGACTGTGTGTGCGACTGTTTGTGCGAATGTGTGTGCGACTGTGTGTTCGACTGTGTGTGCGACTGTGTGTGAGAATGTGATTACGACAGTGTGCACGACAGTGTATGCGACTATGTGTGCGACTGTGTGTATGACTGTGTGTGCGACTGTGTGTGCTACTGTGTGTTCGACTGTGTGTGCGACTGTGTGTACGACTGTGTGTAAGACTGTGTGTGCGACTGTGTGTGCGACTGTGTGTACGACTGCTTGTGCAACTGTGTGTGCGACTGTGTGTACGATTGGTGTGTACGACTGTGTGTACGACTGTGTGCGCGACTGTGTGTGTGACTGTGAGTACGACGGTGTGAGCGACTGTGTACGACTGTGTGTACGACTGTGTGTAATTGCGACTGTGTGTGCGTCTGTGTAAGCGACTGTGTGTACGATTGGTGTGTACGACTGTGTGTACGACTGTGTGTGCGACTGTGCGCGCGATTGTGTGTGTATGCGACTGTGTGTACAACTGTGTGTGCGACTGTGTGTGCATGCGACTGTGTGTGCGACTGTGTGTACGACTGAGTGTGCGACTGTGTGTGCGACTGTGTGTACAACTGTGCGTACGACTGTGTGTGCATGCGAATGTGTGTGCGAATGTGTGTGCGACAACGTGTGCATGCGACTGTGTGTACGACTGCTTGTGCGACTGTGTGTGCATGCGACTGTGTGTGCGATTGTGTGTACGACTGTTTGTGCGACTGTGTATACGACTGTGTGTACGACTGTGTGTGAGAGTTTGTGTACGACTGTGTGTGCGACTGTGTGTGCGACTGTGTGTACGACTGTGTGTGCGACTGTGTGTGAGACTGTGTGTACGACTGTGTGTACGACTGTGTGCACGACAGTGTATGCGACTGTGTGTGCATGCGACTGTGTGTGCTACTGTGTGTACGACTGTGTGTGCGACTGTGTGTGCGACTGTGTGTGCGACTGTGTGTGCGACTGTGTGTACAACTGTGTGTACGACTGTGTGTCCGACTGTGTGTGCGACTGTGTGTACGACTGTGAGTGCGACTGCGTGTGCGACTGTGTGTGCGACTGTGTGTACGATTGGATTGTACGACTGTGTGTGCGACTGTGTGTATGACTGTGTGTATGACTGTGTGTACGACTGTGTACGACTGTGTGTACGACTGTGTATAACTGCGACTGTGTGTGCGACTGTGTGTATAACACTGTGTGTACGACTGTGTGTGCGACTGTGTGTGCGAATGTGTCTGCGACTGTGTGTACGACTGTGTGTACGACAGTGTGTACGACTGTATGTGCGACTGTTTGTGCGAATGTGTGTGCGACTGTGTGTACGACTGTGTGTGCGACTGTGTGTGAGAATTTGATTGCGACAGTGTGCACGACAGTGTATGCGACTATGTGTGCGACTGTGTGTATGACTGTGTGTGCGACTGTGTGTGCGACTGTGTGTGCGACTGTGTGTGCGACTGTGTGTACGAGTGCGTGTACGACTGTGTGTGCGACTGTATGTGCGACTGTGTGTGCGACTGTGTGTGCGACTGTGTGTACGAGTGCGTGTACGACTGTGTGTACGACTGTGTGCACGACAGTGTATGCGACAGTGTGCGACTGTATGTACGACAGTGTGTGCGACTGTGTTTGCTACTGTGTGTTCGACTGTGTGTGCGACTGTGTGTACGACTGTGTGTACGACTGTGTGTGCGACTGTGTGTGCGACTGTGTGTACGACTGCTTGTGCGACTGTGTGTGCGACTGTGTGTACGATTGGTGTGTACGACTGTGTGTACGACTGTGTGTGCGACTGTGTGTACGACTGTGTGAGCGACTGTGTACGATTGTGTGTACGACTGTGTGTAACTGCGACTGTGTGTGCGACTGTGTATGCGACTGTGTGTACGATTGGTGTGTATAACTGTGTGTGCGACTGTGTGTGCATGCGACTGTGTGTGCGACTGTGTGTACGACTGAGTGTGCGACTGTGTGTGCGACTGTGTGGGCGACTGTGTGTACAACTGTGCGTACGACTTTGTGTGCATGCGAATGTGTGTGCGAATGTGTGTGCGACAACGTGTGCATGCGACTGTGTGTACGACTGCTTGTGCGACTGTGTGTGCATGCGACTGTGTGTGCGATTGTGTGTACGACTGTGTGTGCGACTGTGTATACGACTGTGTGTACGACTGTGTGTGCGAGTTTGTGTACGACTGTGTGTACGACTGCGTGTGAGACTGTGTGTGCGACTGTGTGTACGATTGGTGTGTACGTCTGTGTGTACGACTGTGTGTGCGACTGTGCGCGCGATTGTGTGTGCATGCGACTGTGTGTACGACTGTGTGTGCGACTGTGTGTGCATGCGACTGTGTGTGCGACTGTGTGTGCGACTGTGTGTGCGACTGTGTGTACGATTGTTTGTACGACTGTGTGTGCGACTGTGTTTGCGACTGTGTGTACGACTGCGTGTGCGACTGTGTGTGCGACTGTGTGTGCGACTGTGTGTACGATTGGTGTGTACGACTGTGTGTACGACTGTGAGTGCGACTGTGTGTGTGACTGTGTGTATGACTGTGTGTACCACTGTGTACGACTGTGTTTACGACTGTGTGTAACTGCGACTGTGTGTGCGACTGTGTGTGCGAATGTATGTACCACTGTGTGTACGACTGTGTGTAAAACTGTGTTTACGACTGTGTGTGCGACTGTGTGTGTGTGTGCGACTGTGAGTACGACTGTGTGTGTACGAATATGTGTACGACTGTGTGTACGACTGTGTGCGGGACTGTGTGTGTGCGACTGTGTGTGTGTACGACTGTGTATACGACTGTGTGTTCGACTGCGTTTACGACTGTGTGTACGAATGAGTGTGCGACTGTGTGTGCGACGGTGTGTACGACTGTGTGTGCTACTTTGTGTACGACTGTGTGTACGACTGTGTATACGAATGTGTGTGCGACTGTGTGTACGACTGTGTGAGCGACTGTGAGTGCGACTATGTGTGCGATTGTGTGTGCGACTGTGTCTGCGTCTGTTTGTGCGATTGTGTGTACGACTGTGTGTACGACTGTTTGTGCAACTGTGTGTGCGACTGTTTGTGCGAATGTGTGTGCGACTGTGTGTGCGACTATGTGTGCGACTGTGTGTACGATTGTGTGTGCGACTGTGTGTGCGATTGTATGCACGACTGTGTGTACGACTGTGTGTACGACTGTGTGTACGACTGTGTGTGCGACTGTTTGTGCGAATGTGTGTGCGACTGTGTGTTCGACTGTGTGTGCGACTGTGTGTGAGAATGTGATTACGACAGTGTGCACGACAGTGTATGCGACTATGTGTGCGACTGTGTGTATGACTGTGTGTGCGACTGTGTGTGCGACTGTGTGTGCGACTGTGTGTGCGACTGTGTGTACGAGTGCGTGTACGACTGTGTGTGCGACTGTATGTGCGACTGTGTGTGCGACTGTGTGTGCGACTGTGTGTACGAGTGCGTGTACGACTGTGTGTACGACTGTTTGCACGACAGTGTATGCGACAGTGTGTGCGACTGTATGTACGACAGTGTGTGCGACTGTGTGTGCTACTGTGTGTTCGACTGTGTGTGCGACTGTGTGTACGACTGTGTGTACGACTGTGTGTGCGACTGTGTGTGCGACTGTGTGTACGACTGCTTGTGCGACTGTGTGTGCGACTGTGTGTACGATTGGTGTGTACGACTGTGTGTACGACTGTGTGTGCGACTGTGTGTGTGACTGTATGTACGACTGTGTGAGCGACTGTGTACGACTGTGTGTACGACTGTGTGTAACTGCGACTGTGTGTACAACTGTGTGTGCGACTGTGTGTGCATGCGACTGTGTGTGCGACTGTGTGTACGACTGAGTGTGCGACTGTGTGTGCGACTGTGTGGGCGACTGTGTGTACAACTGTGCGTACGACTTTGTGTGCATGCGAATGTGTGTGCGAATGTGTGTGCGACAACGTGTGCATGCGACTGTGTGTACGACTGCTTGTGCGACTGTGTGTGCATGCGACTGTGTGTGCGATTGTGTGTACGACTGTGTGTACGACTGTGTGTGCGAGTTTGTGTACGACTGTGTGTACGACTGCGTGTGCGACTGTGTGTGCGACTGTGTGTACGATTGGTGTGTACGACTGTGTGTACGACTGTGTGTGCGACTGTGCGCGCGATTGTGTGTGCATGCGACTGTGTGTACGACTGTGTGTGCGACTGTGTGTGCATGCGACTGTGTGTGCATGCGACTGGGTGTGCGACTGTGTGTACGACTGTGTGTGCGACTGTGTGTGAGACTGTGTGTACGACTGTGTGTACGACTGTGTGTGCGACTGTGTGTGCGACTGTGTGTGCGACTGTGTGTACGACTGCGTGTGCGACTGTGTGTACGACTGTGTGTGCGACTGTGTGTGTGACTGTGTGTATGACTGTGTGTACGACTGTGTACGACTGTGTTTACGACTGTGTGTAACTGCGACTGTGTGTGCGACTGTGTGTGCGAATGTATGTACCACTGTGTTTACGACTGTGTGTAAAACTGTGTTTACGACTGTGTGTGCGACTGTGTGTGTGTGTGCGACTGTGAGTACGACTGTGTGTGTACGAATATGTGTACGACTGTGTGTACGACTGTGTGCGGGACTGTGTGTGTGTGCGACTGTGTGTGTGTACGACTGTATGTATGACTGTGTGTTCGACTGCGTTTACGAATGTGTGTACGAATGAGTGTGCGACTGTGTGTGCGACGGTTTGTACGACTGTGTGTGCTACTCTGTGTACGACTGTGTGTACGACTGTGTGAGCGAATGTGAGTGCGACTATGTGTGCGACTGTGTGTGCGACTGTGTCTGCGTCTGTTTGTGCGACTGTGTGTACGAATGTGTGTACGACTGTTTGTGCAACTGTGTGTGCGACTGTTTGTGCGAACGTGTGTGCGACTGTGTGGGCGACTATGTGTGCGACTTTGTGTACGATTGTGTGTGCGACTGTGTGTACGATTGTATGCACGACTGTGTGTACGACTGTGTGTGCGACTGTATGTGCGACTGGGTGTACAACTGTGTGTGCGACTGTGTGTATACCACTGTGTGTACGACTGTGTGTGCGACTGTGTGTGGGACTGTGTGTACGACTGTGTGTACGACTGTGTGTACGACTGTGTGTGCGACTGTTTGTGCGAATGTGTGTGCGACTGTGTGTACGACTGTGTGTGCGACTGTGTGTGAGAATGTGTTTACGACAGTGTGCACGACATTGTATGCGACTATGTGTGCGACTGTGTGTATGACTGTTTGTGCAACTGTATGTGCGACTGTGTGTGCGACTGTGTGTGCGACTGTGTGTACGAGTGCGTGTACGACTGTGTGTGCGACTGTGTGTGCGACTGTGTGTGCGACTGTGTGTGCGACTGTGTGTACGAGTGCGTGTACGACTGTGTGTACGACTGCGTGCACGACAGTGTATGCGACAGTGTGTGCGACTGTGTGTGCGACTGTGTGTGCTACTGTGTGTTCGACTGTGTGTGCGACTGTGTGTACGACAGTGTGTACGACTGTTTGTGCAACTGTGTGTGCGACTGTTTGTGCGAATGTGTGTGCGACTGTGTGGGCGACTATGTGTGCGACTGTGTGTACGATTGTGTGTGCGACTGTGTGTGCGATTGTATGCACGACTGTGTGTACGACTGTGTGTGCGACTGTATGTGCGACTGGGTGTACAACTGTGTGTGCGACTGTGTCTATACCACTGTGTGTACGACTGTGTGTGCGACTGTGTGTGCGACTGTGTGTGCGACTGTGTGTACGACTGTGTGTACGACAGTGTGTACGACTGTGTGTGCGACTGTTTGTGCGAATGTGTGTGCGACTGTGTGTACGACTGTGTGTGCGACTGCGTTTACGACTGTGTGTACGAATGAGTGTGCGACTTTGTGTGCGACGGTGTGTACGACTGTGTGTGCTACTGTGTGTACGACTGCTTGTGCGACTGTGTGTGCATGCGACTGTGTGTGCGATTGTGTGTACGACTGTGTTAGCGACTGTGTATACGACTGTGTGTACGACTGTGTGTGCGAGTTTGTGTACGACTGTGTGTGCGACTGTGTGTACGACTGTGTGTGCGACTGTGTGTGAGACTGTGTGTACGACTGTGTGTACGACTGTGTACGACTGTGTGTACGACTGTTTGTGCAACTGTGTGTGCGACTGTTTGTGCGAATGTGTGTGCGACTGTGTGGGCGACTATGTGTGCGACTGTGTGTACGATTGTGTGTGCGACTGTGTGTGCGATTGTATGCACAACTGTGTGTACGACTGTGTGTGCGACTGTATGTGCGACTGGGTGTACAACTGTGTGTGCGACTGTGTGTATACCACTGTGTGTACGACTGTGTGTGCGACTGTGTGTGCGAATGTGTGTGCGACTGTGTGTACGACTGTGTGTACGACAGTGTGTACGACTGTGTGTGCGACTGTTTGTGCGAATGTGTGTGCGACTGTGTATACGACTGTGTGTGCGACTGTGTGTGAGAATGTGTTTACGATAGTGTGCACGACAGTGTATGCGACTATGTGTGCGACTGTGTGTATGACTGTGTGTGCGACTGTGTGTGCGACTGTGTGTGCGACTGTGTGTGCGACTGTGTGTACGAGGGCGTGTACGACTGTGTGTGCGACTGTGTGTGCGACTGTGTGTGCGACTGTGTGTGCGACTGTGTGTACGAGTGCGTGTACGACTGTGTGTACGACTGTGTGCTCGACAGTGTATGCGACAGTGTGTGCGACTGTATGTACGACTGTGTGTGCGACTGTGTGTGCTACTGTGTGTTCGACTGTGTGTGCGACTGTGTGTACGACTGTGTGTACGACTGTGTGTGCGACTGTGTGTGCGACTGTGTGTACGACTGCTTGTGCGAATGTGTGTGCGACTGTGTGTACGATTGATGTGTACGACTGTGTGTACGACTGTGTGTGCGACTGTGTGTGTGACTGTGTGTACGACTGTGTGAGCGACTGTGTACGACTGTGTGTACGACTGTGTGTAACTGCGACTGTGTGTGCGACTGTGTATGCGACTGTGTGTACGATTGGTGTGTACGAGTGTGTGTGCGACTGTGCGCGCGATTGTGTGTGCATGCGACTGTGTGTACAACTGTGTGTGCGACTGTGTGTGCATGCGACTGTGTGTGCGACTGTGTGTACGACTGAGTGTACGACTGTGTGTGCGAGTTTGTGTACGACTGTGTGTACGACTGCGTGTGCGACTGTGTGTGCGACTGTGTGTACGATTGGTGTGTACGACTGTGTGTACGACTGTGTGTGCGACTGTGCGCGCGATTGTGTGTGCATGCGACTGTGTGTGCGACTGTGCGTGCATGCGACTGTGTGTGCGACTGTGTGTACGACTGTGTGTGCGACTGTGTGTGAGACTGTGTGTGCGACTGTGTGTGCGACTGTGTGTGCGACTGTGTGTACGACTGTGTGTGCGACTGTGTGTGTGACTGTGTGTATGACTGTGTGTACGACTGTGTACGACTGTGTGTACGACTGTGTGTAACTGCGACTGTGTGTGCGACTGTGTGTGCGAATGTATGTACCACTGTGTTTACGACTGTGTGTAAAACTGTGTTTACGACTGTGTGTGTGTGTGTGTGCGACTGTGAGTACGACTGTGTGTGTACGAATATGTGTACGACTGTGTGTACGACTGTGTGCGGGACTGTGTGTGTGTGCGACTGTGTGTGTGTACGACTGTGTGTACGACTGTGTGTTCGACTGTGTCTGCGTCTGTTTGTGCGACTGTGTGTACGACTGTGTGTACGACTGTTTGTGCAACTGTGTGTGCGACTGTTTGTGCGAACGTGTGTGCGACTGTGTGGGCGACTATGTGTGCGACTGTGTGTACGATTGTGTGTGCGACTGTGTGTGCGACTGGGTGTACAACTGTGTGTGCGACTGTGTGTATACCACTGTGTGTACGACTGTGTGTGCGACTGTGTGTGGGACTGTGTGTACGACTGTGCGTACGACTGTGTGTACGACTGTGTGTGCGACTGTTTGTGCGAATGTGTGTGCGACTGTGTGTACGACTGTGTGTGCGACTGTGTGTGAGAATGTGTTTACGACAGTGTGCACGACAGTGTATGCGACTATGTGTGCGACTTTGTGTTTGAATGTTTGTGCGACTGTATGTGCGAATGTGTGTGCGACTGTGTGTGCGACTGTGTGTACGAGTGCGTGTACGGCTGTGTGTGCGACTGTGTGTGCGACTGTGAGTGCGACTGTGTGTGCGACTGTGTGTACGAGTGCGTGTACGACTGTGTGTACGACTGTGTGCAAGACAGTGTATGCGACAGTGTGTGCGACTGTATGTACGACTGTTTTGTCGACTGTGCGCGCGATTGTGTGTGCATGCGACTGTGTGTGCGACTGTGTGTGCGACTGTGTGTACAACTGTGCGTACGACTGTGTGTGCATGCGAATGTGTGTGCGAATGTGTGTGCGACAACGTGTGCATGCGACTGTGTGTACGACTGCTTGTGCGACTGTGTGTGCATGCGACTGTGTGTGCGATTGTGTGTACGACTGTGTGTGCGACTGTGTATACGACTGTGTGTACGACTGTGTGTGCGAGTTTGTGTACGACTGTGTGTGCGACTGTGTGTACGACTGTGTGTGCGACTGTGTGTGAGACTGTGTGTACGACTGTGTGTACGACTGTGTTAACGACTGTGTGTACGACTGTTTGTGCAACTGTGTGTGCGACTGTTTGTGCGAATGTGTGTGCGACTGTGTGGGCGACTATGTGTGCGACTGTGTGTACGATTGTGTGTGCGACTGTGTGTGCGATTGTATGCACAACTGTGTGTACGACTGTGTGTGCGACTGTATGTGCGACTGGGTGTACAACTGTGTGTGCGACTGTGTGTATACCACTGTGTGTACGACTGTGTGTGCGACTGTGAGTGCGAATGTGTGTGCGACTGTGTGTACGACTGTGTGTACGACAGTGTGTACGACTGTGTGTGCGACTGTTTGTGCGAATGTGTGTGCGACTGTGTATACGACTGTGTGTGCGACTGTGTGTGAGAATGTGTTTACGATAGTGTGCACGACAGTGTATGCGACTATGTGTGCGACTGTGTGTATGACTGTGTGTGCGACTGTGTGTGCTACTGTGTGTTCGACTGTGTGTGCGACTGTGTGTACGACTGTGTGTACGACTGTGTGTGCGACTGTGTGTGCGACTGTGTGTACGACTGTGTGTACGACTGCTTGTGCGAATGTGTGTGCGAATGTGTGTACGATTGATGTGTACGACTGTGTGTACGACTGTGTGTGCGACTGTGTGTGTGACTGTGTGTACGACTGTGTGAGCGACTGTGTACGACTGTGTGTACGACTGTGTGTAACTGCGACTGTGTGTGCGGCTGTGTATGCGACTGTGTGTACGATTGGTGTGTACGAGTGTGTGTGCGACTGTGCGCGCGATTGTGTGTGGATGCGACTGTGTGTACAACTGTGTGTGCGACTGTGTGTGCATGCGACTGTGTGTGCGACTGTGTGTACGACTGAGTGTACGACTGTGTGTGCGAGTTTGTGTACGACTGTGTGTACGACTGCGTGTGCGACTGTGTGTGCGACTGTGTGTACGCTTGGTGTGTACGACTGTGTGTAAGACTGTGTGTGCGACTGTGCGCGCGATTGTGTGTGCATGCGACTGTGTGTGCGACTGTGTGTGCATGCGACTGTGTGTGCGACTGTGTGTACGACTGTGTGTGCGACTGTGTGTGAGACTGTGTGTGCGACTGTGTGTGCGACTGTGTGTGCGACTGTGTGTGCGACTGTGTGTGCGACTGTGTGTACGACTGCGTGTGCGACTGTGTGTACGACTGTGTGTGCGACTGTGTGTGTGACTGTGTGTATGACTGTGTGTACGACTGTGTACGACTGTGTGTACGACTGTGTGTAACTGCGACTGTGTGTGCGACTGTGTGTGCGAATGTATGTACCACTGTGTTTACGACTGTGTGTGAAACTGTGTTTACGACTGTGTGTGCGACTGTGTGTGTGTGTGTGTGTGTGCGACTGTGAGTACGACTGTGTGTGTACGAATATGTATACGACTGTGTGTACGACTGTGTGCGGGACTGTGTGTGTGTGCGACTGTGTGTGTGTACGACTGTGTGTACGACTGTGTGTTCGACTGTGTCTGCGTCTGTTTGTGCGACTGTGTGTACGACTGTGTGTACGACTGTTTGTGCAACTGTGTGTGCGACTGTTTGTGCGAACGTGTGTGCGACTGTGTGGGCGACTATGTGTGCGACTGTGTGTACGATTGTGTGTGCGACTGTGTGTGCGACTGGGTGTACAACTGTGTGTGCGACTGTGTGTATACCACTGTGTGTACGACTGTGTGTGCGACTGTGTTTGGGACTGTGTGTACGACTGTGTGTACGACTGTGTGTACGACTGTGTGTGCGACTGTTTGTGCGAATGTGTGTGCGACTGTGTGTACGACTGTGTGTGCGACTGTGTGTGAGAATGTGTGTGCGACTGTGTGCACGACAGTGTATGCGACTATGTGTGCGACTTTGTGTATGACTGTTTGTGCGACTGTATGTGCGACTGTGTGTGCGACTGTGTGTGCGACTGTGTGTACGAGTGCGTGTACGACTGTGTGTGCGACTGTGTGTGCGACTGTGAGTGCGACTGTGTGTGCGACTGTGTGTACGAGTGCGTGTACGACTGTGTGTACGACTGTGTGCACGACAGTGTATGCGACAGTGTGTGCGACTGTATGTACGACTGTTTTGTCGACTGTGCGCGCGATTGTGTGTGCATGCGACTGTGTGTGCGACTGTGTGTACGACTGAGTGTGCGACTGTGTGTGCGACTGTGTGTGCGAGTGTGTGTACAACTGTGCGTACGACTGTGTGTGCATGCGAATGTGTGTGCGAATGTGTGTGCGACAACGTGTGCATGCGACTGTGTGTACGACTGCTTGTGCGACTGTGTGTGCATGCGACTGTGTGTGCGATTGTGTGTACGACTGTGTGTGCGACTGTGTATACGACTGTGTGTACGACTGTGTGTGCGAGTTTGTGTACGACTGTGTGTGCGACTGTGTGTACGACTGTGTGTGCGACTGTGTGTGAGACTGTGTGTACGACTGTGTGTACGACTGTGTGCACGACAGTGTATGCGACAGTGTGTGTGACTGTGTGTGCGACTGTGTGTGCTACTGTGTGTTCGACTGTGTGTGAGACTGTGTGTACGACTGTGTGTACGACTGTTTGTGCAACTGTGTGTGCGACTGTTTGTGCGAATGTGTGTGCGACTGTGTGGGCGACTATGTGTGCGACTGTGTGTACGATTGTGTGTGCGACTGTGTGTGCGATTGTATGCACGACTGTGTGTACGACTGTGTGTGCGACTGTATGTGCGACTGGGTGTACAACTGTGTGTGCGACTGTGTGTACGACTGTGTGTACGACTGTGTGTACTGTGTGTACGACTGTGTGTACGACTGTGTGTGCGACTGTGTGTGCGACTGTTTGTGCGACTGTGTGTGCGACTGTGTACTATGTGTGCGACTGTGTGTACGATTGTGTGTGCGACTGTGTGTGCGACTGTGTGTACGACTGTGTGTGCTGACGAGTATGTGCGACTGTGTGTGTACAACTGTGTGTGCGACTGTGTGTGTGTACGACTGTGTGTGCGACTGTGTGTGCGACTGTGTGTGCGACTGTGTGTACGACTGTGTGTACGACAGTGTGTACGACTGTGTGTGCGACTGTGTGTGTGCGAATGTGTGTGAGACTGTGTGTACGACTGTATGTGCGACTGCGTTTACGACTGTGTGTACGAATGAGTGTGCGGCTGTGTGTGCGACGGTGTGTACGACTGTGTGTGCTACTGTGTGTACGACTGCTTGTGCGACTGTGTGTGCATGCGACTGTGTGTGCGATTGTGTGTACGACTGTGTGTGCGACTGTGTATACGACTGTGTGTACGACTGTGTGTGCGAGTTTGTGTACGACTGTGTGTGCGACTGTGTGTACGACTGTGTGTGCGACTGTGTGTGAGACTGTGTGTACGACTGTGTGTACGACTGTGTGTACGACTGTGTGTACGACTGTTTGTGCAACTGTGTGTGCGACTGTTTGTGCGAATGTGTGTGCGACTGTGTGGGCGACTATGTGTGCGACTGTGTGTACGATTGTGTGTGCGACTGTGTGTGCGATTGTATGCACAACTGTGTGTACGACTGTGTGTGCGACTGTATGAGCGACTGGGTGTACAACTGTGTGTGCGACTGTGTGTATACCACTGTGTGTACGACTGTGTGTGCGACTGTGTGTGCGAATGTGTGTGCGACTGTGTGTACGACTGTGTGTACGACAGTGTGTACGACTGTGTGTGCGACTGTTTGTGCGAATGTGTGTGCGACTGTGTATACGACTGTGTGTGCGACTGTGTGTGAGAATGTGTTTACAATAGTGTGCACGACAGTGTATGCGACTATGTGTGCGACTGTGTGTATGACTGTGTGTGCGACTGTGTGTGCGACTGTGTGTGCGACTGTGTGTGCGACTGTGTGTACGAGGGCGTGTACGACTGTGTGTGCGACTGTGTGTGCGACTGTGTGTGCGACTGTGTGTGCGACTGTGTGTACGAGTGCGTGTACGACTGTGTGTACGACTGTGTGCTCGACAGTGTATGCGACAGTGTGTGCGACTGTATGTACGACTGTGTGTGCGACTGTGTGTGCTACTGTGTGTTCGACTGTGTGTGCGACTGTGTGTACGACTGTGTGTACGACTGTGTGTGCGACTGTGTGTGCGACTGTGTGTACGACTGCTTGTGCGAATGTGTGTGCGACTGTGTGTACGATTGATGTGTACGACTGTGTGTACGACTGTGTGTGCGACTGTGTGTGTGACTGTGTGTACGACTGTGTGAGCGACTGTGTACGACTGTGTGTACGACTGTGTGTAACTGCGACTGTGTGTGCGACTGTGTATGCGACTGTGGGTACGAATGGTGTGTACGAGTGTGTGTGCGACTGTGCGCGCGATTGTGTGTGCATGCGACTGTGTGTACAACTGTGTGTGCGACTGTGTGTGCATGCGACTGTGTGTGCGACTGTGTGTAGGACTGAGTGTACGACTGTGTGTGCGAGTTTGTGTACGACTGTGTGTACGACTGCGTGTGCGACTGTGTGTGCGACTGTGTGTACGATTGGTGTGTACGACTGTGTGTACGACTGTGTGTGCGACTGTGCGCGCGATTGTGTGTGCATGCGACTGTGTGTGCGACTGTGTGTGCATGCGACTGTGTGTGCGACTGTGTGTACGACTGTGTGTGCGACTGTGTGTGAGACTGTGTGTGCGACTGTGTGTGCGACTGTGTGTGCGACTGTGTGTACGACTGTGTGTGCGACTGTGTGTGTGACTGTGTGTATGACTGTGTGTACGACTGTGTACGACTGTGTGTACGACTGTGTGTAACTGCGACTGTGTGTGCGAATGTATGTACCACTGTGTTTACGACTGTGTGTAAAAGTGTGTTTACGACTGTGTGTGCGACTGTGTGTGTGTGTGTGTGCGACTGTGAGTACGACTGTGTGTGTACGAATATGTGTACGACTGTGTGTACGACTGTGTGTACGATTGTGTGTGCGACTGTTTGTGCGAATGTGTGTGCGACTGTGTGTACGACTGTGTGTGCGACTGCGTTTACGACTGTGTGTACGAATGAGTGTGCGACTGTGTGAGCGACGGTGTGTACGACTGTGTGTGCTACTGTGTGTACGACTGCTTGTGCGACTGTGTGTGCATGCGACTGCGTGTGCGATTGTGTGTACGACTGTGTGTGCGACTGTTTGTGCGAATGTGTGTGCGACTGTTTGGGCGACTGTGTGTACGACTGTGTGTGCGACTGTGTACGACTGTGCGACTACTGTGTGCGACTGTGTGTACGATGTGTGTGTGCGACGACTGTGTGTGTGTGCGATTGTATGCGACTGTGTGTGCGAACTGTGTGTACGACTGTGTGTGCGACTGTATGTGCGACTGGGTGTACAACTGTGTGTGCGACTGTATGTATACCACTGTGTGTACGACTGTGTGTGCGACTGTGAGTGCGAATGTGTGTGCGACTGTGTGTACGACTGTGTGTACGACAGTGTGTACGACTGTGTGTGCGACTGTTTGTGCGAATGTGTGTGCGACTGTGTATACGACTGTGTGTGCGACTGTGTGTGAGAATGTGTTTACGATAGTGTGCACGACAGTGTATGCGACTATGTGTGCGACTGTGTGTATGACTGTGTGTGCGACTGTGTGTGCTACTGTGTGTTCGACTGTGTGTGCGACTGTGTGTACGACTGTGTGTACGACTGTGTGTGCGACTGTGTGTGCGACTGTGTGTACGACTGTGTGTACGACTGCTTGTGCGAATGTGTGTGCGAATGTGTGTACGATTGATGTGTACGACTGTGTGTACGACTGTGTGTGCGACTGTGTGTGTGACTGTGTGTACGACTGTGTGAGCGACTGTGTACGACTGTGTGTACGACTGTGTGTAACTGCGACTGTGTGTGCGGCTGTGTATGCGACTGTGTGTACGATTGGTGTGTACGAGTGTGTGTGCGACTGTGCGCGCGATTGTGTGTGCATGCGACTGTGTGTACAACTGTGTGTGCGACTGTGTGTGCATGCGACTGTGTGTGCGACTGTGTGTACGACTGAGTGTACGACTGTGTGTGCGAGTTTGTGTACGACTGTGTGTACGACTGCGTGTGCGACTGTGTGTGCGACTGTGTGTACGATTGGTGTGTACGACTGTGTGTACGACTGTGTGTGCGACTGTGCGCGCGATTGTGTGTGCATGCGACTGTGTGTGCGACTGTGTGTGCGACTGTGTGTGCATGCGACTGTGTGTGCGACTGTGTGTACGACTGTGTGTGCGACTGTGTGTGAGACTGTGTGTGCGACTGTGTGTGCGACTGTGTGTGCGACTGTGTGTGCGACTGTGTGTGCGACTGTGTGTACGACTGCGTGTGCGACTGTGTGTACGACTGTGTGTGCGACTGTGTGTGTGACTGTGTGTATGACTGTGTGTACGACTGTGTACGACTGTGTGTACGACTGTGTGTAACTGCGACTGTGTGTGCGACTGTGTGTGCGAATGTATGTACCACTGTGTTTACGACTGTGTGTAAAACTGTGTTTACGACTGTGTGTGCGACTGTGTGTGTGTGTGCGACTGTGAGTACGACTGTGTGTGTACGAATATGTGTACGACTGTGTGTACGACTGTGTGCGGGACTGTGTGTGTGTGCGACTGTGTGTGTGTACGACTGTGTGTATGACTGTGTGTTCGACTGCGTTTACGAATGTGTGTGCGACTGTGTCTGCGTCTGTTTGTGCGACTGTGTGTAAGACTGTGTGTACGACTGTTTGTGCAACTGTGTGTGCGACTGTTTGTGCGAACGTGTGTGCGACTGTGTGGGCGACTATGTGTGCGACTGTGTGTACGATTGTGTGTGCGACTGTGTGTACGATTGTATGCACGACTGTGTGTACGACTGTGTGTGCGACTGTGTGTGCGACTGGGTGTACAACTGTGTGTGCGACTGTGTGTATACCACTGTGTGTACGACTGTGTGTGCGACTGTGTTTGGGACTGTGTGTACGACTGTGTGTACGACTGTGTGTACGACTGTGTGTGCGACTGTTTGTGCGAATGTGTGTGCGACTGTGTGTACGACTGTGTGTGCGACTGTGTGTGAGAATGTGTTTACGACAGTGTGCACGACAGTGTATGCGACTATGTGTGCGACTTTGTGTATGACTGTTTGTGCGACTGTATGTGCGACTGTGTGTGCGACTGTGTGTGCGACTGTGTGTACGAGTGCGTGTACGACTGTGTGTGCGACTGTGTGTGCGACTGTGAGTGCGACTGTGTGTGCGACTGTGTGTACGAGTGCGTGTACGACTGTGTGTACGACTGTGTGCACGACAGTGTATGCGACAGTGTGTGCGACTGTATGTACGACTGTTTTGTCGACTGTGCGCGCGATTGTGTGTGCATGCGACTGTGTGTGCGACTGTGTGTACGACTGAGTGTGCGACTGTGTGTGCGACTGTGTGTGCGAGTGTGTGTACAACTGTGCGTACGACTGTGTGTGCATGCGAATGTGTGTGCGAATGTGTGTGCGACAACGTGTGCATGCGACTGTGTGTACGACTGCTTGTGCGACTGTGTGTGCATGCGACTGTGTGTGCGATTGTGTGTACGACTGTGTGTGCGACTGTGTATACGACTGTGTGTACGACTGTGTGTGCGAGTTTGTGTACGACTGTGTGTGCGACTGTGTGTACGACTGTGTGTGCGACTGTGTGTGAGACTGTGTGTACGACTGTGTGTACGACTGTGTGCACGACAGTGTATGCGACAGTGTGTGTGACTGTGTGTGCGACTGTGTGTGCTACTGTGTGTTCGACTGTGTGTGCGACTGTGTGTACGACTGTGTGTACGACTGTTTGTGCAACTGTGTGTGCGACTGTTTGTGCGAATGTGTGTGCGACTGTGTGGGCGACTATGTGTGCGACTGTGTGTACGATTGTGTGTGCGACTGTGTGTGCGATTGTATGCACGACTGTGTGTACGACTGTGTGTGCGACAGTATGTGCGACTGGGTGTACAACTGTGTGTGCGACTGTGTCTATACCACTGTGTGTACGACTGTGTGTGCGACTGTGTGTGCGAATGTGTGTGCGACTGTGTGTACGACTGTGTGTACGACAGTGTGTACGACTGTGTGTGCGACTGTTTGTGCGAATGTGTGTGAGACTGTGTGTACGACTGTGTGTGCGACTGCGTTTACGACTGTGTGTACGAATGAGTGTGCGACTGTGTGTGCGACGGTGTGTACGACTGTGTGTGCTACTGTGTGTACGACTGCTTGTGCGACTGTGTGTGCATGCGACTGTGTGTGCGATTGTGTGTACGACTGTGTGTGCGACTGTGTATACGACTGTGTGTACGACTGTGTGTGCGAGTTTGTGTACGACTGTGTGTGCGACTGTGTGTACGACTGTGTGTGCGACTGTGTGTGAGACTGTGTGTACGACTGTGTGTACGACTGTGTGCACGACAGTGTATGCGACAGTGTGTGCGACTGTGTGTGCGACTGTGTGTGCTACTGTGTGTTCGACTGTGTGTGCGACTGTGTGTACGACTGTGTGTACGACTGTTTGTGCAACTGTGTGTGCGACTGTTTGTGCGAATGTGTGTGCGACTGTGTGGGCGACTATGTGTGCGACTGTGTGTACGATTGTGTGTGCGACTGTGTGTGCGATTGTATGCACGACTGTGTGTACGACTGTGTGTGCGACTGTATGTGCGACTGGGTGTACAACTGTGTGTGCGACTGTGTCTATACCACTGTGTGTACGACTGTGTGTGCGATTGTGTGTGCGAATGTGTGTGCGACTGTGTGTACGACTGTGTGTACGACAGTGTGTACGACTGTGTGTGCGACTGTTTGTGCGAATGTGTGTGCGACTGTGTGTACGACTGTGTGTGCGACTGCGTTTACGACTGTGTGTACGAATGAGTGTGCGACTGTGTGTGCGACGGTGTGTACGACTGTGTGTGCTACTGTGTGTACGACTGCTTGTGCGACTGTGTGTGCATGCGACTGTGTGTGCGATTGTGTGTACGACTGTGTGTGCGACTGTGTATACGACTGTGTGTACGACTGTGTGTGCGAGTGTGTGTACGACTGTGTGTGCGACTGTGTGTACGACTGTGTGTGCGACTGTGTGTGAGACTGTGTGTACGACTGTGTGTACGACTGTGTGTACGACTGTGTGTACGACTGTTTGTGC
The DNA here is from genome assembly GCA_020002185.1 of Paraescarpia echinospica. Classification (NCBI taxonomy): domain Eukaryota; kingdom Metazoa; phylum Annelida; class Polychaeta; order Sabellida; family Siboglinidae; genus Paraescarpia; species Paraescarpia echinospica. The sequence goes on along the minus strand of CM034536.1, from coordinate 5,533,368 downwards.
AACTGTGTGTGCAACTGTTTGTGCGAATGTGTGTGCGACTGTGTGGGCGACTATGTGTGCGACTGTGTGTACGATTGTGTGTGCGACTATGTGTGCGATTGTATGCACAACTGTGTGTACGACTGTGTGTGCGACTGTATGTGCGACTGGGTGTACAACTGTGTGTGCGACTGTGTGTATACCACTGTGTGTACGACTGTGTGTGCGACTGTGTGTGCGAATGTGTGTGCGACTGTGTGTACGACTGTGTGTACGACAGTGTGTACGACTGTGTGTGCGACTGTGTGTGCGAATGTGTGTGCGACTGTGTGTACGACTGTGTGTGCGACTGCGTTTACGACTGTGTGTACGAATGAGTGTGCGACTGTGTGTGCGACGGTGTGTACGACTGTGTGTGCTACTGTGTGTACGACTGCTTGTGCGACTGTGTGTGCATGCGACTGTGTGTGCGATTGTGTGTACGACTGTGTGTGCGACTGTGTGTACGACTGTGTGTACGACTGTGTGTGCGAGTTTGTGTACGACTGTGTGTGCGACTGTGTGTACGACTGTGTGTGCGACTGTGTGTGAGACTGTGTGTACGACTGTGTGTACGACTGTGTGCACGACAGTGTATGCGACAGTGTGTGCGACTGTGTGTGCGACTGTGTGTTCGACTGTGTGTGCGACTGTGTGTACGACTGTGTGTACGACTGTTTGTGCAACTGTGTGTGCGACTGTTTGTGCGAATGTGTGTGCGACTGTGTGGGCGACTATGTGTGCGACTGTGTGTACGATTGTGTGTGCGACTGTGTGTGCGATTGTATGCGCGACTGTGTGTACGACTGTGTGTGCGACTGTATGTGCGACTGGGTGTACAACTGTGTGTGCGACTGTGTCTATACCACTGTGTGTACGACTGTGTGTGCGATTGTGTGTGCGAATGTGTGTGCGACTGTGTGTACGACTGTGTGTACGACAGTGTGTACGACTGTGTGTGCGACTGTTTGTGCGAATGTGTGTGCGACTGTGTGTACGACTGTATGTGCGACTGCGTTTACGACTGTGTGTACGAATGAGTGTGCGGCTGTGTGTGCGACGGTGTGTACGACTGTGTGTGCTACTGTGTGTACGACTGCTTGTGCGACTGTGTGTGCATGCGACTGTGTGTGCGATTGTGTGTACGACTGTGTGTGCGACTGTGTATACGACTGTGTGTACGACTGTGTGTGCGAGTTTGTGTACGACTGTGTGTGCGACTGTGTGTACGACTGTGTGTGCGACTGTGTGTGAGACTGTGTGTACGACTGTGTGTACGACTGTGTGTACGACTGTGTGTACGACTGTTTGTGCAACTGTGTGTGCGACTGTTTGTGCGAATGTGTGTGCGACTGTGTGGGCGACTATGTGTGCGACTGTGTGTACGATTGTGTGTGCGACTGTGTGTGCGATTGTATGCACAACTGTGTGTACGACTGTGTGTGCGACTGTATGAGCGACTGGGTGTACAACTGTGTGTGCGACTGTGTGTATACCACTGTGTGTACGACTGTGTGTGCGACTGTGTGTGCGACTGTGTGTAACTGCGACTGTGTGTGCGGCTGTGTATGCGACTGTGTGTACGATTGGTGTGTACGAGTGTGTGTGTGCGACTGTGCGCGCGATTGTGTGTGCATGCGACTGTGTGTACAACTGTGTGTGCGACTGTGTGTGCATGCGACTGTGTGTGCGACTGTGTGTACGACTGAGTGTACGACTGTGTGTGCGAGTTTGTGTACGACTGTGTGTACGACTGCGTGTGCGACTGTGTGTGCGACTGTGTGTACGCTTGGTGTGTACGACTGTGTGTAAGACTGTGTGTGCGACTGTTCGCGCGATTGTGTGTGCATGCGACTGTGTGTGCGACTGTGTGTGCATGCGACTGTGTGTGCGACTGTGTGTACGACTGTGTGTGCGACTGTGTGTGAGACTGTGTGTGCGACTGTGTGTGCGACTGTGTGTGCGACTGTGTGTGCGACTGTGTGTGCGACTGTGTGTACGACAGCGTGTGCGACTGTGTGTACGACTGTGTGTGCGACTGTGTGTGTGACTGTGTGTATGACTGTGTGTACGACTGTGTACGACTGTGTGTACGACTGTGTGTAACTGCGACTGTGTGTGCGACTGTGTGTGCGAATGTATGTACCACTGTGTTTACGACTGTGTGTGAAACTGTGTTTACGACTGTGTGTGCGACTGTGTGTGTGTGTGTGTGTGTGCGACTGTGAGTACGACTGTGTGTGTACGAATATGTATACGACTGTGTGTACGACTGTGTGCGGGACTGTGTGTGTGTGCGACTGTGTGTGTGTACGACTGTGTGTACGACTGTGTGTTCGACTGTGTCTGCGTCTGTTTGTGCGACTGTGTGTACGACTGTGTGTACGACTGTTTGTGCAACTGTGTGTGCGACTGTTTGTGCGAACGTGTGTGCGACTGTGTGGGCGACTATGTGTGCGACTGTGTGTACGATTGTGTGTGCGACTGTGTGTGCGACTGGGTGTACAACTGTGTGTGCGACTGTGTGTATACCACTGTGTGTACGACTGTGTGTGCGACTGTGTTTGGGACTGTGTGTACGACTGTGTGTACGACTGTGTGTACGACTGTGTGTGCGACTGTTTGTGCGAATGTGTGTGCGACTGTGTGTACGACTGTGTGTGCGACTGTGTGTGAGAATGTGTTTACGACAGTGTGCACGACAGTGTATGCGACTATGTGTGCGACTTTGTGTTTGACTGTTTGTGCGACTGTATGTGCGAATGTGTGTGCGACTGTGTGTGCGACTGTGTGTACGAGTGCGTGTACGGCTGTGTGTGCGACTGTGTGTGCGACTGTGAGTGCGACTGTGTGTGCGACTGTGTGTACGAGTGCGTGTACGACTGTGTGTACGACTGTGTGCACGACAGTGTATGCGACAGTGTGTGCGACTGTATGTACGACTGTTTTGTCGACTGTGCGCGCGATTGTGTGTGCATGCGACTGTGTGTGCGACTGTGTGTACAACTGTGCGTACGACTGTGTGTGCATGCGAATGTGTGTGCGAATGTGTGTGCGACAACGTGTGCATGCGACTGTGTGTACGACTGCTTGTGCGACTGTGTGTGCATGCGACTGTGTGTGCGATTGTGTGTACGACTGTGTGTGCGACTGTGTATACGACTGTGTGTGCGAGTTTGTGTACGACTGTGTGTGCGACTGTGTGTACGACTGTGTGTGCGACTGTGTGTGAGACTGTGTGTACGACTGTGTGTACGACTGTGTGCACGACAGTGTATGCGACAGTGTGTGTGACTGTGTGTGCGACTGTGTGTGCTACTGTGTGTTCGACTGTGTGTGCGACTGTGTGTACGACTGTGTGTACGACTGTTTGTGCAACTGTGTGTGCGACTGTTTGTGCGAATGTGTGTGCGACTGTGTGGGCGACTATGTGTGCGACTGTGTGTACGATTGTGTGTGCGACTGTGTGTGCGATTGTATGCACGACTGTGTGTACGACTGTGTGTGCGACTGTATGTGCGACTGGGTGTACAACTGTGTGTGCGACTGTGTCTATACCACTGTGTGTACGACTGTGTGTGCGACTGTGTGTGCGAATGTGTGTGCGACTGTGTGTACGACTGTGTGTACGACAGTGTGTACGACTGTGTGTGCGACTGTTTGTGCGAATGTGTGTGCGACTGTGTGTACGACTGTGTGTGCGACTGCGTTTACGACTGTGTGTACGAATGAGTGTGCGACTGTGTGTGCGACGGTGTGTACGACTGTGTGTGCTACTGTGTGTACGACTGCTTGTGCGACTGTGTGTGCATGCGACTGTGTGTGCGATTGTGTGTACGACTGTGTGTGCGACTGTGTATACGACTGTGTGTACGACTGTGTGTGCGAGTTTGTGTACGACTGTGTGTGCGACTGTGTGTACGACTGTGTGTGCGACTGTGTGTGAGACTGTGTGTACGACTGTGTGTACGACTGTGTGTACGACTGTGTGTACGACTGTTTGTGCAACTGTGTGTGCAACTGTTTGTGCGAATGTGTGTGCGACTGTGTGGGCGACTATGTGTGCGACTGTGTGTACGATTGTGTGTGCGACTATGTGTGCGATTGTATGCACAACTGTGTGTACGACTGTGTGTGCGACTATATGTGCGACTGGGTGTACAACTGTGTGTGCGACTGTGTGTATACCACTGTGTGTACGACTGTGTGTGCGACTGTGAGTGCGAATGTGTGTGCGACTGTGTGTACGACTGTGTGTACGACAGTGTGTACGACTGTGTGTGCGACGGTGTGTGCGAATGTGTGTGCGACTGTGTATACGACTGTGTGTGCGACTGTGTGTGAGAATGTGTTTACGATAGTGTGCACGACAGTGTATGCGACTATGTGTGCGACTGTGTGTATGACTGTGTGTGCGACTGTGTGTGCGACTGTGTGTGCGTCTGTGTGTACGAGTGCGTGTACGACTGTGTGTGCGACTGTGTGTGCGACTGTGTGTGCGATTGTGTGTGCGACTGTGTGTACGAGTGCGTGTACGACTGTGTGTACGACTGTGTGCTCGACAGTGTATGCGACAGTGTGTGCGACTGTATGTACGACTGTGTGTGCCACTGTGTGTGCTACTGTGTGTTCGACTGTGTGTGCGAGTTTGTGTACGACTGTGTGTACGACTGCGTGTGCGACTGTGTGTGCGACTGTGTGTACGATTGGTGTGTACGACTGTGTGTACGACTGTGTGTGCGACTGTGCGCGCGATTGTGTGTGCATGCGACTGTGTGTGCGACTGTGTGTGCATGCGACTGTGTGTGCGACTGTGTGTACGACTGTGTGTGCGAATGTGTGTGAGACTGTGTGTACGACTGTGTGTACGACTGTGTGTGCGACTGTGTGTGCGACTGTGTGTGCGACTGTGTGTGCGACTGCGTGTACGACTGCGTGTGCGACTGTGTGTACGACTGTGTGTGCGACTGTGTGTGTGACTGTGTGTACGACTGTGTACGACTGTGTGTACGACTGTGTGTAACTGCGACTGTGTGTGCGACTGTGTGTGCGAATGTATGTACCACTGTGTTTACGACTGTGTGTAAAACTGTGTTTACGACTGTGTGTGCGACTGTGTGTGTGTGTGTGTGCGACAGTGAGTACGACTGTGTGTGTACGAATATGTGTACGACTGTGTGTACGACTGTGTGAGGGACTGTGTGTGTGTGCGACTGTGTGTGTGTACGACTGTTTGTACGACTGTGTGTTCGACTGTGTCTGCGTCTATTTGTGCGACTGTGTGTACGACTGTGTGTACGACTGTTTGTGCAACTGTGTGTGCGACTGTTTGTGCGAACGTGTGTGCGACTGTGTGAGCGACTATGTGTGCGACTGTGTGTACGATTGTGTGTGCGACTGTGTGTGCGACTGGGTGTACAACTGTGTGTGCGACTGTGTGTATACCACTGTGTGTACGACTGTGTGTGCGACTGTGTGTGGGACTGTGTGTACGACTGTGTGTACGACTGTGTGTACGACTGTGTGTGCGACTGTTTGTGCGAATGTGTGTGCGAATGTGTGTACGACTGTGTGTGCGACTGTGTGTGAGAAGGTGTTTACGACAGTGTGCACGACAGTGTATGCGACTATGTGTGCGACTTTGTGTATGACTGTTTGTGCGACTGTATGTGCGACTGTGTGTGCGACTGTGTGTGCGACTGTGTGTACGAGTGCGTGTACGACTGTGTGTGCGACTGTGTGTGCGACTGTGAGTGCGACTGTGTGTGCGACTGTGTGTACGAGTGCGTGTACGACTGTGTGTACGACTGTGTGCACGACAGTGTATGCGACAGTGTGTGCGACTGTATGTACGACTGTTTTGTCGACTGTGCGCGCGATTGTGTGTGCATGCGACTGTGTGTGCGACTGTGTGTACAACTGTGCGTACGACTGTGTGTGCATGCGAATGTGTGTGCGAATGTGTGTGCGACAACGTGTGCATGCGACTGTGTGTACGACTGCTTGTGCGACTGTGTGTGCATGCGACTGTGTGTGCGATTGTGTGTACGACTGTGTGTGCGACTGTGTATACGACTGTGTGTACGACTGTGTGTGCGAGTTTGTGTACGACTGTGTGTGCGACTGTGTGTACGACTGTGTGTGCGACTGTGTGTGAGACTGTGTGTACGACTGTGTGTACGACTGTGTGTGCGACTGTGTGTGAGACTGTGTGTACGACTGTGTGTACGACTGTGTGTGCGACTGTGTGTGCGACTGTGTGTGCGACTGTGTGTACGACTGCGTGTGCGACTGTGTGTACGACTGTGTGTGCGACTGTTTGTGCGAATGTGTGTGCCACTGTGTGTACGACTGTGTGTACGACTGTGTGCACGACAGTGTATGCGACAGTATGTGCGACTGTGTGTGCGACTGTGTGTGCTACTGTGTGTTCGACTGTGTGTGCGACTGTGTGTACGACTGTGTGTACGACTGTTTGTGCAACTGTGTGTGCGACTGTTTGTGCGAATGTGTGTGCGACTGTGTGGGCGACTATGTGTGCGACTGTGTGTACGATTGTGTGTGCGACTGTGTGTGCGATTGTATGCACGACTGTGTGTACGACTGTGTGTGCGACTGTATGTGCGACTGGGTGTACAACTGTGTGTGCGACTGTGTCTATACCACTCTGTGTACGACTGTGTGTGCGACTGTGTGTGCGAATGTGTGTGCGACTGTGTGTACGACTGTGTGTACGACAGTGTGTACGACTGTGTGTGCGACTGTTTGTGCGAATGTGTGTGCGACTGTGTATACGACTGTGTGTGCGACTGTGTGTGAGAATGTGTTTACGATAGTGTGCACGACAGTGTATGCGACTATGTGTGCGACTGTGTGTATGACTGTGTGTGCGACTGTGTGTGCGACTGTGTGTGCGACTGTGTGTGCGACTGTGTGTACGAGTGCGTGTACGACTGTGTGTGCGACTGTGTGTGCGACTGTGTGTGCGATTGTGTGTGCGACTGTGTGTACGAGTGCATGTACGACTGTGTGTACGACTGTGTGCTCGACAGTGTATGCGACAGTGTGTGCGACTGTATGTACGACTGTGTGTGCGACTGTGTGTGCTACTGTGTGTTCGACTGTGTGTGCGACTGTGTGTACGACTGTGTGTACGACTGTGTGTGCGACTGTGTGTGCGACTGTGTGTACGACTGCTTGTGCGACTGTGTGTGCATGCGACTGTGTGTGCGATTGTGTGTACGACTGTGTGTGCGACTGTGTATACGACTGTGTGTACGACTGTGTGTGCGAGTTTCTGTACGACTGTGTGTGCGACTGTGTGTACGACTGTGTGTGCGACTGTGTGTGAGACTGTGTGTACGACTGTGTGTACGACTGTGTGCACGACAGTGTATGCGACAGTGTGTGCGACTGTGTGTGCGACTGTGTGTGCTACTGTGTGTTCGACTGTGTGTGAGACTGTGTGTACGACTTTGTGTACGACTGTTTGTGCAACTGTGTTTGCGACTGTTTGTGCGAATGTGTGTGCGACTGTGTGGGCGACTATGTGTGCGACTGTGTGTACGATTGTGTGTGCGATTGTGTGTGCGATTGTATGCACGACTGTGTGTACGACAGTGTGTGCGACTGTATGTGCGACTGGGTGTACAACTGTGTGTGCGACTGTGTCTATACCACTGTGTGTACGACTGTGTGTGCGACTGTGTGTGCGAATGTGTGTGCGACTGTGTGTACGACTGTGTGTACGACAGTGTGTACGACTGTGTGTGCGACTGTTTGTGCGAATGTGTGTGCGACTGTGTGTACGACTGTGTGCAACTGCGTTTACGACTGTGTGTACGAATGAGTGTGCGACTGTGTGTGCGACGGTGTGTACGACTGTGTGTGCTACTGTGTGTACGACTGCTTGTGCGACTGTGTGTGCATGCGACTGTGTGTGCGATTGCGTGTACGACTGTGTGTGCGACTGTGTATACGACTGTGTGTACGACTGTGTGTGCGAGTTTGTGTACGAATGTGTGTGCGACTGTGTGTACGACTGTGTGTGCGACTGTGTGTGAGACTGTGTGTACGACTGTGTGTACGACTGTGTGTGCGACTGTGTGTGAGACTGTGTGTACGACTGTGTGTACGACTGTGTGTGCGACTGTGTGTGCGACTGTGTGTGCGACTGTGTGTAAGACTGCGTGTGCGACTGTGTGTACGACTGTGTGTGCGACTGTGTGTGTGACTGTGTGTATGACTGTGTGTACGACTGTGTACGACTGTGTGTACGAATGTGTGTAACTGCGACTGTGTGTGCGACTGTGTGTGCAAATGTATGTACCACTGTGTTTACGACTGTGTGTAAAACTGTGTTTACGACTGTGTGTGCGACTGTGTGTGTGTGTGTGTGCGACTGTGAGTACGACTGTGTGTGTACGAATATGTGTACGACTGTGTGTACGACTGTGTGCGGGACTGTGTGTGTGTGCGACTGTGTGTGTGTACGACTGTGTGTACGACTGTGTGTTCGACTGTGTCTGCGTCTATTTGTGCGACTGTGTGTACGACTGTGTGTACGACTGTTTGTGCAACTGTGTGTGCGACTGTTTGTGCGAACGTGTGTGCGACTGTGTGAGCGACTATGTGTGCGACTGTGTGTACGATTGTGTGTGCGACTGTGTGTGCGACTGGGTGTACAACTGTGTGTGCGACTGTGTGTATACCACTGTGTGTACGACTGTGTGTGCGACTGTGTGTGGGACTGTGTGTACGACTGTGTGTACGACTGTGTGTACGACTGTGTGTGCGACTGTTTGTGCGAATGTGTGTGCGACTGTGTGTACGACTGTGTGTGCGACTGTGTGTGAGAATGTGTTTACGACAGTGTGCACGACAGTGTATGCGACTATGTGTGCGACTTTGTGTATGACTGTTTGTGCGACTGTATGTGCGACTGTGTGTACGACTGTGTGTGCGAATGTGTGTACGAGTGCGTGTACGACTGTGTGTGCGACTGTGTGTGCGACTGTGAGTGCGACTGTGTGTGCGACTGTGTGTACGAGTGCGTGTACGACTGTGTGTACGACTGTGTGCACGACAGTGTATGCGACAGTGTGTGCGACTGTATGTACGACTGTTTTGTCGACTGTGCGCGCGATTGTGTGTGCATGCGACTGTGTGTGCGACTGTGTGTGCGACTGTGTGTACAACTGTGCGTACGACTGTGTGTGCATGCGAATGTGTGGGCGAATGTGTGTGCGACAACGTGTGCATGCGACTGTGTGTACGACTGCTTGTGCGACTGTGTGTGCATGCGACTGTGTGTGCGATTGTGTGTACGACTGTGTGTGCGACTGTGTATACGACTGTGTGTACGACTGTGTGTGCGAGTTTGTGTACGACTGTGTGTGCGACTGTGTGTACGACTGTGTGTGCGACTGTGTGTGAGACTGTGTGTACGACTGTGTGTACGACTGTGTGCACGACAGTGTATGCGACAGTGTGTGCGACTGTGTGTGCGACTGTGTGTGCTACTGTGTGTTCGACTGTGTGTGCGACTGTGTGTACGACTGTGTGTACGACTGTTTGTGCAACTGTGTGTGCGACTGTTTGTGCGAATGTGTGTGCGACTGTGTGGGCGACTATGTGTGCGACTGTGTGTACGATTGTGTGTGCGACTGTGTGTGCGATTGTATGCACGACTGTGTGTACGACTGTGTGTGCGACTGTATGTGCGACTGGGTGTACAACTGTGTGTGCGACTGTGTCTATACCACTGTGTGTACGACTGTGTGTGCGACTGTGTGTGCGAATGTGTGTGCGACTGTGTGTACGACTGTGTGTACGACAGTGTGTACGACTGTGTGTGCGACTGTTTGTGCGAATGTGTGTGAGACTGTGTGTACGACTGTGTGTGCGACTGCGTTTACGACTGTGTGTACGAATGAGTGTGCGACTGTGTGTGCGACGGTGTGTACGACTGTGTGTGCTACTGTGTGTACGACTGCTTGTGCGACTGTGTGTGCATGCGACTGTGTGTGCGATTGTGTGTACGACTGTGTGTGCGACTGTGTATACGACTGTATTGTACGACTGTGTGTGCGGACATGTACGACTGTATTGTGCGACTGTATTATTACTGTGGTAAACTGTGTATTATTGAGACTGTGTGTGTACGACTGTGTGTACGACTGGTATTACGACTGTGTGTACGACTGTTTGTGCAACTGTGTGTGTGCGACTGTTTGTGCAGATGTGGTATTGCGACTGTGTGGGCGACTATGTGTGCGACTGTGTGTACGATTGTGTGTGCGACTGTGTGTGCGATTGTATGCACAACTGTGTGTACGACTGTGTGTGCGACTGTATGTGCGACTGGGTGTACAACTGTGTGTGCGACTGTATGTATACCACTGTGTGTACGACTGTGTGTGCGACTGTGTGTGCGAATGTGTGTGCGACTGTGTGTACGACTGTGTGTACGACAGTGTGTACGACTGTGTGTGCGACTGTTTGTGCGAATGTGTGTGCGACTGTGTATACGACTGTGTGTACGACTGTGTGTGAGAATGTGTTTACGATAGTGTGCACGACAGTGTATGCGACTATGTGTGCGACTGTGTGTATGACTGTGTGTGCGACTGTGTGTGCTACTGTGTGTGCGACTGTGTGTGCGACTTTGTGTACGAGTGCGTGTACGACTGTGTGTGCGACTGTGTGTGCGACTGTGTGTGCGATTGTGTGTGCGACTGTGTGTACGAGTGCGTGTACGACTGTGTGTACGACTGTGTGCTCGACAGTGTATGCGACAGTGTGTGCGACTGTATGTACGACTGTGTGTGCGACTGTGTGTGCTACTGTGTGTTCGACTGTGTGTGCGACTGTGTGTACGACTGTGTGTACGACTGTGTGTGCGACTGTGTGTGCGACTGTGTGTACGACTGCTTGTGCGACTGTGTGTGCATGCGACTGTGTGTGCGATTGTGTGTACGACTGTGTGTGCGACTGTGTATACGACTGTGTGTACGACTGTGTGTGCGAGTTTGTGTACGACTGTGTGTGCGACTGTGTGTACGACTGTGTGTGCGACTGTGTGTGAGACTGTGTGTACGACTGTGTGTACGACTGTGTGCACGACAGTGTATGCGACAGAGTGTGCGACTCTGTGTGCGACTGTGTGTGCTATTGTGTGTTCGACTGTGTGTGCGACTGTGTGTACGACTGTGTGTACGACTGTTTGTGCGACTGTGTTTGCGACTGTTTGTGCGAATGTGTGTGCGACTGTGTGGGCGACTATGTGTGCGACTGTGTGTACGATTGTGTGTGCGATTGTGTGTGCGATTGTATGCACGACTGTGTGTACGACTGTGTGTGCGACTGTATGTGCGAATGGGTGTACAACTGTGTGTGCGACTGTGTCTATACCACTGTGTGTACGACTGTGTGTGCGACTGTGTGTGCGAATGTGTGTGCCACTGTGTGTACGACTGTGTTTACGACAGTGTGTACGACTGTGTGTGCGACTGTTTGTGCGAATGTGTGTGCGACTGTGTGTACGACTGTGTGTGCGACTGCGTTTACGACTGTGTGTACGAATGAGTGTGCGACTGTGTGTGCGACGGTGTGTACGACTGTGTGTGCTACTGTGTGTACGACTGCTTGTGCGACTGTGTGTGCATGCGACTGTGTGTGCGATTGTGTGTACGACTGTGTTAGCGACTGTGTATACGACTGTGTGTACGACTGTGTGTGCGAGTTTGTGTACGACTGTGTGTGCGACTGTGTGTACGACTGTGTGTGCGACTGTGTGTGAGACTGTGTGTACGACTGTGTGTACGACTGTGTGTACGACTGTTTGTGCAACTGTGTGTGCGACTGTTTGTGCGAATGTGTGTGCGACTGTGTGGGCGACTATGTGTGCGACTGTGTGTACGACTGTGTGTGCGACTGTGTGTGAGAATGTGTTTACGATAGTGTGCACGACAGTGTATGCGACTATGTGTGCGACTGTGTGTATGACTGTGTGTGCGACTGTGTGTGCGACTGTGTGTGCGACTGTGTGTGCGACTGTGTGTACGAGTGCGTGTACGACTGTGTGTGCGACTGTGTGTGCGACTGTGTGTGCGATTGTGTGTGCGACTGTGTGTACGAGTGCGTGTACGACTGTGTGTACGACTGTGTGCTCGACAGTGTATGCGACAGTGTGTGCGACTGTATATACGACTGTGTGTGCGACTGTGTGTGCTACTGTGTGTTCGACTGTGTGTGCGACTGTGTGTACGACTGTGTGTACGACTGTGTGTGCGACTGTGTGTGCGACTGTGTGTACGACTGCTTGTGCGACCGTGTGTGCATGCGACTGTGTGTGCGATTGTGTGTACGACTGTGTGTGCGACTGTGTATACGACTGTGTGTACGGCTGTGTGTGCGAGTTTGTGTACGACTGTGTGTGCGACTGTGTGTACGACTGTGTGTGCGACTGTGTGTGAGACTGTGTGTACGACTGTGTGTACGACTGTGTGCACGACAGTGTATGCGACAGTGTGTGCGACTGTGTGTGCGACTGTGTGTGCTACTGTGTGTTCGACTGTGTGTGCGACTGTGTGTACGACTGTGTGTACGACTGTTTGTGCAACTGTGTTTGCGACTGTTTGTGCGAATGTGTGTGCGACTGTGTGGGCGACTATGTGTGCGACTGTGTGTACGATTGTGTGTGCGATTGTGTGTGCGATTGTATGCACGACTGTGTGTACGACTGTGTGTGCGACTGTATGTGCGACTGGGTGTACAACTGTGTGTGCGACTGTGTCTATACCACTGTGTGTACGACTGTGTGTGCGACTGTGTGTGCGAATGTGTGTGCCACTGTGTGTACGACTGTGTGTACGACAGTGTGTACGACTGTGTGTGCGACTGTGTGTGCGAATGTGTGTGCGACTGTGTGTACGACTGTGTGTGCAACTGCGTTTACGACTGTGTGTACGAATGAGTGTGCGACTGTGTGTGCGACGGTGTGTACGACTGTGTGTGCTACTGTGTGTACGACTGCTTGTGCGACTGTGTGTGCATGCGACTGTGTGTGCGATTGTGTGTACGACTGTGTGTGCGACTGTGTATACGACTGTGTGTACGACTGTGTGTGCGAGTTTGTGTACGACTGTGTGTGCGACTGTGTGTACGACTGTGTGTGCGACTGTGTGTGAGACTGTGTGTACGACTGTGTGTACGACTGTGTGTACGACTGTTTGTGCAACTGTGTGTGCGACTGTTTGTGCGAATGTGTGTGCGACTGTGTGGGCGACTATGTGTGCGACTGTATGTACGACTGTGTGTGCGACTGTGTGTGAGAATGTGTTTACGATAGTGTGCACGACAGTGTATGCGACTATGTGTGCGACTGTGTGTATGACTGTGTGTGCGACTGTGTGTGCGACTGTGTGTGCGACTGTGTGTGCGACTGTGTGTACGAGTGTGTGTACGACTGTGTGTGCGACTGTGTGTGCGACTGTGTGTGCGATTGTGTGTGCGACTGTGTGTACGAGTGCGTGTACGACTGTGTGTACGACTGTGTGCTCGACAGTGTATGCGACAGTGTGTGCGACTGTATGTACGACTGTGTGTGCGACTGTGTGTGCTACTGTGTGTTCGACTGTGTGTGCGACTGTGTGTACGACTGTGTGTACGACTGTGTGTGCGACTGTGTGTGCGACTGTGTGTACGACTGCTTGCGCGACTGTGTGTGCGACTGTGTGTACGATTGATGTGTACGACTGTGTGTACGACTGTGTGTGCGACTGTGTGTGTGACTGTGTGTACGACTGTGTGAGCGACTGTGTACGACAGTGTGTACGACTGTGTGTAACTGCGACTGTGTGTGCGACTGTGTATGCGACTGTGTGTACGATTGGTGTGTACGAGTGTGTGTGCGACTGTGCGCGCGATTGTGTGTGCATGCGACTGTGTGTACAACTGTGTGTGCGACTGTGTGTGCATGCGACTGTGTGTGCGACTGTGTGTACGACTGAGTGTGCGACTGTGTGTGCGACTGTGTGGGCGACTGTGTGTACAACTGTGCGTACGACTTTGTGTGCATGCGAATGTGTGTGCGAATGTGTGTGCGACAACGTGTGCATGCGACTGTGTGTACGACTGCTTGTGCGACTGTGTGTGCATGCGACTGTGTGTGCGATTGTGTGTACGACTGTGTGTACGACTGTGTGTGCGAGTTTGTATACGACTGTGTGTACGACTGCGTGTGCGACTGTGTGTGCGACTGTGTGTACGATTGGTGTGTACGACTGTGTGTACGACTGTGTGTGCGACTGTGCGCGCGATTGTGTGTGCATGCGACTGTGTGTGCGACTGTGTGTGCATGCTACTGTGTGTGCGACTGTGTGTACGACTGTGTGTGCGACTGTGTGTGAGACTGTATGTACGACTGTGTGTACGACTGTGTGTGCGACTGTGTGTGCGACTGTGTGTGCGACTGTGTGTATGACTGTGTGTACGACTGTGTACGACTGTGTGTACGACTGTGTGTAACTGCGACTGTGTGTGCGACTGTGTGTGCGAATGTATGTACCACTGTGTTTACGACTGTGTGTAAAACTGTGTTTACGACTGTGTGTGCGACTATGTGTGTGTGTGTGCGACTGTGAGTACGACTGTGTGTGTACGAATATGTGTACGACTGTGTGTACGACTGTGTGCGGGACTGTGTGTGTGTGCGACTGTGTGTGTGTACGACTGTGTGTACGACTGT